>VYZM01006123.1:12876-145728 GCA_013398915.1 Dromas ardeola
TCGGCTCGGCTCGGCTCGGCTTGGATCGGCTCGGTTCGGCTGCCGTCCCGCCGGCGCCGTCGGGCCGAAGGTTGCCGGCGGCCGCGGGATGGAGCTCGGTGCGGCGCGGCTGCTGGCGGTCCTGCTGTGCCTGGCTCCCGGTAAGCCCTCGGGGAACGTTCGGCGAGACCCGGGTCCGGCCCCTCCGGGAGCCGCTGGGGTCGGCGGTGGGTGCCCGGGTGCCGGGAAGGGCGCGGGTTGTCAGGGCTGGGGGAGGCAGTGCGAGCCCCGGGCGGGATGCTGCGGGATTGCTGTCCGCTCCTGTCCCGTCCTCTCTTCTCCGCCCCTCTCCCAGCCTGTTCTCTCCCATCCCGTCTTCACCTCTCTCATCCTCTCCTCTCCTCTCCCCTCCTCTCCTGCCTTCTCCTCCCCTCTCCTGCATTCTCCTCTCCTCTCCCGTCCTCTTGCCCTCCCTCTCCTGCCTGGCCCATCGGAGAGGGCTGCCTGCCACGGCATAGTGTCCTGCTCGCCTCTCTCCAGCATCAGCCGCCGTTTCCGAGAGCAGAATGTCCCTGGAGCCAAATGTGGGAAACCCGTCATCAGCGAAGAACCTGCTTGGGATGCCAGTGATTAAAGCGTAGGGAAATACTAGGGAAAATGGGAAGGTCCCGGTCTGGCGGCGCTTTCTTGTAGCCCGTCGCAGCTGGCTGAGCCATCCCGGTCGGCGCTGGCTTGCGCCGGTGAGGTGGGATTCCCGACGGTGATGGGAGCAGCCAGGGCAGAGGGAAAAATCTCTCCCTGTGGCACTCACAAATGTTGGGATGTTGCCTCCGAGCGAGCACTGTCACCCAGATCGCAGCCCTCGCGAGTGCGGGTGGCTCGGGTTGGGCACCATGCAAGCCCTTGTGCAAATAAGGTCTGGTAGTAATGGATTTTTGCCTAACTGCTTAGGAGGAAGGAGATGACCTTAGAAAATCATGGGATAAAATAAATTCATGGAATCTCGAATTCGTGACAAACTGTAAAAATAGTTTCTTTACATAATTCATTGATCGGCAGTCTCGAAGAACATAAATATATGCAACTTATTATAAGAAAAGTTGGTAATCCCATTCCCCAGGGAGTGAGATCATCAGATGAAGGTTCACTTCGTTTCAATGTCCCACATCCTCTCGTTAGACCTTGAAGTTGGCAACGCAAGAAAACAGGAACTCCACCCTGGCTGGCTGAATTGTAGTGCTCTGCAGCTAGCTCCTGACCATCTGCCTTTGCTTCCTGTTATGACAGAGTTTTTGAACTTTCTGGGATGTGTGAAAAGTCATTATTTACCCTTCACTGCTAAGTAGGTGATGTGAAATTGTCCGCTTAAAACATGCTGCATATTTCTGTATTTAATGCTTTTCTGATTGAGTAGCGTTTACTTTGTTTATTGCATTGATTTGAGGGGTTTTTTTTAACATGTTTTTGCAGGTTTATTTATTTCTCTGGATCAGCCAACCCTTAGCATCCAAAAAGATGTCCTCACAATAACTGCAAATGACACTCTAAATATTACTTGCAGGTAAGGGCAAATCTGTCCAGCCTGATTTGGATGGGGGCAATTTATGTGGTGAGGTTTTGTACAGAATCACAGGTGATTCGTCTCTCTCCCTTCATCCCTCCTGTTTCTCCTGACTCCCTTTGTGCCCCTCTCTGCCTCATTTTTCCTGGACAGACTTTAGGAGTGATCTTAGAGGGCTGCAGCAAGGGAAAGCTGGGGAGCGCAGGGTGGCCGGGAGGAGAAAGCGTCAGCCATGTCCTCCTGTAGCCCACTGGTGAGCCATGCTCGTCATGCTCCCTTTTGGGAACTGTGTCACTTAGATGCAGCAGAATGTAAATCTCAAGTAGCTTCCTTATAGGTTTTAAGGTTGATTTACCTGAATTTACCCTACATGGCTTGATGCTCCATGTGATGGGATGAAGGCCATTCCTCTCCATAGCTAGCGGGGTTGGAATTGTCCACCTTGGCATCAGCACTGGTGCCCATCACATGCTCACGCCCCTCTAACGTTTGCTTTCCCAGCGGTCAGAGGCCACTGGAGTGGTCCTGGCCAAGCAACCAGAGCAGTGCTGAGAAGCGTATCTCCGTGACAGACTGCAGCGACGGCCCCTACTGCAAGACACTCACTGTCCTCAAAGTCATCGGCAATGACACAGGGGACTACAGGTGCCTTTACAGGGACAGCCAGGCAGCTACGACCATTTACGTCTATGTTCAAGGTAAGTGCTTACACAGCTCTTAGGCGGCTCTGCCTTTAGCCTCAAGAGAAAAAAGGGATACCAAGTACCTCAAAACGGTTTTGACATTGAAATTTATTAGTCCGAGAATTTTTGATCCTGTGAAACTGTTATTTTTCTTCTGGTCATGTTGAGGAATTACATGCTAGTACATGAGGAATTACAGTATGCTAGTTGCCCTCAATAGAAAAGCCTTTGTACCTGTAATCTTGAACTGACCTGCCGTATGCAGCACTTGGTCTGCTGTTCTCCTCCACCCAGAATTTAGCATATGTGTCTCCGCTGCGCTCCGAGCCTGTCCTCGTGAACACAGAGCTATTACTGATCTCAGCAGGAGTTTCATACGAGGGGGAGATTGTTTGTTTATAAAAAATGGAAGATCCGATCCCTTTTGCAATTTGTACTATCTGATACCATTAAAAAAAAAAAAAAAACCAAACCCCCAAAACATGAACTTCCGTACGTTTGCAGACTGTCGTGGTAAAATCTATTGAGGCTGTAAGAGCACAGTTTTCGAACTCAGGCTGTCGCAATGCAGCTGAGCATCCCAGGCGCTGCGAAGCCCCTAGTTATACGCTCAGCTTAAGCGTATTCTGTGCATTCATTAAGGCATCTGCCTTTTTGCACTCATGGCTTCACACTCATTTTCTTATGCGCCCTGTTTCCTTTTTGTTGTTAACTTACAGCTCCCATTTTGAAAAATGAGATGTTATTCTGTACAGGGGTTAGCTTGTTTTATAAGATCATGAACTTGCTTTTTGGTTTTTTGGTCTGACTTTGAAAAGGACGCTGCCATTGGGGGAGCCAATGCAGAATGTCACTACTTGTAACTGGTATTTCCTGTAATACTTATGCAAGGAAAGTCACACCAGGGTAAATCAGATTTTTGTCGGCACAAAGACTGCGGTGGCAGGAAGCTATTCTCCAAAGTGCGCACTGCTGCTGATAACAGTTTTGAGAATAATGATATTGTAAAGCTGGGGGGGGTGTCTGTCAAAGTATGTACCCTCTATTTAGTGTCTTCATATAAGTAGCACGTAGAAAAGAACAAAACTGATTTCAAAGGAAATAGACAGGGAAAGACAAAATTGGAAAAGTTTCCTCCATAATCATGTGACAAATAATATCCATTCACCAATTGAATATTCTTCTAGATTACAGATCTCCATTTGTGACTTCGGTGAGTGATCAGCTCGGCATCGTGTACATCACTAAGAATAAAACCGTGGTAGTGCCGTGCCTTGGAACCGTATCAAATCTCAATGTATCCCTACATGCGGTAAGGAAAAAAGCCCGTTATTATTTTAAGAGTTAGTTGAAATCACTGTGACATAAATACATTTCTTAAAAATTTCTTTCCATCCTTGGGAATTTTACAGCCTGCGATTACAAGGTGAGCGCTGTAACTGTGCTCATCCATGATCCTGCGCTCTCAAAGTGCAGAGGGATTGCCTGTGAAAGGGAGATTGCCTGAGCTCGGATGTTAAAACTGGGGCCTTGCGGTTATGGAAAATGTTGGACTTGAAAATGCAGGGTTTGGTTTTTTGTTTTTTTTTTTTTGAAGTCTGATTATGTATTTTATCAATATTTCAAACAGAAATATCCAGAAAAGATATTTGTTCCTGATGGTAAATCAATTTCGTGGAATAATAAGAAAGGCTTCACTATACCCAGTCATTTAATCAACTATGCGGGCATGGTCTTCTGTGAAGCTAAAATAGATGATGAGAGCTACCAGTCTGTGATATACATAGTCGCAGTTGTAGGTAAGCCAAAGGTTGTTTTTTTTTTTCTCTATAGCCAAAGTTATTTTGCTCACTACAACATACTGAACCAATTACACTTGGTTGGACTCGGGGTTATTCAATACTGACAATGCAGCTAATGCAAAATGGATGTTGTGATAGATATTACTTCTCTTTTAAATGCAATGTATTGTGTTCTTTCTGGTTGATCATTGGGATAAGTGCTTCTATTTTTAGTGTTTTACATAGATGCCAGGGATTATTTCTTTTTCCTAACAATGCAAGCCTTTTTCCTGAAATCTCTCTGTTCTGTACTTTATTCACTTTTCCAGGATCCAAGTCATAGTTGAAGGGAACTAGAGGCAGACATCCATCAGCAGCAGGTGGGAGGGAGTTGCTCCGAGGGGCTACCAAGGGAATGGGGGATCTGAAGGTCACACTAGGAGCTAGCTTGTCTTCTCTCCTTCAGACCTTTGTCCTGACTCTCACAGGGGTTTATGCTTTCCTGGTATAATTTATCAGCTGTTCATCAAAACCCAGAAATAACGTGATGATTGTGTGGAGGCTCAAGCCTGAGCTGAAACTGCAGCTCTTTCTCTTTTGGCCAAGGACACAGTGGCCACTTCACGTGGCCAGGTGGCACCAGGGCGGTCTCTCCTTGCTTGGCAGGAAAGGCATAGCAGCCCTCCAGCCCTGAACTCTGTGCCGCAGGCTCTTGCTTCTCCGCCAGATTCACGAGTCCTCACTCTGGCTTGGAGCAAATCAGAATTTCTGCAGAATTTCTGCCTTCAGAATATTCTGTTTTGGAATGTTTTAAGTATTTTATTGCACAAAGTAAACTTTTTGGATAATTTTGCCAATGCCGGACTGTTGTTCTTAATAAAGCTCCTGCTCGCTGCTGGGGGGGGGGATGTATCTCCTTTAGTTTCAGGTCTCACCTGAAAGGGTGAGAAGACGGTGTCTAAGGCAGAGGAACTGTGTGGGTCACCGTCTCCTGCCGGGGGGACTCTGGTCAAGTGCATTCACGCTGCTGCGCCGTGCCTGACATGGCTCTCGGGTGGGAACTGCTCAGGGCAGGCACATCCCTTCCCTCCAGGCTCCTTTGTACCACCATCATCATGCTGTGCTTGAGGCATTAAGGGGCCTCTTTGTAGCTGGGGTTTTGGTGGGTGTTTCAGTGAATTCGCCCGGGAAATTTGGTGCCGAGTGCTGTAAAGAAACCTATTTTTACCCCCATGTTTTGTGTGTGCCTTGTTCTTCCTCTAGGATACCGCATTTATGACCTGACGATGAGCCCGCACTACCAAGTAGAGCTGGCAGTGGGAGAAAAACTTGTTCTCAATTGCACCGTAAGGACGGAGCTGAACGTAGGAATCGATTTTAAATGGGACTACCCTTCCATCAAGGTAATTCCATAATAACTTAAAAGGTGACAACATCACAATGAAATCTGATTTAGGTATAATGCCACTCCCCCCCCTTTATAATATTGACAAAGCAGATGGTAATACACAAAGAAATTGCTAGTGTATACAGGTGTGCAAAGGGTAACAATTACCAAACACCTCTGTCTTTTATCTATTACAGGAAAAACGCGCCACCATAAGGGATTTAAAAACCACTGCAGGAGAAGTAAAGAAGTTTGTAAGCACTCTTACCATCGACAGTGTGTCCTTAAGTGACAAAGGTCGATATACTTGCGCAGCATCCAGCGGTCGTATGAACATGAAAAACAGCAGTTACTTCATTATTCATGGTATGCCATCTTCGACTTCGATTTCGTTGGTTGCTTCAGATTTGGGATTGATTACTGGGGTGCGGAAGAAGGCATTTCACAGAAATGAACCAAACTGCAGCTACAGTATTTCTCTTGCACCCACTATAGGATTATTTTTATACCACAAGCTTAGCTAATGATAAGATAAGGATGCTGAAAGCTGTAGGATAGGAAAATGGGCTGTAAAATACACTGAGGTAAGCCTCTGGTCCTCTTCTGTCTTGACCTCCTTGAGGTCCCGTAAAGCTGAGTTTGTGTAGATGACTTTGTATGAAGGTTGGCTGTTCTCACTCCAGGTGAATTTAGGCTGGATTCTGGTGGCTCTGCGGGACAAGAGTCTGGGTGGGCGTGAATGAAGCTAGGAAAATAAAACTTTGAACTTTTACATTATGAGTAGATGAATCAAATGGAGTTTTGGTCGTAAGGAAATGATGCAAAGGAAACAACTTTGGCTAAGTGCATAGATAAGTACGAGGCCACATCCTACAGCCTTTTCTCAAGCCCCCCTTGGGCACAGCCCCAGCAGCTCCACAAGCTTACCTCGAGAAAAAAATTGCCAGCATGAGAATGGCCCATTTTTAATCACTGACTCAGACAAAAGGGTTTATATTTTCAAGGAGACTGGTTTTCCTGAGGTCTGATTTCAGGGGCCAGAATATTAATGGCTCTTTTTCTTTTTTTTTTTTTTTTATAAACTTTCAAACTTACTATGTGACACAGTGATTCAAGGTAGAACCAGTTTTCTCTTGGGTTCTTTCTATTCCTCTTCAGGAGCCAAAACCAGATCATGTGCTATCATGAGCGTACCAGATATTGAATCCATATCATCCTAAATCTTAGCCAAAAGGCTAATCGCTGCCTTAGTCGGAATGCAAGTTTGTAACTTATAACAAGTAATGTAAATCATTTCAAAGTATTCTGTGACTGCAACAGTTCAAATGCATACTTGAGAAGAAGCTGAAAGTATCTAAGTTTATCACATTGTAGTTTTGAATACTGTTATTTCCTGGAATGAGTAGATCTAGCCAGTTTGATCGTATTTATTTATTTATTTATATACGTATATAGTTCTGACACGCTGAAAGCTGAGTCTTGTCTCTGCTTTCCAGAGCTCCCCGATGGGGAAACTGGTCCGTTCCTCAGTGCGAGGGAAAGGACTGGGTTTTCATGGTGTGTCCAGAGCCCACCAATTCTCTCCAGAGCCCAGTTTGGAGCCAACTGTGCTTCATCAGTGGCGTCCTGTCACTGTCTTCTATTTGTCATCTGCTGTTAAGTGCTAACCCAAACAGAGACCACTTATGCTTTTGTCCACGTGGAAAGACAATTTCACTTAATTTTTTGCAGAAAGTCCTTTTATTCACCTGGAGAGGATGGAGAGTGTGGTCGAGACAAGGCTAGGTGATACAGTCAAAATTCCTGTCAAGTTTAAAGGATATCCTTCACCAGAGGCGAAATGGTAAGAATCGGGACACAAGCTATTTGGAAAACTGAGCTATTCTTAGTCAAGGTAAATCTCTAAAGTATTCAAAGCGCTGTATGCTCTCTTCAGGTATAAAAATGGAAGAGCCATCAACGCAAATCATACAGTTAAACTTGGCTACACATTAGTGATCGCTGAAGCAACTGAAAAGGACGCTGGGAATTACACCGTTGTCCTTACAAACCCTACTAACAAGATGCAGAAGAGACATACCTTTACCCTGCTTGTGAATGGTAAGTGTCATACAAAAGAAGTGCCTTTCTTTCACGTATGGATGTCGTGTATTACCCTTCTTGTGATTAAAGTCATCCCAGAGCTGTGAAGACTGGGGTGGGTGACTGGGAGGAGAGCACTTGAACCTCAGCCCAGGGAGGGCAGAGTTGGCCCGTCTCTTCTGGCCCCAGGACGTGCCGCTCGAGGGGCTGCAGGCTCCTGGTGGTGTTGTGATGAAACTTTGCGTGTGGGTTTTTTTTTGTTTTCTGTATATTATTTCTTTGCCTCTGCATCCTGCTCTTTTCCTGCCCTCATTGCTGGCCATGCTGCCGGAGTCCTCCCCCACCCTGCTCCATCCTGGCCCTCTCCCGCCTCGCCCATCCTTCCTGCCCCACGCGGGCTGTCCCTCCTCTTCTGCCCTGCCCCGTGCAACCCTCCTCCTCCTCCTCTTCCTCCTCCTCTCTGCTCACCAGGAAACAGCCTAGCCCGCATGCTTTGAAGACAGCAGGTCTTGGGAAGGGCAGCAGGGCTACGTGCAGTGGGATCCGGGCTGGGGAATAATATGCATTTAATGGTTGGGCATGGTGGTGGGAGGCCAGGGGCTGCATTTTAAATCAGAAGGTAATGGAGGGAGATTTTATAGGAGATCCTTAAGCATTGCGTCTTGAGGACCTGGTCTTCAAGTTGTTGGGCAGGTCCACCCCTTCCCAACATGTCCTTGGGGGTGCTCTGCCTTGTGCTCAGGTGTGGGGCACGACATGAATTGGTCACTGTGGTTCTATCGCGGTGCCATTGGAGAGCGATAGATATATTGATGATAGTGGGAGGTGTAACCTGCTGCTCTCTCCTCCAGTTCCCCCCCAGATCGGTGAGAACGCGCTGCTGGCCCCCGTTGACTCCTACAAGTACGGCTCGACGCAGGTGCTCACCTGCACCGTCTACGCCGTCCCACCGCCCACCACCATCCTCTGGCACTGGCAGCTGGAGGAGGAGTGCACCTTCAGCCCCCAGTGAGTGCTAAAGCCATCTTCTGCAGCTTACGTAGCTCTTGACGGATGGTTGGGTTGGGGTTTTTTTTGGGTGCATGCCTTGTCCAGGCTTGTTAGCGAGTGCAAACCCAATGGCCAATGAAGAAAAGATTGTTGTCCTTAATAGGCAGATTGTTGCAGGCAGGCTCTGCCAAGGTCACCGTTGTCGGCAGAGGCAAGGGCCACCCGCAGCGAGGAGCCGGCAGCGCCTGTGTGTTGCCATCATGCCTTCTTGAAGGGCATCTTGGCTTGCTTGGGGTTTCAATCTGCGTGCTCTCCCTTCGGATCTCTCCGTGGGCTGCAGGTCCAAAACTGCATCCTAAACAGAGGAAACTTGCTGTTTATGCTAATTATGGATCCTTGCAGTGTTCTTTTTTTTGTTTTCTTACGCTCAAGTGCTGAGTGTGACAGTGTTCTTTATCTGTGTGAAAGTGTATCTGGGAGGAAGTGCACTGATTGATGTTGGGGAATGATAGAGAGAGTGCCTGACTGAGATTCACGCAGCTTCCCTTATCTGGGCCTGCCATAAGCCCAGATTTCCTTTAAAAAAAAAAAAAAGCCAGAAAAAAAAAAAAAAAGCATTCTTCTTTCCTGTTGTTGTTTTTAAAATGATTTCCACTAGTTTCTTCCTTTGGTGCCTGGTTGCTTCCTACACAATGGCTACTGTCCTCAAGAAATTCTTGTAGAGAGTTCAGTGATTTCTGTGTCTCTCTTGTCTTCCTTTGAACTAAATTAACTTGAATCATCCATTTATGAATGGAGGTTTGTTCCCGGAATAGCTGCTTCCCTCCAAGCATCCTGATTGAGCTGACACAGGCAGATTAATTAGGAAATTCACCTTTAGGCTTGGGGGTTCCTTATCTTACAGAGCGCAAAGGTCTCAGAAGGTTATAGGGTGCAATTTAATAGAAATAATTACAGAAACATACTCTTCCCTCCCAGATGCAGGCTGTGTCCGGTGATGAATATGATTTATAGATAAATATCCACGTGTTATGAAGAGAGCACAAAACCACTCTCTTGAAGGGCGAATATTTGTCTTATCTAATGTATATATCCCTACTTATATCTCAGGAAAGTCCGCTCAGGAGCCAATCCCTATGCATGCAGAAAATGGAAAGTGATCTCGGAGAGAAAGGGTGGGAATCAGGTTGAAATTAAGCACCAAGTCGTTACTATTGCTGGGAAAACAAAGGTGAGCAGATTTTCTTTTCTGTTTGTTGGGGATGATTAGCCCCGTTCAACAGTCCACATATCTGGAAATCTATCACTAGAGCTGAGACTCTTTTTACCTGTCGCTCAACTTGGGGATCTGCTCTCAGCTGGTTGTGGAAGCTCCTACTGAAGCCAATAGACAGAGATACACATTTTCAAGTCCTTTACACACTGACCCCAAGTGAGTCTCTATTGATGAACAGAACTTAGACTTCAGTGCTTACCTTTTATCGGTCTGAAATTAGTTGAGTTAACCTTGCCAATAACTGTAATGGGGAGAAGATGGAGAGACTGAAGAGCAAAAAGAGTTGTGGGTGCAGCATTTATTAACACATACCGGAGTCTGTCTTCTGGCAGGCTACTTCTTGTTTTCATTTGCCTGATTGTTACACATTTAAGGACAAAAATGTAAACATCTGGAGGGGACTGTGCTCCTGCCGTGCCATGGATTTGTGCTTTGGAGGGGTTTTTGGTTGTGCAGGTACCTGCAGAGCACTTTGCTGAGCTGTTGGGGTGGTCAGGCTCAGGGACGCCCTTTAGCACTGATGTGGTATGAAACCGCTCGATTGTTCTTTTTGTAGACTGTGAGCACCCTCGCGATTCAAGCAGCGAACGTGTCTGCTTTGTATAGATGTATGGCTACGAACAGAGCTGGGTCAAGCGAGAGAGTTATCTCCTTTCATGTGACCAGTAAGTATACCCTGTTGAGGCCAGCCATGTTAAATTGATGTCATTTCACCTGTTTTGCTAATGATAGGTGCTCCAACGTTGTTGTCTGATTCCTGTCCTTTATAAAATCCTTTAATTCTTTAGGAATTTAGGTTTTCCTAAGGTATTCCTAATACAGCCTTTAAAGTCACCACTTAACTTCAGCCAAGTGATTAGTTCTGCTGGCATCCGTGGAGTGGCAGTCCCATGAAAATGATGCGAAATGGGCACTGTCCTCCTGAAAGTGACTGCAGTCACTTAAAAGAGCTGCAGAGAAATTACGGTAGTGTCACAAAATAAGTAACGATGTACTGTAAAAGCTAAGACTAACATTTTCGAAACTGATGCCAAAGAGCTTCTGTCTTCTTGAAAATCAGTCCCCGTATTCACATGCTGAAATATTATTTTAATCCAAGTCTAAAAATGAACTATAAGATAATGCTAAGAATCATCTTAGGATGCTGTAAGTTTCCACAGGAAGAGGAACTGTATTCGTTACACAGGCCTTCCTTAGATCCATTTTAAATATTTTGCTTTTAATGAGATTATACTCTTCAGATGATTGATTGATTGATTTTTTCCGTATTTTATTTCCTTGTTTACAACTGGGTAAGGTCAGGATAAGGCTGTACTTGTAAAAAGGCTTTTTTAAGTTAGCGTGGGCAGCAAAATGTGCGACCTAATAGGAATTCCTTTTACTTTTTCAACTTGCAGGGGGGCTTGAAATTAATCTCCAGCCTCGGAATCAACTCACAGAGAAGGACAACATGTCCTTGCAGTGCACGGCAGACAAGTTCACCTTTGAGAAGCTATCGTGGTACAAACTCAGCGCTCACGCTTCGCAGACTCCCTTTGGAGGGCTGCCCATGCCTGTTTGCAAGAACCTCAATGCTCTCCAGAAGCTGAATGCGACGGTTTCAAACACCAACGGTGAAAACGTCACCTTAGAGCTCATCCTCCGTAACATCTCCCTCCAGGATGGAGGAGACTATGTTTGCATCGCCCAGGACAAGAAGGCGAAAACACAGCATTGCCTGGTGAAGCACCTTACTGTGCAAGGTAGGGATCTCTTACTGTCAACCAAAAAGGGTGGTTGCGTGTGAAAATGACTGCAGTAGTGTCAGTTTTTGGTATCTTCAGGTCTTGCATGTGTTGGCTTAATGGTGCACTCAGTTTGTTAAATAGATTTAGACCATTTGTTTTAAGACACAGGTGTGGGGCTTGTCTGGGCAGAAGGGACTTAATATTTCATCAGTACCAGTGAGGAAACACTGAGCGAGCCACCGTGCTGTGCAAGGAGACAAGTCTGGCTTTTGCCCAAATAATGGCACCTGTTTAGCTCAGTAACTTCTCAATTTTACTTTTCCCTCTAGCTGTATATGCACGTGTATATTCGTGGCGTTAATGCTACTGCTTTGTGTCACTGACTCTTGAGTTTGAAGTTGTGTCTATAACTTAAAACTCTCATGAAGTCATGCTGGCATTCAGGCACAAGCAATGCGAGCTGATAATCAATCAGCTTTTCACACAAATAGGGGGGACTTTGCTTTGGGCCCTCTATGTCTAGGCTGGTTAGGCAGATTCAGAAAAATACCTGTGCATGTTCATGGGTTGTCCTGTATGGACATCTGATGGACGTCCATCAGACAGTATCAGACTTGTCGTAATGATCCTGGAAATAGAAATGTGAGGGAAGCAGTTTCTCACCTATTCCCTCTTCCCTCAGCAGCCTGAGCAGTTACAAATTAAACCATCTGAAGCAGGTTCTATCCATACTGTTAAAATTTTCTTGGCTATTATCATTTTTTCATGTTATGTGGAAGTAATTATGATCTTAACATGACCGCTGTGGCTGTTGGTGTTATAAAAGGATTTGAGCGTGTAGAGAGCGTGATCCAGTGCTATTACTGCAAAAATGGATGCATTTTTCATGGTCAGTAATTTTGCCATATTTTCAAACCAACAGAGCCCATGGCACCCACGCTCGTAGGAAATCTGGAAAATCAAACAACAAACGTTGGTGAAACCATAGAAGTGTCATGCACAGCGAACGGCATTCCTCCTCCAAACATCATGTGGTTTAAAAATAACGAAACCCTTGTTGAAGATTCAGGTGAGGATTGCTCCTTTGCTATGAATTTTCTGTCACTTAAGGGCTTTCTTTCCTGGGACTCTCTGCTGATTTTCACCATGAAGAGCCTCATTTTGAATTTTTAACACAAAGTGGCATAAAAATAGCGGAACTAAGAATCGTGATTTTTTTCCCAGGTATTGTTTTGAAAGATGGAAACAAAACACTAACCATACGTCGGGTGAGGAAAGAGGATGGAGGGCTATACACCTGCCTTGCCTGCAACGTCCTTGGATGCAGAAAAGCAGAGGCTTTTTTTTCAGTGGAAGGTTAGTGTTAGCCTCTTTCCTGATTGTGCATGAAATCTTTATAATCACTAAAAGGAAAATCATCTGGCTACCCAGATCGGAGATCTGAAAATACACTGTGAGATTTGCGAAAAGTCCTGACCATTCCTACCAAGCTCCAATTGGGTGCTGTCATAGCAATCATAATCCCAGCTGTTGGTGTTGCATTCTTCTCCACAATGTTGTTTCAGAAAAAGCTGAATCTGTCTTGCTTGTGGTTGCAAAGAAAACTCTGCCAGTCTATATTCCATGTAAACCTATGCAACAGAGCCTACCTAAACCTGCAGAGTCTACTTAAACCTTGGGCATCTCTATTGTCTTGGTAACAAAATTGTCATACTATGTTTTTTAACAGTTGTAGCTTTTTAAACTGTGTAATTGCAGCATCTAAGAAAAAACAAGTGAAGCCTTTGTGCAACCTGTTGTGATTCCTGTCCCATTTCAGGGATAGGAACAGGTAGTAGGTTTAGGTTGGGGGACTCCAGCCTTAGTCCACCAAGCTCTGAAAGCAGCGTTTGTGAGACCCTTCTCTCACGTGTTCCAGTCTTACTGTGGCACACCAAAATGCAATTCACAATGATAAACAATAAATCCTAACAAGAGGGGAGTCTGCAGTCTGAGTAGCTGGAACCATGATGGGCTTTCCACCAAGAGTTGCGATGAGAAGCCTTGAACTAAATGCTCCTTGCCCTTCGTATTAGTGCATTTGCAAAATTTAGGCACTGAATTCTTCACAAACTTCTGTCTTATAAGTCAGGGTGATTGTCCGATCTGTTCCGTTAAGGTAATTAAAGCAGTATCCTGTTATTTTCATAGGTCCCATAAGGATATTAAGATGTTGGGCAATGTGTTTACATGGGGTGGAAATTATCTGCAGCTGACATCAACGTAGATTTCAGCTGATGCGGGAAATATGGCTGGGGCATGTCTGTAAAAGTTGGAAGTCTGTGTAGGACATACTGTTTCACTCCAGGAAATTTATAGTTCAGCTCACTGGGGTCACGCAACGGAGTGTGCTACTGTGTCGGAAAATCTGTACGGTGCGAGGGATGAAATACGGGAGCATGATGTGGGGAACGGGAGATGAAAAAGGGAGCTACTCTTGCGCATTAACAGATGTTCAAGTGGTGTCTGCTAGAGACTATTTTACTGGAAAAGGGATGTTGTAAATAAGTCCTTATTTTCATGTGTTGTTGTTGTAGAACTACATTTTTTCATGCCCCAGCTGAAGCATGTAAGGAGACAAGAGAGAGGTTGTTCTCTCAGCACTTTTTGCTATATGATGGGTTTTTTTCAGTTTCTGGAGAAGGAGTCATTGATTTTGAGTATTCCAAAACAATGATTTGTTTTTAAAATGTGAGATTTTACTTTTATTATTTTCCAGAGGTCCAGCTAACGTCCTTGGAGCAAAGCTGATGGTAAGAAATTGGGTGGTGTGTAAACCAGCATGAAACTTAGTGTAATATTCCAACATAAAACCCCAAGCGTTTTGTTTTGTTTTGCTTTCGTTTCCTTGCTCCGTGTTGCACTTTTAAAACGAACCATCAGAACAAGGACCTCCATTCTCTACTTTAATGAATGAACAAAACCAATACGCTTCCAACTATCGCTCAGATATTCATTTATTTCTTCCCAGGCGCTGAAGAGAAAACAAATCTGGAGCTCATTATCCTCGTTGGCACTGCAGTGATTGCCATGTTCTTCTGGTTGCTTCTTGTAATCATCCTCCGGACCGTGAAGCGGGTAATGAAAAAATTCTCGTACTGTCCTATCGGCACTGGTCTTGCATGACAAATGAGAGCTGACTTGAGGCCTTTTGTGTTGTTTCTTTCCATTGTTCTTAAATCAACAGACACATTTTTTCTCTCCATGCCGTAACATTCTTGACTGGAACTGGGGGCACAGAAATTAGTTTTTAATTGAACGGGCCTTTGCAAGAGAAAAAAAAAAATGTTTAAGCTGGTTTTTTTTATTAAAAAAAGAAAAAAAGTGCAAGTAATTAACGATGATCACACTTATGATGACATGGTGTAGGGGAATGGTAGCCAGGCATTTCTGGGAACTAGTGAAACACTGCAAAGTGAGAAAATGGCACTTTGCCTGCACATCGCCAGCAAGAAATCTGTGCAACTGCAACTAATGTCATTTTCCAGGCCAACGGAGGGGACATGAAGACTGGCTACTTGTCAATCATCATGGATCCTGATGAAGTCCCTATAGGCGAGCACTGCGAACGGCTCCCGTATGATGCCAGCAAGTGGGAGTTTCCCAGAGACCGGCTAAAGCTAGGTGTGGCTCCATTGCATGGGCCATTTGATGATGCTGCAGCCAGCCCTGTGCTGGGGGGAGGTTCACATCCTGGCTTGCCGTGGGGCTGCCCTGATGCAGGACCCCCCGGGTGGGCTCTCTGGTCCCATAGGATATAATGCGTCCTCTCCCCATTATCAGCCCTCTGTTAATTTCTGGTACATAAACTCAGTTTAGAGTTGCTGTTTATCCTGCATCTTTTGCCCACTGTGCCAGGCAAATAAATCGGAGTATGTTCATCTTCTCGCTTCAAGGTAAACCTCTTGGGCGTGGAGCTTTTGGCCAGGTCATAGAAGCAGATGCGTTTGGGATCGACAAAACCGCTACCTGCAAAACAGTGGCAGTCAAGATGCTTAAAGGTAAAAATGATGACTAAAACTTCACCTTGAATACACAAGAGAAGGATAATTGCCAATACTATAAGCAGTAGATAGAAAAAAAATCAAAATGTTTGTACCAATGGTGTATACAGGTTTAGCTTAAGAGTTGGTGTCGTGAAGCAATGATTAGGGAAAGTGCTTGCCTTTCCCTCATCGATAACTGGAGCAATGTGACTGTGGTTTCTTAGCCATTCGTTTATAGTTCTACTCAGGTTCAGAACATAAACTTGCTCCTGCAAGCAATTTGCACGTGTCCATTTTTGCCTTATTCATCCTGGTAGGGAGCTTTCTGCAAGTCTCAGACAATGGCTTAGGCACGCTCCAAAAGGAGTTGTAGTTTTCAACAGCTTTCTCCCCACTTTAAATCGTATTATAGTGCCTCGCATTCACCACAGAAAAGTTGAAAACTGCGTTTCCCAGACACATGGTTCCTGAAGGGGACATAGCTGGGGCAGCAAAATGGGGCTTTCCAGCAGCCGGGGGGCTGTATCCCACCCTCTGCTGTATGGGAGGAATTGTGGGAAAGCCGGGGGATTTCTGACAGTGCAGTGTGAGCAGTCGCAAGACCTGTTGCAGACTCGTTGCAATGGGATGAGGGTTTAGTAATGACAATAAAAATGGGAAAGCCCTGTCCCTCCAGCTTCCCAGTGCTCAGGCAGCCTGCAGAGAGCCTCTGTCCATCTGTCCCCACTGCTTCAGCTCTTCCCTCTTCCCCTTCTGTCCCTGTGGGATGAGGACACCAGCCACATCTCCAGGCTTTTGGTGAGGCTGCAGGGTCAGGCATGTTTGGCCTTGGCCCTATCTCCCCCTATCTCCCCCTTGGACCCTTAGCGTGGACCCCAGCAATGGCAATGGGACGATATTTCTTGGCTGGGAGGGTCAAACAGCAGAGTACAAACTGCTCAAAAGCAGGAAAAAAGGTGCTCGCTCATCTGGATTGTTTGTGTCCCTGTTCTGATGTACTGCCCTTGGCAAACTTTGGAAAATGTTTAAATGCAGAGCAAACCCAACCCTATCATGCGTGTTCCTAGCTTTTGTCAGTGTCCCGCAGCATAGCTGACCCAGGCTACCAACCAACAAGGCTTCTCACTAGATGGGCTGGAAAAATAACAGAAGAAAACACAGATTAGAGGAAAACCTTTCTGTCTGTGATGCGCCTGATCTGTGTTGTTTTACCTCTGCAGAGGGTGCGACCCATAGTGAGCACAGAGCTCTTATGTCAGAGCTGAAGATCCTCATTCATATTGGCCATCACCTCAACGTTGTCAATTTACTTGGAGCCTGCACGAAGCCAGGAGGTGAGTAACTTCTCACTGTTACTTCTCAGAGTAACTAATTTCTGCCATTTCTGCTGCATAGAAAATTGAGTTTCAAAATTAAGGGCTGGAAGACCTTTTTTTTAAGTCTTTTTTAAGAAAGAAAAATTCTAGTAAGAACGAGCAGGTCCAGGGGTGGAATAAGCGCTCAGAAGCACTGAGTTCCACATCCAGCTCCATCCCTTAGTTGTTCTATCACTTTGCTTTTCTGTACCTCAGATCCACTTTTATAGCGGACACCCCGCGTGTAACAGACTTTGGGGCTGAGTCTAGTACCAGATTTAACAAAGTTGGTCTTACTCTTGTCACCGGCTACAGCGCAACTGCAAGCTGTAACTTCCCTCCCTGGCTTTGGATGGGCTGTGGGTGCCTCTGTGTGTGTGTGTGTAGGAGGGGAGATTGCAATTTGGAGTCCAGCTCTGGGTGGATGAACCTATTTTACTTTATAACTGGGGACAGATGTTTTCCTTAACAAATTCAGCACTGCACGCTAATTTGGAAGAAATTCAGTGTAAAGTAACTCAGTAATAATTTTTCAGGGAAGCTGACTTGTTGGCTTACTGTGGGATCAGAATTTAATTTGTAAAGTTCCATGACAGAAGTGCAGTAGTCGAGGGAAACATAATCCATAAATATTTATTTTCTTGTTTATTCCATAGTAAAGTAGAGATGGCCAGTATCTGGAACGTAGGATGGAAATTTATCATTGCAGCATATGCCTTTATGAAGCAATTTGAGCATGAAATACCACATTTGGACTGTACATTAAGGTGTCTATGGCTGAAACCAAGATTCCTGGTTTAAGTTTTAAGGAATTAAAATGCCTGCACAAAAAAGCATGGACCATAGTGCATGTACTTTATTGCAGATGAGTGGTTAATTGCACTGAAGCTCATTCAAATATGTATGTCGCATCCTTACAAAGTCAATTAGCATAGGCAGTTATTGGCACTTTAAGTATTAGCACACCACTATACATTTTCACATATGAAATTAGAACCGTGATTTTCAAAAGTATGTGCTTTCTTTTCCTTCCTTATACAGCAGAAAAGGAATAATTTCCCTTTTTTGATTAGATTTTTTTTTTTTTATTACTGGTATTTTTAAAAACCTCTGGGTAGTAGAATGCGTTTTGAAATGTATGTATTTCTAGCCACAGATTATCCTGTGAGATAAGATGGGATATAAACGGTCTTTCTAAGGAATTGCTTTACGTGTTGTACAGGCCCACTCATGGTGATCGTGGAATACTGCAAGTTCGGAAATCTCTCAGCTTACCTACGGAGCAAGAGGAGTGAATTTGTCCCCTACAAGGTAAGGAGTCAAGGTTAACAGTATAATGTTTGACTTGGTGGGTTTTTTCCACACACGGTGTTTCTGTTTCTAGTGCAGACTGAAGTGGCAGTCCTTGGGGACGCTGAATATCTAGTACTTCTCATGGGAATGAGAGATGGCAAAGACATCAGAGGTCATCTAGTCTTTCCCCTGGCCCCTGCAATGTAGCTATTTTGTTATTGTTAGCTTAAAATGTGCAAAGGAACTGGGCTTCCACTATTTCCCTTGGCAGATTGTTCTACACTTGGCCATATCTGTCAGGAAGTTTTTTCTGATTATCAGCCTGAATTTTTTCCTTTCTTAGTTAAGCTCCAGACCACCTTAAATAACTGCACTCCCTGCTTAGTGTATATATCCATCAGATATCCATAGGTATCTTCTGTCACGCGATTATCTTTTCCACGATCCCCTTGGCTGAACCAGGCTATACATATTTTTTTTTGCTGTTAATCATTTTGAGTAATTGATGTATCTGATGGGTGGACGTTCAGCCTTTCACCTCCCAAGTCCTTTGGGAAGGGGCGCTCCATCACAGCACCCGCTCTTTGCACCCCGATTTGAAAGGAGGGGGAGGATGGAGGCTGGCATTTTCAAACTCATTTCTGGATGCCTCTGAGAAGGGGTCTGATTTCTGGAGAGGGTTGGGAGGATCCATCCCCTCCGAGGGTCAGATTGATGAAGAGCATGGCTGCGTGTACCCAGCTCTGAGCATCACGCTTGGGACCCTACCCTTTTTCACCCAGGGACGAGAGGGAAGCCCCTGGGCTCTGCTCTGCCCCATTGGTGGACCTGAGTTTTCCTGCAGCTGCCGTGTTTAGATCAGACCTTCTTCAAATTGCTTGTCGGTTCTCCAGGGGGTTATTTTTTTTTATCCTTGGAGTCATTGTTTACTATTTTATGTTGGCAAAGGCAACTCGCTGCATCCTCTTGTGAGGTAAAAAGGATAAACAAATATCTGAGAGGCCTTGAGGGAAGAGGCAGGGTTTCACAAGGGTGCTGACCCTTGCTTACACAAGCGGTGGGGATGGGAATCGGCAACGGAAAAAAACAGCCCTGCCAGGGGGAAAAAGTCACCAAACCGAAGCAGGAGAAAATGGAAACGTGGTGGAGGAAGCCTGTGGGTCTGGCATGCTCCCTAGAGGCATTTGGTGGCTTAGGAGAAGACAGAAATAAATCAGATTTTGAGGGCTGCAGGGGTTTTGGCCAAGGTAGAGGTTTAGTAGAGGGGCCTTTGTGGCAGCAGGAGGCAAAGCCGTAGCAGTATGGAGAGGCACAAGTGTGTGAGAGGGGGTCTGGCAGCATCCATGTGTGCTCCACAAGTGTGGGCATCAGGGGGCTGAGAAGGCCAGCTGCTCCTTGTGCATTTATTCCCCCACGTGTAGAGGTGTTGCTGGGGGTGGTTGGGAGGACATGTGAGCAGGCTAAAGCCATGCTGTGGAGTGGCAGAAGGTGCTCGAGCTGGTGGGCCATGGGTTGGGGTTTGCTGTCACTCTCACCATGCCAGCCTGGTGCCTCAACCAGCGCTGGCTTGGAGCAGAGTGACTGGTCACGCCAGCGCTGGGCTGCCCTCCCTGCCTTTGGTGCTGCCCAAGGCACAGTGTGTGGGGACTGTCATTGCCTCTCCCAAGGAAGTTTCTGGCATGCTTTCTGCTTCTGATTTCTCCCTCTCTCCTCTCCCATTTCTAGACCAAAAGTGCCAGGTTTCGGCAGGGGAAGGAGAACTATGTTGGTGACGTCTCCGCAGACCCGAAGCGACGGTTGGACAGCATCACAAGCAGTCAGAGCTCAGCAAGCTCTGGCTTTGTGGAGGAGCGGTCCCTGAGTGACGTGGAAGAGGAGGATGGTAGGATATGTCTTCTCCTGGTGTTGGAACAGCTGTCATTGGTGGGGGCTGACGAGGGATGTTGGGGACCGTGTGATTTCCAAAGCTTTCTCAAAGCTGTGTGCGGGGTAATTCCTGGATGACCAAAGTTCCTGAGCTGTGGATTATCTAGTTCAGCATCCCAAACCCCTCAGCCCAATCCCAGATAATGAATGTCCTGTCTGAAAGAGTGTGTTTTTAGTGCATTGCCTCTTGGAGATTTGTCTATTTAATGTCCCAGAGTCTCCAGGGAAAATCACGGAGCACAAACTCCGAAGGCAGTGCAAAGAGGGATGCGCCAGGATGTTAACTGAATTTCCTCAGTGTTTACCCAGAAGTTAAATATCGTGAAATGCCATCTGCTTCACTGCTTATTAGCAGAGAGGTTGATTTGCCTTCCCTCTGTGCAGGTGGTCTGTCAGGAACAGGAAACCTGAATTATCCACTCATTCAAAGCCTCCCCTGGATATACACACCCTCCGCGTTTCGCTGATGCGTTTGCCATGTTCTCCTTTGGCAGAGACAGCGAAGTGCTCAGTGCTGCCAACAGGTTTCAGAGACTGCTAATTTCAGCAAGCGGTGGGATCAGCCGGGTCAGGAGGGAGGCTGTAGCTCAACTGCCTGTACCTCGACGTCTACTAAAAATCATTCAGTGCAAAGAAAAACAGTATGTTAACAGGGAGGATTATCTTGTGGTTTCAACGTGATCCTAATAGGTAGTGTCAGGCACGCGCTTAATGCGTTTCTGCACCATTTTGGTCCTTTTCAGACCTCTCTGGTGTGACCACTGACCCTCTGAGCTGGGATGTTGTAAGAAGTATGTAGACATACAGCAGGCCTTGAGATGAGGGTTTTAGCCACCGGTGTTGTAGTTCTTGGTAGATTTCTTCTTAAAATCAATAGCTGAGCAAAGTCATTGAGTTGTTTATTTCAGCAGGAACTAAATGCCTAGGTATCTTGGTTGGATGCTTGAGTACATCATTCCTCCAGGTCTCTAGGGGATGAGGTTAGGTTTCTTCTACCCTAAATTATCAGGGGTTTTTGCCAAATTCAAGTCTTTCTCCCCATGGCATATTCTTCCCCCGTAAGGACTAGGCAGGGCCTCCCTCTCATTGGTTTCCAAATTCATCTGCTGAAATGACAGCAAGCCTTTCCTGTCCTAGGAACTTGTGAGTTTTGGTTGTTTTTCTTTTGGGATTGTTTTGCAAACCTTTCCGCTGGTGGGAACTCTGGAAATAAGCAAAGAGGCCTCAGGTATAACTCGTCATATCAAAGTTTATTTTACACAGGACTGGTTTGGTGTAAAATGGGTTGTTAGTGATAATTATAGAGCAAAAAAAAGGGCTTGGTTTGCTCTTCCAGTTCAACGTGAGATAAGATTAAGATGGACTTTTACCTAAGAAGCTGTTACGGGTGAAATCAGTGACAAAGGGCATGTTTGACCGTCGTCTGATTCTTTGCAGCTGGTCCTGAAGACCTTTGCAAGAACCCTTTGACCATGGAGGACCTCATCTGTTATAGCTTCCAGGTGGCGAGGGGAATGGAGTTCTTGGCTTCACGCAAAGTAAGGAACTTCTCAGGAAGAGTGGCATGTTATTTATTTGACTGTAGGAAATAGTGCTGTAGGTCTATAGAAGGAAACAGCGTGTTCATCTTTGGACTAGCAGTCATCCGCAGCGATTTCTTCTTGCCCTAAAACATACCCGAATCATTAATACTACAGAGGGAAACAGTCCGTGCTTTTATTGACAGAAATGTTAGTGATCTGTGTAAGGTTTATGGGTCGCCGATTCATAGAAGAATGATTAAGTAGTTGGAGGAGGCGAGCTGATTTATGAGGACGATTAAAGGAATTATGGACAAATCCCTGGTAACCGGAGCTAAACTAGAGTAAAGGAGTTTGCTCTGAGGAGGTTGCCTGTAACTTGGATTGGAAGGGCCGCGTGAGGAGAAACGATGCTCACCTACGAAGCTTCATGGATGACTCCTTGGCGAGTCTCTTGCCAAAGACACCCCGGCAGTCAGTAGCACGTCACCTGCATTTTGGCCTTCTAGAAGTGCTTTTCGGTGGTTTGATCCTAAATACGTATAGTACATGTTTCAAAGGATGTAAACTCCAGCAAGAGCGAGGAATCGCCTGCAGTTGTATAGCAACAAAAAGTACTTAGAAGTGGGAAAAGGAAATAGAAACGGGGAATACAGCACTGCTCTAGAGTGCAGGCTAGGTGTTCAAGAGCAGGCTTCGGAGTCTTTTCTAAAAACATGCGCTTGTCTACATTTCACACATCCCTGTTGGTGCATGTATGTAAAAGTATGTCTTTTCAGGATCTGCAGTTCTAGTCCACACTAGAAGCAAATCTGCAGCCACTTTCAGGGTCCGGCTTTTTCACTTCAAACTATTGAGGCTTGAGTTTTGAAGTCTTTGGGTTGTTGGCTGAGCTGTTGTTCTGCATAGGTAAAGACACGGACTTTTCTCTCTGTAGTCAAGAGTAGTTTGTGTTGGAATCAAATCAGCGTTTTAGTGTGGTATGTTTTTCAGAGAGAGAGTTGAGTACACAGATTTGAGTGAACCTAAGTAAATCGAAAGGTAATCAGATCCGAACCTGTTTTGTGTCAGCTTCTTAGGATAATTAATTAGCTAACTTCAAAGGCCCTCTCTGCATAGTGGATAAACAGATGTATGTTTGGACTTGGGAACACAAGTCCCTCTGAGCCAAATCAGTTGTGACCATCAAAAAAGCACTTAAAATCAGTAACTGTTGATGCTGAGGTTTCTTTTTCTTAAAACATTTTAAGAATTATCTGGCCTTTGAGGGTAGGAGAGCACATATGTGAAAGAGATCAGCCCCGTGGACAGAGCTGTGACGACGGGCAGCGTATGAAGTTGTTTACTTCTCTTTGCAGTGCATCCACAGGGACCTGGCTGCTCGTAATATCCTCTTGTCAGACAATAACGTGGTCAAAATCTGTGATTTCGGCTTGGCTCGAGACATCTACAAAGACCCAGATTACGTCAGGAAAGGAGATGTAAGTTTCAGATTCTCTATTTGAGAGAGAATTAATATGAAGTCAGGACTCCTTTTTTTTTTTCACCTTAAATGGGTTTGTGGAAACTCAATGTTTTGCTGAACTGTGATACCTTTTTGTTTACGGAAATGCTTTCAGGCCAGACTACCCCTAAAATGGATGGCACCAGAAACCATTTTTGATAGAGTGTACACCATTCAGAGTGATGTATGGTCCTTTGGAGTTCTGCTATGGGAAATATTTTCATTAGGTGAGTCACTTTAATTTTGCTGAGCCACCTTAAATTTTAAACAACAGAGTCTGAAGAAAACAGTCGAAGTGTTCTTGGATCCTCTTTAGCATTTTTTTTTTTTTAGTCCTTGAAAATTTCCTGTTTATTTTCTCCGTCAAAATAAAATACTCAAATTTCCTTAAAAATGCAAATGTAAGAACATGGACTTGAAATGCTTCTCCATACAATTTCAGTATGTGATGATGTGCCTCATTTACTCAATCAGTTGCTGTTTCCATCAGAAATACGAATTGTTTGCACATCCAAATATACTGAATTACCTTATTAGCCCGGGCCATAGCGAATTATTTGTTTGAAAATGAATCCCAGAATTTAAGACTCTGATGCATTAAACTTGCTGTTGCTCTCATTTTAGGAGCATCACCGTACCCTGGAGTGAAAATCGATGAGGAATTTTGCAGAAGGCTGAAAGAAGGAACAAGAATGAGAGCACCAGACTATACAACACCAGAAATGTGAGAAACTGTTCTTCCAGCTGCCCACGTTTACTCCACAATAGCAGCAGGTGCTGGTGCAAGCAAGAGGTGCTCTTTTCTTTATGCTGATCTTTTAATGGGCTTTGTCCTTCTAGGTACCAAACAATGTTGGATTGCTGGCACGGAGATCCTAAGCAGAGACCAACTTTTTCAGAGCTGGTGGAGCACCTGGGAAATTTACTGCAAGCCAACGTCCGTCAGGTACATGAAATGTATTCTCTGGTTTCTAAAACTACCAGCTGAACCCTTCCTGTCCTGCCAGCCACCACAAAATCCCGTAGTTGGGTACCGTCCACTGGAGCCGCCAGGGAGCCTGGGCTTCTTCCACCGCTCCCGTTACTGACCCGCAGTTGGGACAACTTGCAGAGAAGAATGACTTGGGGGTGGGAAAGATCACAGAAGTCTGTTGTGGTAACCAAAAGCCACCTTGCCCTGCCAGCAAGGGCTTCCCATGACACCACGGCTGTCGTTACTTAGCTGTCTTGCTGGGGAATTGTTGGCACAGGCTCCGTTCCCTGCTCTGCTGAGGGTATCTCTGCAGACAGCAGAGCCATTTCAGCAGGTAGCTCCTGTTGATCTTCCTGTGCCAAAGATGGATCTCTTAGCATATGTGAGGGTGTGGGCTGCAAAGCTTTTAATGACTCTTCTGGAAAACATGCATACAGGCATTTTGCTGCCTGTCAGCAGCTCCATGCAGATAAGTGTATTGAGACTTGTCCTGTGTGCAGGCGTGATGGTAAGAGAGCCCACTGTGTCCAGGTGGGGTGCATAAGCCTCCCCCCCCAGATTCTCCATCTTGTGGCTCCCTCTTCACGTAGGAAGTGGAGAAGGCCAGGGCAATAAATGTGAGCACTCGATGAAGGAGACTGGATTTGGCCATGTGCTCTGCTATTAGACAAGTTCTCCCTTTCTGACCTATTGGTAATGATGGGAACTGCCTGCCCTTCCAAACTATCATGTCGTCTGTGCATACCAAAACTCAGAAAGGATACAATTTGTTTCCTTTCCTAAAGATCAGCTTGAATCTTACGTATCACAGAATCACAGACTGGCTGAGGTTGGAAGGAGCCCCTGTAGGTCATCTGGTCCAACCCCCCTGCTCAGGCAAGCCCACCTAGACCCGGTTGCCCAGGACCATGTCCAGACAGATTGTGAATATCTCCAAGGATGGAGACTCCACAACCTCCCTGGGCAACCTGTGCCAGTGCTTGGTCACCCTCACCATAAAATAGTGTTTCCTTGTATGTTCAGAACTTACTTTGTGCATATTTGCCCATAACCTAATATGGTTGGATTGCTTCTGACCCTTCTGTCATGAACTGAACTGTCATGATAACTAACAGCTAATTATGCATGTGCCATATTCTAATCCAAAAGGGATAGATGCAAAAAAATTAGAGAAAAGGTGGAATCTACTAAAGGATTTCTTATGGACCTATAAATAGGTATGCAGTACCGAGGATGCATAATTGTTTAAATGTAAACAAGTGGAAGAAATTTTTAAAAATGGTGTCCTTGTTATTCACATCAAATTAGATGCCAAAGTAATGATAGATAATTTCCTTTTTTGCTATCTCCATTTCATTCTTTTTTTCATTTTCTTCTTATACTTAATTTGGTCTTTCTGATTAATACGCTGTATCTAATTCAGTCTCAATTTCAGTTTAGGGTTATTTTTTTTCTCAGGTTCATGTTCTTTGTGTCATGGGGATTCAAACATTGCTAAAAACTACATTTTTTATTTCAAAGACATCAATAAAAAGTTCAGTTTATACATTATTTTACAGCATGTCATATAAAATTCTCAATTTTTTTATCTAAAACTACTTGGCAGTGGTTCTTATTAAGTTTCCTTCTTTTAATGTAGCTGATCCTGCAAAGGTGGTGTAATGTTCACAATTTAATAAAACAACCAAGGTAGCACCGTTGGACTGATGCATTCTCCACATATGCATGTGTAGCTGTTTACATCTGTGTATCTCTGTAGCTTATTTAATTTTTGTATTTTTTCACTGCATTCTACAGGATGGTAAAGACTACGTTGTCCTTCCTTTGTCAGTATCGCTGAATATGGAAGAGGATTCGGGTCTCTCTCTCCCAACTTCACCTGCTTCCTGTAGGGAGGAAGAGGAAGTCTGTGATCCTAAATTCCATTATGACAACACAGCAGGAATTAGGTATTTTATATGGTGGACATCCTATTGGGGCCTCTGGGCAGGTTTTGTTCATGCTGGGGGCAGGGGAAATGAAAGGAAGAGACTTCAGCTGCCTGGTCCGTATTTAACCTCCTCCATAGGGATACGAAGGAATCTGTAGAGTTTTTGTACGAAAAAACTAGTTTCTTACCTCCCCAAATGCTTGTGGTGTTTTTTTGGTCTGGTTTTTTTTTCGCTGCCCTTTCAAGACTTGGTATTCTCATTCAAAAATACCCGCACGTCTATTTGTTATTTAGTTTTTAAGAACCAGAACAAATACAAAGTTTTACCAATCCAACTCAGTTGTGTTCGTACTCTTGTATTGCAGCTCCCTAAAATGTTAATGGTAATACATCTATCATTAATAACTTTTCTGGCATTTCCCCTCCTAAAGTGAAATGTTGGTAAATAGGTCATGAATTCATAGCCAAGGGGAATGTGACCTAAATAGTGTTGTCACTGTTTTTTTGTCCACTGCTTGCTTCTGGTGGGCTGCTGGGGCATCCACAATGGACCAGTAGTGGTAGATGCTGTTGGGTATTGTGGGAGAGGTGACTTCCCCCGTTGTACTTGTTGCTCTTAAGCAGGGCTTATATTGGACCTTGTGAGGACCTTGGGCATGGGATGTAAGGGAGAAAGGTATTTTCTCATCCAGTGCTGCCTAAGATCAAAGTCAGCCACTTAGGTGCCGGGAGCCCTGGGTTGCTTGCCGCGATCTCAGAAGAAGGAGAAGGATAGAAGGAGATGGACCCAAACATCGGGACAGAGACGGGCTCTTGGCAGGCTTCACATGGTTTCCACACAGTGGACCCCTCTCCCTCACTGCTTGTATTATATCCACCAAAGACAAAGTTCCCACTGATTTTAGGTACTGCAGGGTGACATATATACGCGGTCCTGGGAAAGACTAGGTAGGCACGGTGCATTTCACACTTCGGTTGAACTTATGGTCCTAGAGCTGAACTCTCAAACCCATGTTTTAGTAGGGGGGCAGTCCGAAATACAAATATTTAAAAGACAAGAGCATGATTTAACACTGAAAACATCGCCTTTATTTTCCACTTCTAAAACTTCCTATATGGTTTTTCCTGGTCCCCACTTCCTGTTATGAACAGAAGTAAAATCTCTCCGTCAACCTTTGAAAGAGACTTTGAACCTCTTTTGTCTTACAGCGTGACAGGGTTGTGAACGCATTTGTGAAACCACGCTAGGAGAGGCAAAGGGGGGAGCTTAAGACATGCTTAGGGGCTTTGTTCTTCTGTTCTGGTAGCTGAAAATGATTTTGTAGGCATGAATCTTGCTATACACGTAGTGGAAAAGATTGATCTGTTCAGTAATGTCTTTTTCAATCTTCACGAAAGTACTAACTATGAGGACAGGCTGATAAATACAATCGCTAAATCAAAGCTGGAAGAGGAAAAGCAAGCACAGGGAAAACACAGAGAATATTAAAAAATTTTTAGGTTGCAGAGGCCAATTAAAATCAGCAGGACCTCCTAACATCTGCCGTATTTGGCTTAGGAAATCGATTTGCAATTTCTGAACCTTGAAAGACTGTCATTAAGAACAGTCAGGTGAGGTAAAGAAGATTTAAGGAAGTGTAAAGATAAAGCCTGTTTTTAAAAAGAACAGAAAACGAGTAACCCTTAAATCAGGTTAATTGAATCCTAGGAATGATCCCAGAATAAATGATCAGAAAAATAATGGTAAATGCCTAGAGGAAAGTGAAGTAACTGAAAATGGCCAGCATGGATTTGTCGAGAACAAATCAACTCAAACCAATCTAAGTTTCATTTTTTAAGGAGAATATTTGGTCTGGTGGATAGCAGGGAAGATGGCTTTTGGTTTTATGTAGGGCATTTTTTGGTCCTTTTTTATGGGAAAGACTATTACAAAATGTGAACACGTGTCAGGAAATACTGTCAGGATGTCAGCAGAGCCCTCACTGCCACTGGGCAGGAGTCAGACTCCTCGTGTGGCCATTCTGCCTGCACACTATTCCTAGTCCTGCTTGCACAGTAGGTTGGCTTAACCAGGACGACCTCATTCATGGTAGCCCAGGTGGAAAACACAGGCTGACTCTTCTCTGGTTCGAGCAGAAGCATGACTCCCATACCTGGGAGGTTGTTCAGATCATGAGGTTGGGATTCCCAGTCCTCACCACCACGGTGACTGTCGTCCTGGCCATGCAGTTCTGTGCCTGTGTGGGCAATTAAATGCAAACACACAGGGAGCTTTCAGCCTGAGGTGCCAAGTTGTGGCAGGTTCTCATCACTCAAGGTCAGATAGTCCAGGAGGGTGAGTGGACTAGATTGTCCATTAGATGGTTTTGGTCCTGGCAGGGTTGGATGTGGGGTGGATTAAATGCCATTGGAGAATAACAGGAAGAGAAGACATGGTCAGTGCAGAGATCTTGAGAGAACTGGTTTTGTTAAGTCTAGGGGGAGAAAATGGAGAGGAAGCATAGTAACAGTTTTCAGTATATTTAAAGTTGCTCAAAAGAGGGTGTTAATTATTCTGTGTCCCCAGCAATAGGACAAATTTTATTTTCTGCAAATACTTGGGTTTAATATTTGAAAAACATTCTAAAGTGTGATTGAGCACCTGAGCAGGTTACACAGGCAACTTGTAAAACCCCCACCAGTTTAAATAGATGTTTATTAGAGACAGGCAGGACTCGGCATAGCTGGGCTCAAAGCTGGGAAATCGGGTGAGTGACGCTCTTAATTGCTTCTAGCTTTGTGCTCCAGGTGGATGCAGGCTTCTCTTCTAACTCCATGGCTTTTTCTTCATTAGCTGTTAGGAACATAAATTTGTCCTGTTTAACTGGGACAACATCCATTTTATTCCATAACCAGTTAGGCAGAGAAAGCTGCGGGTAGCTGTTTTGTTTGCTGTATTAGTACCTCCGTGAAAGCCAATTTTATTTTGTGTTGGGTTTTTTTTGTCCAGTATTTTTTATGGATGTCATCCTGACCAGAGGGCTTCTTTTGGAGAAGAGCCTTCAAGAGAGATGTAGCACTGCCTGTCCCGATCCCCATGGTTTGAGGGCAGCAGTCTGCTGTTGTTGTCCTAGGTCCAGCCAGGGGTCTCAGAAGTGCGGTCCAAAGGAAGAGACACATGTCTGTGCTCCAGGCTCCTCTGTTTGTTATCCTTCTAAGCAAAGCCCGCAGGAAGTGAAACCCTCCAGTATAACCCAGGAAAGGAGCTGTTTTCTCAAAGCCGTTTCTTAGAATTTGCGCAGGGATCAAGGTTGTCAGGAGCAGGAGGTCAGAAACATGCCACTTTCTAGGCAGTTCATCCTTTTCAATAAATGGATATTTTGAGGTTTGCATAATATGTTTTGACAAAAGGATTAACTTCTCTGTAGCGAGATAAAAGGATTCTGATATCATTGTGCTGTTTGCAGCCAAGTTGTGGGTAGTGGACACAAAACTTCTTTTTGTTTTGTTTTCTTTTCAGTCAGTACCGACAAGGTAGCAAAAGAAAAAGCCGCCCCGTGAGTGTGAAAACGTTTGAAGATGTCCCATTGGTAACCACGGTAAAAGTTGTTCAGGAGGTGAGTTTGTTTGTTGTTTGTATGTCTTTTCCTTCTGTTGACGTCTTTTTTTGTGGTTAGAGTTTTTCTATCCCTTTCCATTTAATGCATTTCTAACACCTTTGCAGGAAAACCAGACAGATAGTGGGATGGTTCTTGCGTCTGAGGAGCTGAAGACATTGGAAGAGAGCGATAAACAAGTGAAAATACCCTTCAGGTAAGGCTCAGGCTGCACGTAGGATTGAATATGAACTTTTGCTTGCAGGATGTCAGAAGGCTGATTTGTAAAATTTTTTAGAATCTGCCTCTTTTCTTACTGTATTTTTAAAAACACAAATTAAAATTATGCACCGTATGTCTGGTCATCAGCATTCGGTACCAGGAGAGGAGAGGTAATGCAGCTGTTGGAAGCATCGGCCAAAGGATTTGTATTTATCAATCAGCTGCAAAAGCATCAACCACCCCTCGAAGGAAGGGAGCCGGTGCACACAATTGAGCGTATTTGTGAAGGCCTATCTGCAATGACACAGAGCTCCTTTTTTTTCTCTTTTTCTTTCCTTTTTTTCTAAAGCTGACTCTTGAGTTTTCAGGATGTACCTGGGTGTATATTCAGAGCATTGTACAGGCGTTTCATTGTGCCGTTCACAGGAAGCACGGTGGCGTTCATGGAGCTGAAATCTCACGTATGCTCTCTGAGAGCTTCCCAGGAATTACTTTTTTTTCCAGGACAACTTCAGTGCAAACAAAGGCATACTGCAGTTACGATTGCCCCACAGCTGAAATGTGTGAAGCCTCTCAAAGTTTTCTCTCCATTTCATCTGTGGTCGCAATCTAACTCCGTGTATCGCCATAAAATTAAATATCTTTTTCATGCATTAGTGAAGTTAGGGTGTATGTAAAGCTTTCTCTTTATAATCAAATGCATGTTTAAAAAGGCTTGAAGCCAGTTTTGCTAATTGCACCATTTTGCTTTGGTTGTTGCTGTGATGGAAAGCAGCTGCCGGCAAGAATCGCCCACCTGCCCTCCAGAAGATGGTCTCCACAGCCCTCTCAGTCCTGTTTCTCCATGTTTTTCCACAGCACGCTGGTGCCCAGCAAGAGTAACGAGTCCGTCATGTCCGAAGCCTCCAACCAGACGAGCGGCTACCAGTCTGGGTACCACTCGGACGACATGGACACCACCATCTACTCCAGCGAGGAGACCGAACTCTTGTGCGCCCGGGAGGCTTCGCCCCAGCTCTGCCGGGGCCACGGGCTCGGCTACGACAACACCACACCACTCGCCTCCCCGCCGCTCTAGGGCCAAGCTCCGGGTCCCCCCGGGATGTGCCTTCCGTGCCTGGGCTGGTGGTATCCAGGTTTGATGTATAGAAAGACCACGGCCGTGAGACTGAGAAAAGACATTTATTTTTCCCTGAAGAGGATGTAGAAGCATCTGGCAGCAAAATCGCGCCGTGCCAGGCTGCTTCCCTTGAGAGGCGCTGGTGGCTGCGGTGTGTGGCTGCTGTGCCAACCCGATGGCAGAGGCAGTGTGGTGGCCTTTGGGACCCCGGTGACATGCTGAGCATCTGCCCGATGCAGGCAGCAGCACAGCATTCAACTTAACTGTTTCTAGTTGTACGAAATAACGGCACAGCCCTGCGTGTTGATCTTTTTTTGTCGTTTTTCCCCTTGCGGCTGGACTCCAGGAAGGAAACAGCACGGCACTGGCTTCTTGTTTCTCAGAGTTATCCCTTGCTTGCACCTCCACAAACAAAAAGAGGAACCTCCAGCTCAAGGCTGTGGCGCTCACCGATGGCCTGAGGCTAAACATAGGTTGGGCTAAATATAGGTGGGGGCAATGGTCTGTGTCCTTGGTGAAGAAAAAAAAAAGTTGCTGTACCAGCCCTCATGAGCTGCATTTCCCTGAAAGACTTGCCCGGGGAGGCTGGTTAGTAGGGAGGAGGCAGAGCACTGAGCCGAGTGATGGGACATGGGTGCCAAGAGCATGCGATGGGGCTTTGAGCAACCTGGTCTAGTGGAAGGTGTCCCTGCCCATGGCAGAGAGGTTGGAACTAGATGGTTTTTAAGGTCCCTTCCAACCATTCTATGATTCTGTGATTCTATGCATCCCCTCTGGGGGTGGTCTCAGGGTGGCTCTGCCCCCTGTCCTCCCTGGCACCCTTGTCCCATGCCAAGCACCTCCCCGCTTCTGCGCTAGCCTGAAACGGCTGCAGAAAATGCCCCCAGGCTTTGAATCACCACTGAGGCAGCCTTTACTACAGGTAGAAAGGGCAATATAATCTACCTTAGGACCGTAGGGAGCCCTCTGGTCCTGATGGGGTATCCTAAGGGCACCCAACCTTCTCATCTCACCCCCCCCCAACCCTCCAGTGTAGGTCTGACTCCTTCGCTTTGCAAACTCCAAGTCTGTTTGCACCGGCAGAGGTCTTGGTTTATGTAGTCTTGGGAATCTGTGACTGGTTTCATGGCAGCTCTGATCTTCTCCGAGTGGTGAGATTGTGACTCATTGTTGGACAACTTCTTACCTGTGCTCTTGTAGTCTCTGATGGTAGACACAGTGCAGGCTACAAGGTTTTAAAATGTAAAGCTATTTCTACTGAGTCCTTTTTTTGTATTTTTATAATGGGTTTTATTTTGTTTGTACTTACTATAATGTCAAATGCTGGGAACCATGAATATAAGGCATATACAGTATTTATAGCCTCTTTATGTAGAAATAAATGTAATATATTAAAATATAAATATATATATTATATAATGGATATTGTACTGCTCACATTTTTTATCGGGGTTCTGTAGCATTACAAGGGTTACAAAATTTTTATTAGATAAAACTTTTCACTTTATTAAAGGGGACTGGAAATTCAGAAGTGGGGTCTATGAGTAGATCTGCTTGCTTTTCTTGCATGTATTTTCTTATATGCTGTCTATTGACAGGAAAGTTTGTCAAGTTCTACTTATTTCAAGTGCCAGTTGAATTGGCACTTGAATTATGAATTCATTATTAATGAATCTAGTAATTTATACCATTGTACGGGTCTATGAACATTTCTGTGGGTATCTATAGTAAAGAAACTTCAGTGATTTTTAGCAGTTGGCAGTACGTGCCTTTAGAGAAATGGCCAGAGGAACAGACTGCTTGTACAGACTGAATCTGCTCTGAAAGCGTTTATTATGTTCAGTTAGGGAATGGTTGATCTAATTGTATTGTGGCTTTTGCCTGGGGAGTAGCAGTTTCCCTTAAAGCCTTATTCATCTTTTCCCACTTGTGTTTCTTCAGTCTCACTTCGTATAGCTGAAATGTTGTCCTTGCCCTTGTGTAACAGCGTCTTCCTTTATTTTAAATCTGTCCTTAAAGATCCCACCTTTTCACTCTGTTGTCCACGTTTTGGCCTTCACTTCTGCACTGTGTACACTTTCATTCTCAGTGCCAGGGTGGCCACCGTTGGGGTATCAGGGTTCAAAGAATCCTAACAGCTTGTGCATGGGAAGCTAAACCACAAACTGCAGGCTTGAATTCAACTTCTCTTTATTGCAGTTTGAAATGAGACCTTTGCAGGCTACTCCGTAGTGAGAGCACTTGTCTAGGAAGTGGGAGATCTGACTGCTAAACTCTTCTCAGGCTGGCTATGAGACTAACACCTTCTACACGCTGCGTGCGTGCCCCAACTACAAGGCTGTGGGATGTCAGGCTTCAAACGTTTCTCCATTCTCTCCCTGAATCTAAAGCATTTTACAGCCAGGAATGCAGGAGCTGGGAGGTCAGGTAGAAAAAGTAAGGGAGAGGCTTCCTAGATCTGCTGTAAGGGCTTGTATTTTCACGTATGTATTTGACATTTATCTTGCTTCCCAGGCAAGAGTCTAGCCAGTAGAGTATGCTCAACAGACAATGCTACATTCTTTAACATCCTCCCTCCCCAGTATTCTTCAATATCCTTAATGAAAGTATTCTTCTATGTATTATTGTACGACGGACATAAAATACTGACACTGTCAGAATCTTGATGGGTTGAGCCACACGTTGGAGAGTCTTGGGACAGAGCTGGAGATGGAGATCTGTCACTGATGTCCATCTGCCCTAGATCTGGAACTCCCCAAGGTTTGGGATGTTCCATTTAGACATCTAAATTTTGTAGTTTTGTTTCCTCTCCAGCTTGGTGTAACACACGATATGTGCCACATACACAGTCAGATGTGTCCCTGTGTGTTTGTAGTACCTCTAAACCAGTCGTCCACCACAGTGCAGACTGATAGAGTTGTAATATAGCCCTTTCAGCTAATGGCTTCTCATTTATAACCCTTGTCAGCCAGTGAAACTCTCTTGTGGGTCCAAATAATTTTAAAGATGCCTGGAAAATGTGGGAACTAGCACACACCTGCTTTAGGAAAGGAAATTATCTTCTTTTTTAAAAAAAAATAATTACATATATTCAGTTTTAGCAATGTTTCTATAAATGTGTTCATATATTTGGCATCCAGTAACACAATTCTTTTCTTAGACCATGGCCATTACATCCTTTACAACACCTGGACTTTTTGTTGTATTTTGAATACAGCACGTTCAGCTAAACCCCACTCAGGCCACATCTGTCTTGTTTGCTGTTTTAAATTCCAAAAAAGGTATTTTCAGTGAAACGACAGACGTATAGTGCACAGATTTGCAAATGCCTTGCAAAAGAGTCCTGGCTTTATCTCCGTTGTGCAGCCATGCAGCGAAGTGTCAGCGTTTGTATCAGCATCCTTATCCATGAAATGCACGGGAGATTCCAGCCTGGATTTGAGCCCAATGAGCTGCAAACAGAAGGGGCACTTGTGAGCTCAGGGATCCAAACGCATCATTGTGAGCAGCTGGGCAGGGGTGGGGAGGAGCAGTGATGGGGTGACTCCTCTGGTTCAGAACTGCCAGAAGGAACTGCAATTGCCTGAAATAGGCAGTTTTGGGGCTTGAAGATGGCTCATGTTTGCTCTTATCAATGTAAACACAGCCCATCTGAAGAATGCAGGGGCATTCAAGCATGGTAGCTGGGTCCTTCTCCCTGCAAAAGACACTCTAAAATTTATCTCATTCTTTGCATGGGAATGTCTTGGCAAATCCAGTCCTTCCCTGAACACATCTCCAATCACAAGCAACTGTATTTCACACAAGCATAAAAAGTGTTACGATGATCCTCCGTGTCCTCTTCTGACGTGATCATCCCCAGGCACCATGCCTGGGGACTTTTGGGACAGACTGCTTGTTAATTCTAAAAGCAGTGCGTGACTAAAAAAGACTACAATCACAGAGCTGCTGAAACTGGGGACAAAAATTTCCTGTTAATCGCATCTCTGATGGTTCTAAGGCTGGAAAACATAGTTGGGTAGCATGGATAGCCTCCAGATATAAAGCCGGAATTTGCTATTTTTATGTGCAACATTCCCAAACCGTGAATCATCTGAGGTTTCCCCTCATCGCTGATACTTGAGCACACACCCTCTGTTACCTCGCAGTATGGGACCTCACAAAGCAACAGCAAGGGCAAGGAAAACAAAGTTAACGTTTGTTCTTCCTAATTGACAAATTTATTAGGGACAGAAGTTAACCAACAAAGACCTTTTCTTTGGACTTCAGCCCTGGATTTTCATTCTGCCTGGCTGAGCTTTGCATTCTATGTCATAATATATGTCCTCAGCTCCTCAACCCCTGACACTCGGGCCGATTAAGTCCCAGAAGGTCATTGGGAAACATAGCAGGAGCTCGTACCATATGGTGCTGATAAACATCTCGGCATCAGAGATAAGGAGCTGGTCAATGTAATCTTAGGAAGCTCAGGTTTTGTTGCCATAAAACTATAAAATGTAAAGCCTAATCCCTACACAGATTTAATTAGCTGTTAAACGTATCAGGTTCATGATGAAGGGTGTTCTGGTTACCTAGATGTTATTCCCTGACTGCCACCAGTTGGTTCCAATGTGAAGTATCTCTGCCTTGCAGCTTGTTAGGATGACATGTTATGGTGAATGATGGCTGCTCTGTAAGTTTGGGGGGAAAAATAAATGAATTCAGCTTCCAGGCCCAGCTCTAGCATCAGACACAATCTCTGGTGCCAGGAAAAATGGCAGCGCAATGTGGTTTCCTGAGTCTTGGTCAAAAAAGGCTTTCTCAAAAGGTGGAATATATGACCTGCGGTTTAATTCTGTTTCCCAGGGGGAGCTGAAGCTCTTCAGCACCCCACTGACTCCATGCTGCTCTCTCTTTCGGTACAGTCGTGCTAAGTGGCATGACCAGCAATGATTTCACAAAAGCGAGTGGAAATGTAGCTACTTTTAGTTTTATTTCTCTCGGTCTGCTTTTACACTACGGTCAGAGGCGTGACTGCATCACGCTGTTGATAGACACAAGTTTTCATCCTGCCAGGCCACGCAGCAGTACCAGCGAGGGTTCCACAGCCTGGGCTTCTGCTTGGCACAGCGTCACCCATCCATAGTGGGACACACAGCAAAGCCCCTGCTGCTGGCACCAAGCAAGGGACACCTCTGTATGTGCCACAGTCACACCTTCAGCTGCATCCACAACTAGGAATAACCACAGGGATGGAAGTCGTGTTTGGTTTCTGGAGTTTTTTCCACTTATGGCTGCCCTAACCCATGATTATACCCCTGTCATGCACGACGGTGGCAAAGATTACCCGTGATGTTTGATCCCCTTGGTTTCAGAATGTCATTCCCACAATCTCTTCCCAGACTCGGTTGAGGCTGGAGGTTGCAGTTTGTTTTCCACCCTTCGTTCCCGGTGTACCAGACCTTGGCTCTGTGGACTCTGGTTCACCCCGCAGCCGATGGGGACCAGCGGGCAGCAGTGGCCTTGGGTTTGCGACCGACACTCTGCCTGGACTCAGCAGTGCTGCATTGGCATGGAGCCGGGGAGAGGAGCAAAAGGCTGAAAGAAAGTTTTAATAATTGTGTATGTCCTTTTCATATATGCATAAGTCATTATACTGGAGAGCTGGACTTTAGCACCGGGAACCCAGGAAGAGTGAAGGTGTTTTGCTTATTAGAGACTACCAGGCTGCACTGTAGGACTGGAAGAGCATCGCTGTTTACTGCTGGTCTTCAGGAGGCTACTTTGCAGTGCATCTTTTGTGCAGGAATAGGGCCCCTTTATCCTTAATATTTTTACGGCTTCACTTGCGGACTCGCACGGTGCACTGGTTATTACTCTGTTCACCATGTCCAGCCTAGGCCTCAAGCGCTGATCAGGTGGGTAAGGAGTACAAAACAGCAACAAGCCCTTACGTTTCATATCCTTTGATGTTTTTTCCACTTGCTTTTTGAACCCATGTAAAACCCTCAGCATCTGCGACATCCCGCAGCAAGGACTTCTGCATGCACATTTTCACTTGGTGGCCCCAGCTATTTTCCAGTACACTGACTAAGTATTCCCTACTCATTTTCTCCAGGTTATTTAGGATTTTAGGGACAGCTATCCCCTCGGTCATTCCCTTTTGAGACGGAATATTCACAGCCCACAGTAAAATCTGTTTGCATCTCCCCAAACCTGTAAATAGGGCCCCTTGGTGAGAAAGTGACATCTGCTTGGCGCATTTCCCAAGCAGGTCTCCGCGAGATACCCGGCTTCCGTCGGGAGGAAGGAGGGCGTGGGACGGTCAGCAGAGGACGGCGTTCTGTCAACCCATTCGCGTGACAGATATACCGCAGCACGGGCAAACGTGGGTCCATGTCAAGCTCCGACACTGCTGGCATCTTCTTGGCCTTGCTATTTTTGGCTGGTGAAATGTTTCCGAGGGTTGGGCTGGATTTGTCTCCTGTGTGCGCCCCGTTCCCAGGCTGTTTGGGCTGCCTCCCGGCTGGCTGCGGGGAGGGATAAGATGCAGAAAGCACCTATGGCTCAAACACAGCACAAACAAGGTCACCATTTACCACCCCAAACCAGCAGAAGAGAGTGAAAGCAGGGCCTATCTTATCAGTTACTTACCGAGTTAAGACTCGGGGGGTATAAAGACTCTCTTTAAACTCTGGGTAATACCCATAAACGCAGCCCTTAGGAGATAACTCCACAAGTGGAACTTTTTGGGTGCACTTATATGCGGTTTTAAATTACAATCACAAAGACATCTTTATATTGTCTGATAAACTTCTTAAGCTGGCAACAACTATTTAACATTACAGTTTAGTCAAGTACTAAAACAGCAGGGAGCACGCAGCTAAAGCGATACAATTATTAATGTATGGCTTGGTAATACTATCAAAACAATGGCTTTAGGCATTTCCAGCCTGCTTTCAGGCTAATGTCACTAATTTTTCAGGAGGATTATTAAGTTTTATTAGCAATTTGCATCTCAGTATAATTATATGGATATTAGAGAAATCGATATTGTATAATGTAGAGTCCCTTAATGGCTATACAGTTTCTTGAGTCTGTTATGGGACCAGCTTTGAAGTCAATTTAAGGAGGAATCTTTATAATTCTGCTGTAATTGGGCTTTGTATGATGAGGTAGGTGCCTTAGATGTTGCAGAGAGGACTGCAAAATCTGTCCTCAGTCTTGTATCTTTGCATTCAAGTGACAGTTTTACAAGTAGACTACAGAAAATCATCACTGTATGTTTAAACATCTTCCCCCCATTCTGACTCCTAGATGTCATTAAAATTCCTGACCATTACATAGCTTTCAAGCAAATTGGTATATTCATATAAATATGTTTATTGAAATCACCGTGTCATAATGGTGCAATGGTTTGTCACCTGTGGCAAACATTCACTGATCTAAGGTGATGTAAGGTGGAGAACTGTCTGCCACAGAAGTGTCTGTGACAGATTTCTCCTCAGAATTGATGAAATGCTTTTTATTTTTCATTATATAATGTTTTTCCTTAGGTCTGGGCATATGACAGTTGACCAGAGCTTAAATATTGTGGCTTTCTTTTGTGTAAAAACCCCAAGGTGCATCTCAGGCAGCTTTTGTTTCATGAGCTATACTTGCAGTATCTATACTTTCCCTATAGCTCAGCCCGGTGTTTCTCTGACACTCTGACATAAAGTGGCAAAATCACCAGAAGAATCTGCCTTACCTTTCCTCAGGCTTAACCCTTACCCCATGGGTTTTTGTGCTGGCAAAGCAGCTGCCTGACCACAGAGTGAATCCAGCCAAAGGACAGAGCTGATTGAAAACAAATTGTCGGGTTTTTTTCGTTGGTTTTCTCAGGTTACTTTGAACTCAAGTAAGTCCCAGGAGGCAGTTTGCCGAGCCCCGCAGATACAAAGGGACATGGCAGGAGGGAAAGCGATGGGTGCTGGCAGCAGTGGAGAGGGACAGCTTTGGTCCTTCCTCCGGCTAGCACTGCTTGTGACAATAAAGCCATTGTGGCCTTTTCCAGTGGCAGCATGGCCTGTCTGTGCAGCTGTAAGCAGGTACCAGCACAGCACCAAAGGGGGAGAGCGACCCACTCCTCTGTCTGCAGCATTTTTTGAAATTGTGAGAAGGGCATCTTTCCCTGTCCAGTATATACTGGTTTATCTTTTTCCCTAGCTGAAAGGATTTCAAGTAAACTTGGAGATATTCCTGCAGATACTTAAAGTCCTTACCAAAGCAGTTCTCTGTATTTCTTTTATTTGTGTTGCAGAGAAGAATGATAATACATAAATACAACGGAAATGTAATACAACAGAAAGTTGGTTCTGTTTTACCTCAAACCAGGACATAGCTCCTCACATGAGTTGTACATATCTCACAGAAGGCTAAGATTTGTAGGGAAAAGCTGTTTTACCTGTTTCCTCCAGCACAAGAACTAGTGAGCATCAGCTAAGAGTAACAGGGGACAAGTTCAAAACAAACACAAGAACACAGTTTTCCTCTGTGCTCACTGAACCTGTGAAATTCTTTTCCACAGGTTGCTCATATTTACATCAGTTCAGAAAACAGTGGAGCAAATTACCGGAAGCAGAAAGCATTCTGAGGTCCTAAATATAAAGATGCCATCACAACTTCAAGAAGCCTCTGAGCTGCAAATCATGGGAAACAGAGATGGGATATTTGGGAGAAGTTTTCTATGTTCTTATCCTGCTCTTCTTCTCTTCCTCAGGTTTCCTCTCCTGACTGCTAAAGCTTCTAGAAGGGTGCTTCGGTGTGCTGCAGCACCTCTGCTATGAAGACAGGCTGAGAGACCTGGGGTTGTTCAGCCTGGAGAAGAGAAGGCTCCCAGGAGACCTTATAGCCCCTTCCAGTACCTGAAGGGGGCCTACAAGAAAGCTGGGGAGGGGCTGTTTGCAAGGGCCTGTAGCGATAGGACGAGGGGCAATGGCTTTAAACTAGAGCAAGGTAGGGTTTGATTAGACATTAGGAAGAAGTTCTTTACAGTGAGGGTGGTGAGACACTGGCACAGGTTGCCCAGAGAGGTGGTGGAGGCCCCATCCCTGGAGACATTCAAGGCCAGGCTTGATGAGGCTCTGAGCAACCTGATTCAGTTGAAGATGTCCCTGCTTACTGCAGGGGGGTTGGACTAGATGGCCTTTAGAGGTCCCTTCCAACCCAACACATTCTATGATTCTATGATTCTACTGTGGTATGACCCGCCCTGAAGCTTTTATCAGATAATTTGTAACCTCTTACACTTAACTAAAACATTGGCTTGAGACAGTAATTCTCTGCAAGAGTTACAGTTTTCAGGCTGCGTGTAAAAGACCTCAGGTGTGCGTTTTTCAAGCCACGCTTAAACTGCTCCACACTGAGCCCCGTGTTGGTTCTTGAAGGGAATTCTGCTAAAATTGCTCTACGTGGTCCCGAGCCCTTGGAAAATGAGTGTGTCTCCAAAGAGAGAAGGAAGGGGCAGTGGATCAAACACCTTTTCTCGCGTGAGCAGCTGCAGCCATAGGTCTGGTTGCACCAATGCTTCAGCCCCGCCGTGTCCCATCTGCACAGTTCATCCCTCGTGTCAGCGGCTTGTCCAAGAGCCGTGCAGCCTCTGGGTGAGAGACTTCAGGCCCTGATTTTCTGCCTTTTGGCTGCAAACAAACAATGCATTCCTGACATTTCAAGTGCACGGTGAGAATATCCTCAGCTCCAGCAGGCTGCTGACAAGTTGTGCAGAGGAAATCTACTACAGCCTCAGGAACTGATGGGTTTCCTACTCATTCTCAACAGATTGACTAGTGCTAAATATATATATCCTGTATTTCCACACAGTCTTGGCAAAGAGGTCAACCTGTTTACTCTTTTTTTAAGACAGAGAAAAACATAAGGTAAAGGTAAAGCAGGAATTAATAAACGAAAAACCAAACCACGCTTTTCTTACCACTCCATGCTTCTAGCTCAAAGTTCACTGAACACTGAATCAGACCATGCTCAGCAATGTGCAGAGAGGGAAACTTCATTGACATCGTTGGGAAGCATGTGCAGTTACTAGTTTTATAAGGAAAAAAATTCCTGTTGACTAAAGTGCGGAAATGCTAAACAACTGCTGAAATTCCATAAGAGGTAAAAATGGTTTACTTCTGTGTCTTTGCATGTTGCCTTGCCTAATCTTTAAGAGATACTCAGGTATTTAGTTTTTGGGAAAATCTCTAGCGACAAAACCTAGACAGATACAGTGAGCTCAGTCCTGAAGCTCCTGGGACTCCCACATCCACAGCTTCTCCGCAGACAAATAACTGCCCAGAATATGAGCTTGACCAAAAAAGCCCCGTCAGATTTGAAGCTTGGCATATGGTGCAGCTGAGCACCAAACACCCGGCAGTTTTGCTACAGCTCTGTCAGCCCCTGCACAGCACGGAGGTGAGAGATCCGGATCCAGGGATTGTACAAGCCGCACGCGATGCATACGGGTAAGAGACCTTCAGAGGTCTGTAGCACAGCAGTTAACCTGTCTGACTGCTTCCAAGCCTTTCCCATCAGGCTGAAGAAACCAAGCAGACAGCTTGATAAAGCTGCACTCTGGAAAGTCCATCTCCCTCTTTCAGCTTACGCTTTGCTATCTGTGTGCCATTCCAGCAAGCCACCGTCTCACTTCAAGCCTTTTCCTATGTGAGAGATATGATACGAGCTTGTAAACAAGCTGCTTCTGCAAATATTGCTGTAAGTCTGGGGTGGGGAAATTTCAGAAATGACTTACTTGGCTCCCCCTTTAATAAGACTCTGCCTTAAAAGTTGAAGATTAGCCCTTAGGTGTTAAATACCCAAATAGGTTTTTTTCGTTGCTGTTTTACTCCCTTGCTTCACATGCACACTGACACCTTAACATTCCATCCTCCCCTCTATCTTTAGGGTAAGGCCGTATATTCTTGCTCTAGCTTTCCTTAACTATTGATGGGGATAGATGGAGATGCAGGTAAGGCTGTGATTGGCATTGTCAGAGCAGGAGCTAATCCACCCCTGGGAACAAATGTTTACTGTTCTGCTAGGAAAGCAGTGGGGAAAACTCAAGTTACAGCTGGATTTCTCTAAACTCCATCCACCCCAGATAAGGGCATTTTAAAATAAAATAAAACTCGCTAGTGGAAGAGTATGTTAATGTTACCCAAGACTGGAATAAAAGGGGAAAGCAGACAGGTCTGTTTGCAGGAACACAGAGAGAAACCAAGCTGAGCCCCCATTGATGCAGCCTCATCAGACCTCCTTAATACACTCAGGGCACAATCTGTTTTGCTGCAGCTCCATGGTCTTTCCTGGGAATCTCGTCAACCTGTGCACGAAATTTGCTTTCTTCCACCCCAAATTTGCTGGCTCAGTTTTTTCCTCCAGCAAATGTGGAGGAGATATTTGTTTTTCCTCCAAAATTTGTGGTTTGAGCTGGGAGCTGTGGGTCCTTGTGGGTGGATGGAGCTGGGGTCAGGCATGGGAAATCCCTTGGCAGGAACGGCTCCTCCTGCAAAAGGAACTGGGAGAAACTCTGTCCTCATTGAAATTTGGGAGTGTTTCACCTTTGATTTTAATCCAGCCAAGACTTTACTTGTTACTATCTCTGCAAGATCTGACAAACTCTGGGTAGAAAAATCACCTTTCAGTGGTCTCACAGTTTCTGAAGCCCATGGGACAGTATCTGTGGAAAAAAACAACGAGGAAAATTAGACAACAATAACCCCGGCTTCTCCCTACAAAACAGCAGTCCCCTCCCAGTGCAGCTAAAGGAAACAACAAGCCAGATGAGGAAGGTAAACTTGGGATCTGAAAGGAAAGAGTCTCTGGTATTTATAAAAGTCAGAGGTTCACACGGAAACCTAGTTACAGCACTGATCCTCTCCAGTCTATTTCAGGACACGCAGCCCTTTTACAGCTATAGTATTTGACTCATTAGTATCGGAATATTTCTCCCCTTTTTAACTCTTTGAGTGGAAAACTTTGTACTGATTTGAAACCATAGTGACAGCTAGAATATATAAAGTAAGAGCTGAACACTAAAATTCATTGCCTGAGTGAGAACAGAAAGAAAACTAAACCACAGCTTCAGCACACGGTCTGTAAGCAACAGAGCCACTTGACCCATCGTGGTCTTCTGTGATTAACAAACCCATGACATGGAAAAAAAGGGAAACTGCCTGCAGCAGGCGCTGTGATGAAGTGCAAAGAATGCTGATGCATACTGCATTTCAAATGCTAAAATCCTCTGAAGGAACAGCATGGGCTGCGTTTGACGCCTTCTCATGGGATCATGGGGTAACTCAGGTGAGAAGGGACTGCAGAAGGTCTCTAGTCCGGCATCCTGTTGAAGGAGGGTCAGATCTGAGATCAGATGAAAGTGTGCTTCACCACCCCCTGCAGGTTATTGATAAAGATGTTAAACACAAGAGGTTCCAAGACAGGCCCCTGTGGTACCCCACTCGTCACCAGCCTCTAGGTGGAGGATGACCCATTAAACTCCTAAACTTGATTATCAAACCACTTTTTAGCCATCTCGTTATCCACCTATCCGGACTGTAATGTCCTAACTTGAGATACGAGCGTGTTGTGAGAAGCAGTCTCAAAAGCCTCTCTGAAATCAAGGTAATGACATCCACTGCTCTCCTCTCATCCACAAACCCAGTTATTTTATCACAGAAGACAATCAAGTTGGTCAGACATGACTTACCATTGGTTAATCCATGCTGACTGTTCCCGATCACCTTCATTCCCTTATATGCCTGAAAATATCTTCCAAGAGGACTTGCTTCAAGATTTCCTCAGGGATCAAATTGAGCCTGACGAGTCTGCAGTTCCCTGGATTGTCCTTTGGGCCTTTTTTGAAGATGTGTGTAGCATTTGCTTTTCTCCAGTCATTAGGAAGAGGCCTCTCCCAATTTCCATGACTTTTCAAAGATTATAGACCTTGCAATGACAGCTGACAGTTGTCTCAGCACCTTCAGGTGGTCTGATCTCTTGGTATGACCATCTTTTATTTGGCAAACATTTCAGTTCTCTACATATTGGTCGTTAGTCCTAGCAACCTGCAATAGCAGTAACAGTACAAAGAAATTACCAAATAGGATTGGAAGAACATACACAAAAGGATTTTCATTGTGACAGTGTTTCACGTGTTTTTACCTCATTTAGTGGTATGGGTAATACTGAAATACTCATCTCTATTAAACATAGTTGAGGTTGTGAAATTGTCCCTCAGTAGTTCATAAAACCCATCTTCCTGACATCAGTTGAAGACATTGTCTATGCAGAATCTTTTCGATAAGTCAGCTGCTTTTGACATTCATCTCAGTGGACTGTGGCTACAGCTTCTGGAGGGACCAGAGTCACTTTAACCCTTTAATGACAGAAATCCAAGAAAGTATTTAGAGGTAGTTGCATCTCAGCCTTATGAGCTCCTCTTGGGGGCTACCACAAGGGTCTAATCTCTTACGTTTCCTATTAAATATGTCTATATGATACTAGGTGGGCAAATGAAGGCTCCAGCTGTGATGACATATAGATGTCAAAATGCAAGGTTAAAGGTTCAAACTGTAGATGATAACTGACTCTAAGTCTCTGTTGTTCCTGTCCATGTTATATATTGACTCAAAGGAGTCACTACTCAGTGCTATCTCTTCATCGGCATGAATGCAGCTCTGTAGAGTCAATCAGTAGGTGCCAAGGATTAAGTGACCACATTGTATGTGGGGACAGGAGGTTGCTTTGAATTATTTCTAGTCTGGTCTCATAGTCTGGATGCCCATTAGCAGCTGGAATGTGTCAGTTGTGTTTCTAGAGCTCACCTTTCTGTCCAGTCTTGTCTGAAGGGACCTCAGTTTGCAGACTCTGCGACAGTGCCCCAACATGACCAAATCATTCACTCATGGGGAAAACGGAGATTGGCTTCCAAAACGTTCCTTCAAAAAGGAACAAAAATGCTAACGTAGGCGCAGCCTGAGTCACCCGCTGTGAATATTGTTCTTGACTATAGGAGTTTCCGTATCGCTGTTAGTCCAGGCCCCTCTCCTTGCCCGGACCCTTCCTGAGACTTGTTAATATAAGCCTTTAGCTTTTCTCAACAAATTGGTTTGAACTTTCTAACCTCAAAGGTTAAGCCTGCTACTCAGTGAGTATCTTGTATTATCTGCCTTTATAAACTGGAAGATGGTCTGTGTCACCCCAGCTGCAGACGGTTGCTCCACTCCTGGCAGGATTTTGAAATTGCAGGTTACACCTGTTTATCATCTGGAATGAGAAAGGCAACGTGACTCTCTCTGGAGCAGCGCTGTGTTTATCTGAGAGCTCAAGCTCAGGATCGCGAGATCCTCAGGAGACCATGTTTCAACTTGGTATCCTGATTTGTGGCCTCTAATTGTTTGTTTTGAAAACAGAACTGTCACCAGCATCCCTTGAAAACAGAGCGGGGGGCTTTAACTATGTTGTACCAGTCACTTGATATTACTGCTAAAATGAGAGTGCATGTTGGTGTTAATTGAGGTCAGCATCAGATGTGTTTTATTGGCTTCTGATTGCTACCATTACAACCGTTATTACTACTGCTTACCTTTCTATAACCTCCTTGCTCATTCATTAGGTAGTATATCAGTTAAGTGGGCTTCTTCCCATTGTAATAAATGGCAAATGAGAGATAATAAGAAAGTTGGCTTCTGCTCCGTGAGATTAATAGAAGTGTTAGTCCTGAAAGAGATAGTATAACATTTCCCTCATTAAAAAAAGGGGAAAAAAGAGAAGGAAAAACAAAGAAAAAGAAAAAAGACAGGATTCTGCACTTAAATCAGTCCTAAAATTGAAAAGCCACAATTCCGAAAAAGAATAAGGGGGAGCAACCATCACCTTGAGCAGTTCTGGCTTCGGGGTTAATGAGAAGCACTTTTCTCTGCTTTGACTTCTGGAAGACACCCTAGCTTCTGGATGACTGAAAATAGTCACAAGGGCACGTACATTCCCAAGTATCTTCAGGTTTGGTTGTGTTTCATAAGAAGGAAATAAAAAAGCATAATGCTCAACACATGGTGCTCAATACCCTTCCACAGACGAAGCACGCCAACAATCACTGGAAGTCAGAATGCCTTTCATAGTTGCAGGGGATGTGATGTCTAAGTAGCATGATATGTTGGACCGAAATGCTGGGGACTCTCATACTATTCCAGACCACTCCAGGTTATCTCAAGAAACATCTTGAGATGGTGGAGGAATGGGCTAACATGGACTAACAGGAACCTCACAAAGTTCAACAAAGACCCAGAGAGACCGGAGGAGTGCAGTGAAAAGGAGCCAACATTAACAGTGGGGCGAAGGCTGTCTCATTGTGTTGGCCAAGCTCAGCGTTATAGTTAGGACAATCTCTTCAAAAGGCTTGGTAAGAAAGAAAAAAATGTAAGAGAGAACCCTCTCACTCCCTTTGCTCCAGACAATTTGGCTAGTTGGAAATCTCATTTTCTTTTCCCCTTACTCTCTTCTCCCATACAAAACTACTAGAGAATTAACTGAGAAGCGTGACCAGGATGGGGCTCACTCCAGCTGCTGAGGACTTTACAGCTCATCCTGCAGGGACAAGTCCCAGGTGCTGAGGGGTGTGAAATCAGATGTGCTTGTGGGGACAAGGTTTTAGCGCTGAACCATGTCCAAGCACTTAAAGGATGAGAGTTCATAGACTCGCACATGAACAAACCGATTTTACCATCACCATTTGGATGTCATTAGCACTTGCTTCATCTGTCCTGGAATTAAACTGCATGCTTTTAAAATAAAACATCGTGTTTATCTAGTTAATAAAAATGACTGGCAATGTCCTAATCTTGAGGAGTAATATTTTCACAGGAAAAAAAATTTTGCCTAATAAAAACTTGTAATTATCAGCAAGAAGCAAGTGTTGATTCGTAGAACAACTGAGCATAACTGAAGAATGGTACCTTAAACTGATCTGTTGAAAGACCCTTGGAAGAAGAAAATCATCATTCATCTTCACACGTCTTTTGATTGAAGTTACTTTAGGGATCATCTTTCAGAAGGAAAACAACCTTAGCATATAAACCACTTTGGCCAATGTTTTTCCAAGCCAAAGCATGAAGACACAACTTAGGTGTGTATAAACAGTTAATTTCATGGGGAATTAGTCTGTATTTCAGGGATCAACAGGGCAGCAAGGTACAATGTGCTTCAAGCTGCCATTGAAACTCAGAAATGTCTACGGCAAGAGTTTTAGTAGAATATGTAATGTTATTCAGAATATTTAACTTTGTAATTATTTTTCTGCTGTGGTAGAAGTTTTTATCTGCAATGAGACCCGGCAACAGCTGAGGTAACAGCAAAAATGAAAAAAAAAAACCAAACTGAAAGAAGGTGTACTTGTGCAGGCTCCCATGAAGCCGTTCATGTGAAGATCTGAAAATGTCCTCTCCCCTTATTACAGATGGGAAAATGAAGTGCAGAAATTACAAATGACAGACTGAGGGCACAGCTCTTCTGGCAGCCCAGCCCCGTGCTAATGATCCTGACACTTCTGGAGCTCTATGTGTGTCAGTGACTGAGTGAAAAGATTCCCACATGACAGAATTCACAGCATCTTTAGCAACATTTGCAGACTATTGGATTTTGTAGGCTGGAACGTACTGGGAACCACCCTTGTCTTCAGCGGTGAAAAAAATCTGCACGGCAGAAAAAGCTGCGTGAGAAACGTCTTCCTGCTTTCTCCGGGGTCTTTTGCACTGGGATCTTGCTGGGAGCAGGAGAGCCTACGACTGCTCAGTGGCCAGCGGAAAACTCAGAAAACTCACTTTCCTTCCCTTGAAAAACCAGAGAGAAGCACTTGAGTAGAAACTGAAAGAAGAAAAATGTTTAAGTAATACCAGAATTATTGTTTTAATGAAATTTTAAGGAAAACCTTTTTTTTAAAGAAAACCTGTGTCTCTTTCAGGGAAAAAATATCTCTTATTTCACTCCTTCCCAAGTAGAATACTACAACAGCAGAAATAACATTTACATTGATTTTTGGGAAAAAAAAAAGTGTATTTAAGATATAATCAGTAGGCAAGTTTATGTCTGAAGAGACATCAATTAAAAAAGTGTATTTTCTATCTCCACTTTTGCAGAGTAACAGACTGAGTTGATGACAATCAAAATCAAAAGCCACCTCCAGGTGTTTGAGAAGCTGGGAAGGCAAAAATCAGAAAAAAAGAGTATGCAACGCAATTGGGAACGTGGCTTTTCTCTGGTAGCTGAATTTGGATGACTGTTACTCACTGGGCTTTTACCTGCTAGTGTGTAAACCTGCCTTTTACTGGGTGGGAAACTGGTAACGCCAATGGAACGTGAGGTTGTCGTGGTCTCAACAGCTTCTGCTAGCTGAGGTGCCACGCTGTACAATCACAGTGACAAATGAAGTGGACGTATGTATTTAGATACCTAGCCCTGATGCGTGGTTTAGATTGGACTGTAGCCTGTAGGTATATCTAATATTTTTTTCCTTTTTGGAAATCTCTACCATTTCCAGTGGTATTCCTTGTGGGGAATGCCCCTGGAAATGCCCAGCTTTTCAGAATGACACTTATTTTCCTGTATATTAATTATCCAGGGGAATATTTATCTTGTTTCTACTTACTTATGACTTTAAAGGCTAAGGTATTTCTCTGGGAGGTCTGTAGTCAGTCTTTCACATGACGGCCTACAACAGTATCTTTTACATTGAAATATATTACATAAAAATAAATGTAAAAGAATCAAAACAAAGTATAAAATATACCCTATAAATTTTGTTTTTCAAGCAAACTTCAAATCAGGAGCTGGCGGGCTGTGCTTCTGTATGATACAGCATTTAACATGAAAAAAACTAGTCAACAAGATCATCAGGGCTCTTACTTCCAGGAAGCAATCTATTTTTAATGTCACAAATGCTTTCCTGTTTTCTTTTCTCCAAGATTTCTCCAGTGCCTATGAAACTCAAGGGTTTAAAAATTTATTTTTTTTCTTTGGCCATGGTATGCGATCAGGGAGAGAGATCAACATTTGTTATTTATTTTAGGAAAGTCTTTGCACTATATCAACTGAGCAGGCTAACATTGATAGGCTTTGTGGTTCACAAATGTCACCCTTAGGTCTAGGTGAAAAGGTACTGCTGCTAGAAAGCTTGTGCACTGCATGTGCGTCTAGTGTACGTGGGATACATGTTCTGAGACTGAGAGTGGTCAGGATATCTACTGATCTGCAATTAGATTATCCATGTTATTATTTTTAGTTCTTATTGAATTGGAAGCAAAGTGAGCTCAGAAAGAAACCATCAAATGGCTCCAACTGAGATCAGCGATAAACAGTTTTTATTTTTTTTCACACAGCAAAAAGCAGAGTAAACACAGCCGAGGTTTGCTCTGGTAGCGATGCTTGTAATACAGCAAGAACATCCTTTTCAAATGCTTGTCCAGGCTGCTGCAACAGGCAGAGAACAGGATGTGTTTAGAGAGACTTCTCCAGGCTTTACACAATCTCTGTGGCAGCTGCAGCACAGTCTGGGGGTGCCAGGACAACAAAGAGAATCATAGAATACGATCATAGAATGGTTCGGGTTGGAAGGGACCTTAAAGATCACTTAGTTGCACCCCCCCTGCCCTGGGCAGGGACACCTCCCACTAGACCAGGCTGCTCAAAGCCCCATCCAGCCTGGCCTTGAACACCTCCAGGGATGGGGCAGCCACAGCTTCTCTGGGCAACCTGGGCCAGTGCCTCACCACCCTCACAGTAAAGAATTTCTGTATGGAAAGTATGGATATGCATGGCTGCATGCACAGCAGATACTATTCTCATATGGATGGCTGGCCAACATGTGGGGTTCTGCAGATTAGGAGGAAAACCCAGTGATTGTGCTGATTACCTTTGCTGGATAGTGAATATCTACAAGAAAATCACATTCTCTGTTTCAGCTCCCTGAGAACTTAGGCAACTAAAGCCAACCAAGATGCCGGTGTCAGGGCGCAGCCTGATCATTCCCCAATTTTGCTTTGCAAGGCACCTTTCGCAATGAGCAGATGCTAAAGCAGTTTCTGAAAGCATGTTAGCTGGTTTTGCTGAAAATTGCCCAAACATTGTACAAACCACTTTTAAAAAATAATCTTCATGTTTGGATTTGCCAGTGTATTATACTACTCCAGGTTTTTACTACAAATTCAGAAGCCGTAATGCTGTCCAAAAGGACTTTTGAGTTGACCTCTTCCCTGAGGAATGAGGTGTCTGGTTTTCAACCCCAGTTTTTGCCAGAATCCCTCAGTCTCCAGATGATCTTGCATGTCTTGTCTTACGACTACAATGTTTGCTATTCTTATGGATTATGTACTCAGAAGTGAAACACCTACAATTGCTCTTGACACATCCAGACTTAACCACAAAACTGATTTTCACACCCTCAGATGTTTCCCCTTCTGCTTCACGTCCCCTCCCTTATTCACTTCAAAGAGTGATTTGTATTTCTGCCTTGCGACCGTTTCTTTATTTTTGAAACTGAATGGTTGCCCATTACAAACTGAATTTAATTGTTTTCTGGTTCTTCGTGCATTTTCATGAGTCATACCAGAACTGCTGATTCTCAGCAAGACGCAGAGCCGGAGTTACTAGGCTTATAATGATCTGCACCCATCTTCCTTGCTAGCACCTGCTTCCTTTTCTGGTGCACTACTACAACAAAAAATGTAAGTAACATGGCAAATTCCAGAGCCATTCAGAGTCATTTGGCGTCCATCCACTGACCTTGGTCCATAAGCTGAAGACCAGCTGAAAGCCTGTATGTTGGTTCATTGCCAGTTTATCCTGGAAATCCTTGGTAGCTTTCTTATCCGCTACGAATACGTGACTTTGGTGGTCCTCCAGCAGCTCAGGTAGAGTCATCCGTTTCCCTCCCAACCCCAAGCCCCCGTGCCTTTGTCTTTATTCTCAGCTGTTTCCCTGGGTTCCTCATGTTGTTGGCTGTTTCCAAGCCACATACTGATGGTCTGTACACTATCCAGGTGACTCAGTCTGTCTTCCAGGGCACTGTTCTGCAACACTGTAAGAGATAGACTGTTCACACAAGAGCATTTACAGGCTCTCCCATCTCAGGAATGACCTAGATGATGGGACAGAGCACGCACACAGCATGTTTGCCCAGTACGAAATCAGGAGGAGTGGTTGGTACACGAGACCATTGTGCTGCTATGCAGAGGGACTTCAACAGGACAGAGAAATGTGCTGACAGGAACATCATGAAGTTCAACAAAGGAAAATTTGAAGTCCTGCACTTGAGGAGGAATAACCCAGACACCAGTACAGGCTGAGGCCCAAAGGGCAGCTCTGTAGAGGTGGCCTTGAGGGCCCTGGTGGACAACAAGTTGAACATGAGCCAGGAATGTGCCCATGCAGCCAAGAAGGTCAAGAGCCTCCTGGACTGCACTGGGAAGAGTGTCTCCAGCAGGCTGAAGGGGGGATCCTTCCCCATCACTCATCACTGATGAGACAGATCTGGAGTGCTGGGTCCAGTTCTGGGCTCTGCAGTACAAGAAGGACATGGACATACTGGGGTGAGTCTGGCAAAGGGTCTCACATGAGGAAAGGCTGAGAAAGCTGAGGCTCTTCATTCAGCCTGGAGAAGAGAAGGCTCAGGGGGATCTTAGCAATGTGTATACGTACCTGATGGGAAGGAGTAAAGAAGGTGAAGTCAGGCTTTTGTCACTGGTGTCCAGTGGTAGGACAAGAGGCAATGGACACAAACTGAAACAGAGGAGGTTCCCTCTGAACATCAGGAAACACTTTTTTACGGTGAGGGTGACCGAGCACTGGCACAGGCGGTCCAGGGAGGCTGTGAAAACTCCATCCTTGGAGATATTCAAAACCTGACTGGGCATGGCTGTGAACAACTTACTCTGAGCAGGGGGGTTAGACGAGGTGATCTCCAGAGGCCCCTGCCAGACTCACACATTCTGTAAATCTGTGATCTTTGTAGTATCTGAAGTGGGATGATTCAGTCTCTTCGCTTTCCACAGTAAGAAACAGATTGGAAAACAGTCATAATAATCATAAAACTGACTCGATCCTTTATTCTTGTGTATGACTTCTACAATAGCCTGCAAAACTTCTGGTTTCCTTCAGGAAATATTTGTTTGTTTCTTAAGTCCTTGCAGGAGCTCATTTCTGCTGGCAAGAATCAAGTTGGGCAGAGGTTTCCTAGTGCCTCCATATTTCTAGTCCATAGCAGCCAGGCTGTTACTTTTGCTTTTCCAAACTGGGAGTGTTGCAGATGGGCTTCCCATTCCTCCAAGAGTTTGTATCTTTTATCCATGCTTAAAAAAATCATTCCTGTCAAAATACCTTTTCTGTGCCACTTTTGTGAAGCCTTCAGATTCTGTTTGAAACTCTTCTGCTAAACATCCATCATTTATTTGGGCGCTTCTTTAAATTCATACATCACGGACCAAGTTTAAGGTGTGGAAGAACCTCTACTATTTGTTCATTATTGGTTGAAGAGGACCACAAAGTCCTGTTACCTTTCCATAAGAAGTCAGTCACAGTCCTTGACACTAGCTGAAGCTCAGGGCTCCCCAGGAAGAGAAAATCAGGGGATGGAGTCAGGTATCAGATATAAACTTGTAGATATAAATAGATACTAACTTCTCAAGAAGCAAGTTGCTCCTCTTTCCTGAATTTTCCTGAATTCAAATAGGAAAGAGACTAGATCATTTACCCAGAAGTCCAAACTTTTGTCTCATCCTGTTAGTTTCACTTCTTCTGGGAGCAGTGATTATGAAAGTTCAGTGTCTACTGCTCCTGTATCTTCATTATTAGTTCCTCTTGCCTTTCTGCTGGTTTTCTCCCAATATCAGTTCAAACAAGCCATGCCTGGCCCTTGGCATTGCTAAGTGATTTCCTAGAGCCATAGAAATAGGTGAGTGCTTTGGTTAACGCCATCTGTAGCCTCCTGTTTCGCTAGTGTCTGCTTTGACCCGACTGCGTAGAAGATCTTGATGGCTTCTTTATATTTTCTTCAGTAAAAATAGACAAAATATAGGGAAAATTCTAATTCCAATATTAAAAATAAAACAAAAAGGTGTACTTTACTATCATGGACTTGGATTTGACAGACTCTGGACTTGGTAAGAGCCAGGTGTCACAAGCAATGCTCTGTTCCCTAGACCTGCAGAGATACTGGGCTTTCAAACAAGAAATCACCACTGAGTAAATACAAAAAGCATTATGGATTAGCAAAGATTCATCCCAAATCAAAATACACCGAAATATCAATTATTAAGAAATAATATGCTTTTTTTTTTCCTTTTCACTGTTCAGGAACTCACACTGTAGAAGTAACCAAAGGCTCTAGCTGATTCCAAATTGCTGACCCCTAACTGCAAAGATTCAGGCACAGAATTCAGGCTATTCAATACAAAATCCTGTTCTGCACTGGCATTTGCAAGCAAGTTGCTGTGGCTGACATTCTCAGCTGTATGCATTAATTTCTAAGTACTTCACTTTCATTATCTGCAAATAGTGATTTTTCCATTATATTTGTAAAGGTGCAGCCAAGAAAAAAAAAAAGTACAAAACAACAAATGGCCACTGGGCAGGAAATGAATCACTCTGGCTTTGAGTGTGCTAACTACAGATACTGCAAATATACAGAAACACTTTGAAAACTTTCCAAGGACAATGCTCTGTTAAAACTATAACATGTATTCTGGGGATCTGGACGTATTATTACCCAACTCTTTGAAAACAAAAAACAAACGAAGCACACAGTAAAAAAGCTGGGGATGTGTTTGGATGGGAACTTTTGTTTGAAATGGGCTGACATCTACTACTCTCAAGCAGCACTCTGTAGCCACATCTCTGTTCTCCTTTCTAGGAAGGACTCAGCAGACTACTGAATGAGAGTCAGGTTAACTACTTCCAGAGAACTGTCTTTTTTTCTGCACATCAGCATCATCCCCAAAGGATGCTGCAGTAACGTGTTGCCAGACAGAGACTGGTTTTGTCAGAGAACATGTGACTATTTTTCCCCAAAAGGTAAACTGAGGGGTTTCTCCATCTCCTGCTGTGACACTTGGCATTTTTCAGAGCATGTCCTTGGTCATTTGCCATCACATTGACAGTTTATGTAATGTCCCTGGTTTGATTTGCTTCATGGGATCCCACTTGCTCAAGAGGGCTGAAGATACGTAGTTAAAATCAAAGGTTGTCTCAGAAACATTTCAATCTACTCTACTCCTACATTGTAACCACAGCGGAATACCTAAAGAAGAGCTGCAAGTTATGGGCAAAATTCAATCCTAACTCATCCTCATTGACTCAATTTAAGTGATGGGAACACAAGCAGTTTGGATAGGATCCATAACTTCCCAACCTTTTACACCACGTCATTAGTAGAGAATATGTTTATTTCATGATCTTTTTAGGTATGTGCAGAAGGTTATCTAAAAATCAAATAAACTATTGACCTTCTTTCAGAGACTTCTCCGTTGTGACTCCTGTTTGAGCTGCCCTGATCTGGCTGGGATAATAGGTGACTCAACCAGAGGGGAAAAAAAAACCCAACCAAGTAAAACATCTGTGGTTCATTTTGAAAACATCATAACAAACAGTATAAAGTGTGAAAGTTCATGCAGCGTTATTCGAACAGCCTAAATCAGACCAAGCTTTCTGTGTTTCTCTCCCCTCAAATCGCAGCACAGAATGAGGTTGGTCATAGCTGTTTGGCCTTCAGTTGGGGCTGCAGCTGGGTCAGCTCTCAAATCCAGAGTTGCTGGAGAGTTTGTTATTTAAAAAAAAAAGCCCAAGGGGAGAAAATCCAGTAAGTAACAGCTGTTACTTACTCAAAGGAAAATTTTAAACGAAGATATTTTGGCCACGTTTCAGACACAAGCATGGCAGCAAGAGTAAGGATTTTGCAGGCTTGGTTGCTAGTCCGGGATAAGGGACAGTCTACCTTCCCCACCTGACTGCATGCTGCTCCATCACACAGAGTGAGGAGCACTGTGTGCGGCTCAGCCTGGGTGGAGATGGCCAAGGAACCATCAAACAAACCAGCTCAGGTTCTTGGGCAGATGTGGCAACATTGGTAACCTCTACCCGGCTACCACTCCTGGCTACTCAGCAGGATGCAATGGCTATGATGCCTCAAGGACCTTCGATGACTCCTTTGTAACCAGCCTGGCTCTACTAATGAGGTAAAGAGGGTCATTACCTCACTACCATGATTTGATATGAGAACCTCAAGTTTCACTGAGCAGTATTTGCATGGAGACTGTACTTGGTGTATGGCCAACACCAGGGCCAATAGACCCACTCAGGTGGGATGTGGTGTGCCACGTGGGCACTGCGGAGGTGCTCCTGTCACCCACAGCATACCTCAGCACAACCCGGGCAAGCAGGAACCTGCAATCCAGCACGTTCACCTCCACTCTTCTCCCAAGAGTGCTCCTGCCTTGGCAATTCTCAGGAGGGGACAACGCTCATCTGAAGTCAGCAACAGGTGGAGAATGCACCACTTCCCCAGCAGCCTGCTGTCACTGGTAATTGCCCTTGATCAAACACTGTGATCAGACCTCTGTGGTTTTGGCATTCACCTTCCAGTTCTTGCTATGCCTCTGGACCCTAGATTTTTCTGTCCGTGAAGGTAAATTCACCATAACTGAACCCCCTTTCATTTTTCCATTCTCCTTTTCTGCACTTTCTCCTGAACTGCAATGCCCTCACCCCAAACGTGGTCACAGACCTGTACATGTTCTCTATTAGAATCACAGAATCACAGAGTGGTAGGGGTTGGAAGGGACCTCTGGAGATCATCTAGTCCAACCCCCCTGCCAGAGCAGGGTCACCCAGAGCAGGTTGCACAGGAACGCGTCCAGGCGGGTTTGGAATGTCTCCAGAGATGGAGACTCCACCACCTCTCTCGGCAGCCTGTTCCAGTGCTCTGGCACCCTCAAAGTCAAGAAGTTCCTCCTGATGTCGAGATGGAACTTCCTATGTTCAAGTTTGTGCCTGTTACCTCTTGTCCTGTTGCCAGGCACCACTGAAAAGAGCCTGGCCCCATCCTCCTGACACCCACCCTTTAAGTATTTATAAGTATTGATAAGATCCCCCCTCAGTTGTCTTTTTTCCAGACTAAAAAGACCCAAGTCCCTCAGCCTTTCTTCATAGGACAGGTGTTCCAGTCCTCTAATCATCATTACTTCTACCTTACACAAAGAAAAATATTCCTCGTCTTCTTCCCCCTTGCATATGCCTTCCAAGTTCATACTAAATCTCTGCGGCTGCTACAGATCAGGATAATTTTTTGTGCACAGTGGTTTCTATGGTATTCCAGGGTACTGAACCATCTGAGTCCAAGAAAGTAAACCAGGGTCTTTTGTTCATCTTATCCATTGTGTTGCCTTCAGCACATGGATAAAAGGCACCAGCTTCAACCTGATGATGCTTATAGGAAAACAGACTGCTGTAAAGCTTTTTGGATGTTGGGTTTGTCTCTCACTTCCCATTTTGCACAGTGCACACTTAGTGCTGTGGGGTCCTATCCTGCTTCTGTGCTCCTGCATTAATGGGAGATGAGACTATTTAACGGGAACAACAACTCCCCATCAGCTGCTTCACACTTTTTGCTCACGGCATCAAGAGACTGGGGCTTGATGCTATAATGACAAAACTGCAGTCTCACAGGAGAGCACAAGAAGCTAACTAGAACACTCCAAGAAATCTCGAAATATAGACACCTTTCCTGGCCTAGGAAGAAGTACTGAGTGTGGTATATAAGAATATAATTGGGATTTTAGCAGGAAAACACTGGATGTTTATTAACTGACGTAGTCTTTGAGTAACAACAAAGTGGAGGTTATTTGTTCGAGTCTCATCTCCCAGCAGAGCATGCCCTATAGGCACGTCGGGGTCTGGTGCTCCCAGCAGGGATTTCCCTGCTTGCAATGCAAAGGGAGGAAATGGAAGGTGGATAGAAGGTGACAAATGTGAGCAAGCAGCTACTAAAGGGGAATCATCTGACACGAAGAGAGGGGACTAAATGAAGTTATATCTCTGCTGCGCTTAAATCCATGTATAGATGCTGAACTCTCATTTACATGGATTTGAGTATGTATACTCAAATATACATACTCATCCACATACAGGAGACTCTGGAAGAGTCCTAACAGCCTCATGCCATTGTGCACACTAATCTCCTGCCCAGCTCTGTCCAGCCTCCAGAGCCTTCTGCCCTCTCAGAAACACCTTCTTCACCCAGATTGCTCCAGGACTTTTATTACACATTTCTTCCCTCTGATACACAGCATCAAAACTCTTTTTAATTAAGCCATCACTGACAGATCATGGCAGAATGCAACAGGTAACAGGCACAAAACTAAAAGAAACTCTACCTTGATATGGTAATCCTAGAGATTTTAAACTTCACAGTCTGAAGAAAGGTTTCTCTCTCGACCAGATGTTGAAGGAGTGCAATGAGAAAACTTTTATTTGTAAATCACAATGTAAATAACAAATTCAGATATGACTCAAACGTATTATTCATGTTACTGGCAAATATTTGCCTTTAGAGCTTTAATGAGCTTCTAAAAAAAAAGTCATTTATGCAAGCCTCTGTAATTCCTCTTCCTAAAATACAGAACCTGGTTACATACAGATAATAGTAGATAAGTCCCTGAAAATGAGAAAATAGAGATTTGATATGATGCACCAAGAGACAGGAAGCCAGAGACAGCTTTCAGAGTGAGGTGACAAAGGAAGAACAGCAGAAACGCAAGGTGACCTTCCCTTGCAGCAGTGGTTTGGATAGATGGATAAAGGTGTAGTTCCCTACCAGGGGACCAACAAAAATACGCAAAGATAACTAGAAAGTGACAAAAATCTGAGCAAGTTTTTAGTGGCTTAATATAACACGCTAAGGTAAGAAGGGCAGTCTCTGTGCCAAGAGAATCCAAATTCTTCCAAAACCAAATTACCTAATGGTTTTCTGAGCATTGATATGTTACAACGGAAACTAGAAAGCTCTGAGTTCAGTCGATCTCCTTCTACCTCTCTGATATAAGTAAAAGCACTTTAAAAAAATTAAAAAATAAAAAGCATATAAATTTTTGAATGAACATGTTTATTTATGGAGTCGCATTGCTTGTTGTTTAAAACTTTTGTGTCATAGCCAGGTTATTAAAGTTCCCCAAACCTGAAGTGCATTCAATTCTCCTGGTGTTCTTGTGCTGCATCAGCTCACTGCTCGCACATTGTCCCTCTGTAAAACCGGCCATACCTATATTACATTAGTGATTCTTACTAAAATGCTTCATTCTGCCAGTACTGTATGGACTGCACTATAAGATCCAAGTCATCCATGCGCCTCAACTCAACTCTAACACTAAGCACGAGAAGCGGATCACATAGGGGAAGGAAAAAAGGAGGAAAAAAAAGAAAAAAGAAAAGTTGACAATACTTAATGTTCAAATTATCTATGTCATATTAAGTCAGTAGTTAAAACTTATTTTCTCTTGTATTTTAACTAGTTTATATTGCATATAGAGCAATGGAATGTATACTTTTATGCAATGCATCCAACAACATTCAATAAAATATTTTAAAGGCTATGACAAAGCACGAAGCACATGCAATCAAACTACATCAGCGCAATTAAACTCCTTAATCTAGGAGAGAAGATCTGCAGTTGCAGTGTTGCTCCTCTTTGATAAAGACAGACTGGAAGCATTCTCATCACCATTACCTCAGTTTGCTCCTTTATTTTCCCAAGGAAAAGGCAGCACGTCCAGGAAGACACTCTTTCCTCGGGGCTGCAGAGCCATCTAGTGTCGGAAGGGCAGGGTTCCCGCATGCATCTTTTCTTTCCATTTATTTTTAATTACGCAAAGGTTTCCCATTCCATACTTTAAAGACTTTATCACCGTTTCACAGAATACTAGAATGGTTCAGGTTGGAAGGGACCTTAAAGATCATCTAGTCCCAACCCCCTGCCATGGGCAGGGACACCTCCCACTAGACCAGGCTGCTAAAGCTCCTTTTTGTTCTCTGCATTACCTTCTTTTCTCTTCCTTTTCTTTTCACTCTTTAGAAATCCTTGGACATGACAGGACTGCCTGGCCACAATGGCTGCCCCATACCCATACACAAATGATGGCAGGTCCAACTTTCGATATTTGTTTCTTCCTTAGGATAGAAAAGCCAAAGGAGTAGAAAAGCCAAAGGAATAGGAAAAGAGGGAAATATAGGGCTGGAGCTGAGCAAAGATGCTTTTATCGAATCACCTGCAATACCTGAGGGGTCAATTATACCTAGAATAGCCCTAGTAAACATTGGTCTACCCTGTCATTAAAAACATCCAGAATATCCCCATTCCAAAAGTAGGAATGTCATATTCTCTCTGGCTAGCCTTTCCCCTGTGTTTACTCATTTTCACTTGGGCAGTTTCCTCTCGAGTCTAGCTTCAGTCTGTTTCTTGCAGATTTAGGTGGCTTCTTTTAGTCCTGCCTTGGAAAAAAACAGAGGCATTTGACCAGTGCTGCCTTTGTTGTTACATTTGTCTACTGGTGGATGTGTCTCCTCTGCTGCTTTTTCTCTGGACAAAACAAGGGTAAAGCGTACAGTCTTTCCTGGCCAGTGGGGTTTGCGGGATGTATTTGCCATGCTTTCTGCTCTCCCCTGAGCTGTCTCCTTGTCTACCCCTTTCTCCAAGAGCCATGGCAGAGCTGGGTGCTCCTTCAGCCAAGGCTTCGGTAGTGCAGCATCAGGGCAGCAGAAGGGCTGCCCGTGCCTTACAGGTGATATAGCTGGTGCTGAGCTCGGGTGGCCACCTCAGGTGGTAGAAACAGTCTGAAGGGCCACAGAAAACCCAGAATATGGCAAGTAAAGAGAGGTCTGAGTGCAGGGTGCTCAGAAAAAAAGGACTACAGGGTCAAACGGGAAATATTATGGGTGGTTCCAGGTAGCTCATGAGCACTGGTGGCCCGCTGGGTCAGGAGGAGTAATATATATAACACGTATATGCACGTGCACTGTTCCTACATTCATGAACATTGAGTGTTTCAGGTGACTCTATACAAGATAAGGCCTAATTGTTCTAGAGATGGAATAAAACTGCGTCATTTGGCAGACTAGCTGGAGAACAGGTTAGCTAAATGTAGGTACAGTTTTATTTTGTGACTGAAGTACTTGTTTCAGGCAACAGAAAGGGGTTTTGTAGATGTCTGTTCTGGGTCTATTAATCAAAAATGAGAAAGGAGTGAGAATTTTGGAGGTAGAAAGCTTCCCTATTTAAAAACTAGACTTGACTGCATGACATTTGGCTACTGGTGATGTGTTTCATTTGTATGTATGGTGGTATATGTTATCCAATATGACCTGCAAAAGATAAGCAGCTCTATCCTAAACAAGAAAAGACCTCAAAGGGATGTCTTTTGTAATCAACTCCAGCTAGAGCAGGTTTCAGCGATCCACTTTGCAAGTGATGAAGAAATAAATGATATACACAAGCTGTCATCCAAGAACAGGGGCAAACATAAATAGAGAGCTGAAAGGGTCCAGTGGTAGGAGGGATATGGTTACCTAAACATATGAATATCCCTCCTGCCTCTCTTTAAGTATCTGGAAATATCAAGTCCAACAGGATTCTGAAAGCAATCTGGCAGAAAGTGGGTAACCTCAGACTTCCACTGAGATGGTTTATTTTTAGGCTGGTTTCCTAAGAAACAAAGTGTGTGTGATCACACTGTCTGTCTCCCACTAATAACTTCTGAACCTGCTGGCCAGGTTTGATGGAAGGCTAGCAATCTCAAAGATATGAAATTCCTGTATGTTCCATGAGAATCAGTTGCTGGGTGGAGGAAAGAGACCCAAACGAGTATCTCCACAGAGAGACAAGTCATTGAATGAAGTCAGCTGGTTTGGGTATGGTTTGGTCTACCAGCTGGGCAATAAGTAGGTACTGGGCAGACAATAAATAAATAAATGTGTGCACATTGCAGACCCAGGCACAGCACTGGCTGCTGCCTTTGGGGGCTGCGTTGTCTCCAACTGGTGGGCAGAAACTGGGTGTCCCAGGGGGAAAGAGGGAATATGAAACAGATGGTGGCACGGGAAAGGGGAGATCTTACTCAAGGGAGTATGAACTACTGTCAATGTTGCTGGTGAATGGAAGATGCTGGACCCTCTGCAGTGATGTAAATAAGATGTCTGCTTCCTCCTCTGCTATTCTACCAAAAAGCATACTTTATTTAAATAAAATATCTTAGATTTGTCTTAGCTTTTGTTTATGGTAGCTACCCAGCAACCAATAATTTCATTAATTGGAGATTACTATTTGGGGGGGGCGGAAATCACTTGTTTGCCTCATCTTAAAATAAAAGGTGTTTGTAAAAACCCTTGGCTCACAATAGCTTTTAGGACATTTTAGTACCATGGGAATGGATGTGCTTTCAGACCCACAACTGCCTCACAGACAGAATACGTTAGCAGAGCACAAAAATGAGAAAAATAAGGTGGTGTGTTTTTCATCTGTCCATTGGAGGCCGAGGGGCACGGGCTGCCCCACTGCTACAGGTCCCTCCTCAGGAGAAAGGAGGGTACCACAGAGGTGCCAATGACCTTGGCAATATAAGGCTGTGCCAGTAATTACCTGACAGCATCCACCAGCACACGAATCTATCCGTCTATTCCAGGCCTTTCTTTAGAGGCTATAATTTCACTGGGTTATTGCTACATGAGAATTCTCTGCCTTACAGCTTTTTTTGTGGATTCTTTAAGCTTCTGGCTAGAGTGAGGTAGGGAAGGTATTGTTATATCCTCCCATGCTTTTTCCTTCACCTAAGTTTAACCTGTTGCTGAAGAAAGATCGGAAAACAAAGTTTAAGACCAGAAAACAAGGTTAAACCACAGGCTATTATCTGTAAAACCCTAATCATAGAATCATTTAGGTTGTAAAAGACCTTTATGATAAGAGCTGCTAGCAGTTCCTGGACAAGTGTATGGATTATTTCAAGAATACAAGCAAAACCAATGTGTTTTCCCCCTTATTCTTTCCTATCCTTCCTGCTGTGATATACCTGAGGGGAAATGCAATTTATCAATGTAAAATCTACATTTCTGCACATCGTATGTAGCATACACACATGGAAACCCCTTGGACCTTCTTTGGGGGTCAGTTCTCTGCATTTATAATGTGACTGTGTAATGCCAGATGTGTCACCTGAGCTCTCCTAATCTTCAAAAAAAGACGACGGCAGGTCCAGCTCCACCTTCTTAGACACACCTGCTGGGCAAGCCAGTGGCTGGGAGACCTCCTCAGCCAGCAGCACCATCATCTCTTGGCTCACTGGTATCCCCCCACACTGGTGAAGCTGGAAGCTCTTGTTATCCAAAGTGGAAGAGGTATTCGGATCAGCATATGAAATGTCTGCAATGGTCTGACAGTGTGGGTTATGTTCACGTATGTTCTGCCCAGCATGGGTGGTGCAGGAACCGGTGGCACAGCAGGCGCCTTGGTGGACCCATTGCTGACCAGTCCCAAATCCCTCCCGACCTCCCTTCTTACCGAAGAAGCAGCAGTAAGCTCAGTACTGAGCTCTCGATAGCACTGGCAGTGGCCTTCCCACGTTGCTGGAATGTGCAGCCACTAACTGAAAACCAATCCCTGATGAACCCTTCTAATGACTGCGCTGTGGTCTCGTGGTTCGGCCCTCTCAGCAGCCTGTGCCTCATCTCTCCTTTGGCAAGCTTCTTAGGCAGGTCACAGTTCTGGTACAGCTCCTCTCTTAGTTGATATTTCTTATATGGCACCGTGTCAGATGCTTCACTGAAATCAAAACAGAGCAAATCTGCTGGGAAAATCAGCTGTCTTATCAAAGCAAGACACTGGGATAGTGTGGTACCACCTGCCTTTCAATGAACCCACGCTGCTTTTTCCCCTGTTTGTAGCGCACCTTCATGTCTTGAACTACAATTTCCCCCCCTACCAGGTGACAGTCCTTGGGAGGGAAGAGCCCTGTACTCAGACCAGGCCAGCACCCAGTCATCATCCTTCTTGTAAAGAATAGGGTCCTTGAGCTGGAACAAATTGTGAGTGTTCCTCGGTAATTACTAGCACCTTTGGTCATAAACAGGAATTAATTCATCACAAAAAACCTACCCCAGTATCATAGCCTGATATATTAGTGTTGTTCTTCTGTAAAAGAGAGGCAGGTAGAACTAAGAAGTCTTATTGCCACTGCTGGCTGGACTAACGCATCGATCTATGTGCTGGAAAGAAGCGTGTGTAAATGTTTTTCTTTGCAGCAACAGTGGTTAGATGAAGAGATGAATGACATTTCTTTTATTCAGAAAAGATTAGTGAAGATATCAGTCAAATCATGAGCAGTATCTGGAACAAGCCGTTGAGATGACAGTGGTAATATAACCACCATTCACACTATCCAGTAGTAAACTCCTACCTTTGCAAAGCAGCAGGGTGTGCTGGACCTGTCTGCTGTTACTACGAGAGCCTGGTCTCACTGTGGTGGGCAACAGAGTTTCCCGGGAATCACGTTGGGTTTGCAAGCAAAATCTGTTTGGTCCATTTGGGACCCTTACAGACCCACCCCCAGCTGCACTGAGTCAGCTCTCTTCCCCTTTTCCCACCAAGGCTCCATTTTCATTCCCAGCATCACGCGTCTCTGCGCAGAGACAGGAGCTGGTGTAGCCAGGGAGGCAATTGGCTCCTCTGGATGTGTCCCCGAGGCGGGGGATTGTTCTCTTCTCTCTGCACCTGAAGGCTGGGTCACGGCCACGTGAGGCGAGGAAGTCTGGTTAGGTCATATGAGATGTTCAAATGCTGTTTGGCCGATGGACAAGTATTGTTTCCCATGGAAAGGGGGCTATAGTCTCGTGCCCCTGTTCTCCACGGGGTACGGGGTAGATAGTCGGAGAGAGGATATGGTAGCAGATGGCGGCTCATTTTTAGTAAAAAGCCCAGCACATTGGAAACGACGTCTTTTGTCTTTCAAACAATGCCAACAGCTAATACAAGAGAATTCCTACAATCCCGCAGCCCCGTGCAGCGGGAGAGCCCTGCGTCTCTCTGAATTAATAAAGAATTATCGGCAGAGAGTTTCACTGCCATTCTTCTGGAGATTTTCAGCCACCGCTCTGCAGCAAGGAGATAAACACAAGCCCTAGGAGTCTCTCACAACTTTTCCACGTACCATAACATATTTTGGAGATCTAGAATAACATGATAGAGTCCAGTGGAACCGAGCAGCACCGCTGAACTGCTGAAACTGGGGAACTGGCATGAGGGACCGCCACTGCTTCTCCTACATTGCCAGCTTAAGTTGCTTGGTGAGTTTTGCACTGTCCTTCAGCATTTTTAAGCCAAAAAAGCAATTCTCAAGCATTTAAACAAACTTCAGTAAATACAGCAGACTAGAATCTCTGATTTTAAAATGTTTGGGGTCAGCAATCAGGTGATCGTTATATACAGTAAGAGTAATGAGAGAGAGATGACTCTTATGTGACCTTAGGTGCCTGTGAGGCACATCTACATTCCAGCTTAGTGACTAAGCACCCTTTAGAGTCAGCAGAGTCAATGAAACACAGAGAGCAGTTACTCTTGCCTAAAGCAACTGACTACATTTGGCCAGACGGATTAGGAGATCTCAGCTGACGACATCTCCTCAGGCAAGAGGGGCACCCAGGCACCAAGTTCAGATGCAGGCACCTACCTCTGCGGTCGATGGCTAACGTTAGGCAAGGGGAACGTGGTCCAGATATCTAGTCCCTCCTGAAAGTGACCAGGTACAACGGTTGCGAGAGTAATAAAGAGGATGTTATTAGCAACAACCAATACGGTGCCAAAGCAAAAGCTTTTCAGAAAGAGCCAATTTCTCCACTGCTTACTGACAGGAATCGGAGAGCCTGAGAACAACAACCAAACTCCCAGAGGGCCTAAACAGAGGGAACTGAAGGACTTGCCTGAACATCAGGATTCAATTATTTATAACCTGCTGAGAAAACCTGTCTCTCCAGCAGCACTCATGGCATGCCCTCGCTCCAGAGATAGTGCCCAGCGATTGAGAAGTTATCTCCCCAAAGCAAAGCCCACCCTGAATTGTAGTGCCATGCTAGTGAGACCCATCTTGGGTTGGGGCCATATTCCCCAGCTCCTTGGCCTTTTACTGGTCTGTCTCTCCAGGAGGAGGTGAGCAGGAGCAGGGAAAGGCAGCCGGCACTTGGGCAGCAGCACCTGCAACCTTGATACAGGGATGTGGGTCTGGGGGTGGGATGAAGAAGATGCTGCCCACTGACCACCACCAAGCCCAGGGCGGTCACCCAGCATTAGGTGCTTCCCAAAATACCTGTGTGGTTCCCAGGAGCAGCTGTGCAGAATCCCACAATCCTCATTAACTGTAAAGAACAATTAGGTTTCTCTCTTCATAGGGCTGTACTTTCCTTTAGTTGCTTACTAATTGAAGCTCACCCTTCCTTCGCTTGCACCTTCCTTTCACAGGGCTTTCAGGCGAAAGCTGGGATCCTTGCTGCCCTTTCTTTCTGTCTCTGTTGATGGTGGGACCTGCACAAGACCTGAAGTAGAGGTGCTCCATGGTCACAGGCTGGCAACAAAGCTTCTTCTTCGTAGAAGAACTGCATTTGTTTTCTTCGATATTTGTCATTTGTGCCCTGCTTCAATGAAAAAAAACACCAAGCCAAGTTACGTATGTATATGTGTCCGTGTGTGTGTGCACATTCTGAATCCAGAAACATTCTCCCTCTGTTTCCTCCCCTGAATTTTTTACATTCCAGCAGTGAATAATTTAAACATTATTAAACTGTCCATGATGATGGAATTACAGTATAATCACTACTTGCCTGCACAGAATGCAGGTATTTCCATACACAGCTTCTTTTTGTATATGACATACACTAAGAAGTACATCTAAAGCAATATTCAGTTCTGGCAGAATTTTGTTTTAAGAAACAAGTGCAATCAGACAGACAGCATTAGCATACTTAGGCCGTTGTGTTAAACAACATCAAGACATTTAATTAAGGAAAATCACCCCATATTGTGAGCAACACTGCGTGACTGCAGCACTGACAAACCTAAGCAATGCTTTGATGAAAGCTGCCTCATAGGTTACTAATGTCAGATGAATAAATAACGCTATCCCGCGCTCCCGAAGCCTCATTTCTCAGCAAGGAGCCTCCCCCAGTGAAATGCTAAAGAGAGACCAGTTCAAAGATTTACATAGGTCGGGATGTAAACCTTGGGGGAAGTAACAGATTTCTCCAAGCAAAGAAACAGGAAAGGGAAAAACAGCAGCTTTCCTTCTTCCGAGAGGGGAAAACAGATAAAGGGTCCCGGGGGCTCCTGCCAATTCCTCGCACCCGCTGTGCCGCAGACAGTCCTGCCTTTCATAGGTCATGGAGCAGCGGCCATTCATTAGTAGCAGAGAACTAACTGCTTTTCCCATTTGTTTTTTCCTTTTGAAATTATAAAAACTGGCTCGTGGGAGAAGCTCACACTTTGCTTTGCTGTATCCTGCCAATAACGAGCAACCGAGAACATTAAAAAGCAGAAGCAGTGATACATTTTGTTTGACTGGGCCTTCTTTCCCACCCCTCTGATCATTATCAGTCTCTGTAGACTGATAATTGAAGTTAGCGTGCGAGAGACAGAGAGCATCGCCTGCCCGGGAGCCCTGGGTCATGGCCGCCCAACGTCCCCAGAAGCCCCTGAGGCCAGCGGGCAAGATGTGGTGTGGCACTGACAAAGTGAGATGTCGGAACGGACGTGTTTCCTGAGAAGCCCTTCCATCTTGATGTCCGGGTACTTTCCCCACGCAAGACACTTCAGTGGAAAGTTGATTCATATCTGTTTACAGCCAAACTCATCCCTGCAAGGCAGATGTACATTAATAGCCAAAAAAGCTTTGGTTGGCGGGGAGGGTTTCTATTGCAATAGCAAAATGTTGACCCTTCGCTGCTCTAGTTGCTCTGAAATCTTCTGCTGGTGAAATGTGCTGTGGTGGGTGGATAAAGGAGGCCTCATCCCTCCCCACAGCATCAATGTTTTTTGCGACCTCAGGCTGCCAAAAACACTTTTTATCAGTTTTATAGCCCCAAAGAGGTTCAGGGCTACAGCCAAAAAAAGACCGAGGTCCCCAAAGCAAAGCTTGGCAGGACTTTAATTGCCAGAAAGAAAGTTCATCTCCCAAACTTTGCTCCCCAGTCTGTGTACGGTTGGGTTTGGGTTGCACTTCTAAGGCACCCCACTTTCCCCCTACACAAAACGGGAGGGTAGGTGCCTAGATCTGAGCTTTGCATTTCCACTTTGTAGGTCTGAGCCTGTGGATGAACATTTGTCCTGCGGGGGAGTCTTCTGCTGCTTCATTTCTGGACCAGGCTTGGCTGGTGGCCGTGCAGTACGCCTGTGTCCTTCTCCACCCTGCAGGTAGACCCTAGCCATTCCTCTGCTCTCGCCCACAGTCACACAGAGCCTGAACTCTGACTTCCAGCTCCCAGTTCTTCTGTTTGCTTTCAATGCCACGTGTGTCTTGACCCCTCTTCACACTTGTGAAGCCCCTGCAGACTGTGTCTTTGCGGTAAACACAATGCGGGGCGGTCCTCCTCGGTAAATACCCAGGGGATGCACAAGCCCTCAGCTCCTCAAAGCACAATGAGGAGTTTCTTAGGTACTTTCCAATGTTTTGTTGCAAGTTCAGGAAAACTGTCCCAAGAGAGTACTTAATGCCCTTGAATGTTTGAGAGGCTGCAGGCAGGGGGATTTTGCAGAAGCTCCTTGCATGCAAGCTCTTGCCACAGAGAGGCAGCCTCCGCCAGTAAGACAGAAAGAGGGCTGGGGGAAAAAAAAAAACCAACAAAAAATTGAATGGGAAAAAGGAGCTTTGTGGGAAGCATCAGTAAATGGAAAAATAGAGAGAGCGCAGCTGGGATGTGAGGCTGTGCCTGACCTGCTCCCGAAGAGCCCCTGCACTTTGTGCTGTGGATGGAGGTAGCACTTCAGCGAGGTGTTGTACAGGCAGTACAAAGGGTGAGCTTTCCTCACTTGTGAAAGCAAAAAAGAGGTTTTACCTGGTGTGAAATGACAGCAGTGTCTTTGCAGCAGGTGGTTCTCAGGACCAGGGCAGCAGTGGTACCTATCCTGGTGGTTTCTGTGCCCTCACTGAAGGGCTCGGGGGATTCCTGAGCCCACCTTGTCCAACCATGGGACCTTGCTGGTGGAGACCATTCTGTTCTAGCAGGGTGGGCAGTCTAATGAGAGAATGAGCAATAATTTACAGTAGGTAGGGATTTACTAAAACCATGAAAACCATACATAGTTTTTGTCCCTTATATTAAAAAACCCAAGTTGAGGACTTGCTGATTTTTTTTCTGACTGAATATATGGAACTTTATTCCTTTTTTTTTTAACTGGGAACTCTGTGATATCAACATTCCTGAGGACAAAAGTCCCTAGCTTTCCACCTGCAAGTCAAGGATGTTTTTCTATTAAAATCCTAGTCGTATCAATGAGGGTTAGTCATTGTTTCAAAGCTACTAGTAACAATTAGCATGCTGATGCTCACTGATTATGAGAAGAAGGAAAAAAAAAAAAGGTCTAAGGTAAATAAATCAACTTAAAAATTATCCCTTTCTGCAAACAACAGCTGCACAGGAAAAGGAAGACTGTTAGCCATCTTTCACTGATGTACTAGGCTGATCCAGTAGATGTGTTTCAAGTACTCTGCGGCTGCAAGTTAATATATCCTACACTCCACAGGAAAGAACCATGCAGGAAAACACACAAAAAAAAAGGCAGAACAATTGTGTGAACCGAACGCCCCATCTTATTCTGAAAACATCTGGGCCTCTGAAGTTTTCATTCATTCATTTCGTTTATTTGGTGCAAAAGCTGCCCAAGCATTAGCAGCCTGTCTCGGTTAATAATAGGAAAAGCAAATGTTGGTGTAGAGGTCCTTTGCCTTTTATTCGGTAGGACACGGACTCGGAAAACAGGAACTGCTCAGGGTCTGAGGCTGTACGGAGTATGACGAGATACAGTATGGGGGAGGATGGCTGGGACGTCAAGGTGGGGATTATGGAGGAGATAAGGAATGAGAGGAGTTTTGGAAATACTGGTTTGTGGAGAGCCTCAGATCAACACAAATGGAATGTTGGAGACAAAGACTACAGAGCGGAAAGACATAAATGGAGGATGGAATGCAGACTCAAAAAAGTCCAGGATGAGTTTGGCACAAAGCTTCCAAAAAGCCAGGATTTTACCAGTCAGGATATCACAGTTTCCGACAACTTCTGCCAAGCTCAGCCATGGGACTCTGCTGCCGTGCTGAGGAGGGTCCTGTAAAGGGTTAAGCGGTGAAAGAGCAACTGCTTCATTTTGTGTAGATAACACAACAAAGCCTGGAAATGCAAATACGTTCAGAAAAAACCTTTGAACATTTTTTTTTTTTTCCTCTCAAAGTTGTTACCTTATAGAGGTTTAAGAAAAGTCCTCACTGTTTATTGTCGAATGTTTATTACTGTGGACGTCAGGAGCGGCTGACAAGTTTACATAAAAAATTCCGGATCTTAACATTTTCCCAGTTGTTACTTTTCCTTTTCTACTGCTTCATCTTTACAGAAGAAAGGGATTAAAGTGATGTATTTTGTCGCACTTTTTCCTGCCGTAAATTAACCCTTGGCCAACAACGACAAGGAAGGCAGCACAGCTATATGGAAATTAACTTGACAGCCCATAAACACGAGAGCCTCTTGTTCACTGGATTTCATTTTAATAGGCATTAACAAAGCTTTGGGGTTAAGTAAGCAAACGGAACTAGCCCTGAAACTATCATTTCATTTCATAGCCCTTTTCACAGGGATTCGCTATCAGCCTGAAAGGCCTGTGAGGCTTCATCTGGCTTTTTAATTCAAATTGTACTGAATCCATCGCAATTCCCTTTTGCTCCCAAAATGCTACAAACAAGTAAACAATATCCGCTGTGGATGCTTGTATTTCTTGGTACGTGGCAGATTTTTAGTGAGAAATCTGAGGTTGGAATGGTGCAAATCCGCACTGCTCTACCAAGGGTGGAGCCTGCCTATTCCCAGATCTTAGTTAGTGGGAATCTTTATTCTACAATGAAGGTTTTGCTTTAAAAAATGTTAAAGGTATATACAGGAGCTTAAGGAGCAGCTAAGCCTGTTTCTCCTCCTCTCAAATTTTAGGCACGCTTTGTGCCTGGGCTGAACTTGAATTGGCCACAAGCTGTCTGGGTTGGGGCACCAAGCTTCTGTTGCTCTGCAAGTTAATCAAAATTGAAGTGCCATCTCACTCCAGACCTCGATGCTATCATTCTGCTCATCTTCCTTCGCAGCTATCTTCCACTCCCAGAAGTAATACAACAATTAACTGCTGGGTAAGAAGAGGAGCATACTCTGCACGCTTTATTTGGGGGTAAAAGTGCGCAGAGTAGCCACAGCGCCAAAGAACCAAGATGAGTGGTTTTAATAATCACTTCTGACTGAGAGCAGTGTATGGGAAATTAAAATAATGCTTTTATACACGCTCAGGCTGAGCAAATCTTCCAGTCAAGAGAAACCACAGAGCTTCCTAATGGGACAGTCAGGAGCTCGCTGCAGGAGTTCCCATCGGGGCCACGGCTGGTGATGGTGGTACCATGCTGGATGGCCCCAGTTCTGCACAGAGGCACCAAAGCTTGAATATTTCTGTGATCCTGAGCAGTTTAATGAGTTGTACCCCTTTTTCAGGCCCACCCTGTAAAGTTGAGGACCATGCTGCAAGTGGCACAGTGACTGCATCCTCCTGTGACCAGGGAACAACTGAGAATGAATGGTTCTGGGCAGAAGTCAGTTGGTGCTGACACCTGGTGTAGGACCATACCGGTGGTTGAATGATACTGTTAAATCAGGGCTGAAGAACGGTCGTCAGAAGGTGCTAATGTTAGAGCAGGTGATAGTTGTGTAGCGCTACTGTGCCCATTGATACACGCCTCTCAAAGTATTGCGTGGATGGATTTGGGTGATGGATGGAAAACTGTTTTCCCAAGGGTCCACTATTAAATCAGCCATGCTTGCATCTTTTTCACCTGCTTTCATGCGATTTTTTGTTTGTATAGATATTTGTGAAGAGTCTCTTATTTATATGAGCAAGCAGTATTCACACACAAGTGAATGGACTGATGCATGAACAAATATGTTCCCAGAAACACAATCACACTCTCTCTGGAAGTGATCACCCTGCCACCCTATGCCTACACATTTACTTGATGAGAACGTGACCAGACAAACCAAATGTAAAACATGCAGGACAGCCAATAAATATTGTTTATGTGTCCTGGTCAGGAAGGAAACCAGCTATTTTTAAAACAGGGATTTATAAATATAGCCACATGTAAGGCATGCTCTGAAGAGGACAAGCAGGAGTTGAAGATGCTCAGTAGCTTTCCTGGAGCACACAGTTTATTCACCATCCCTATTGCTGGCCCAGACCCAAGTAGAGCAGAGCCTTTCTAACATCCTGTTAACAGGAGTGTCATCTTCTGTTCTTTTAGCTAATAGCCTCAGTGTGTCAAAAACAGTCTGTAGAAATATGCAGGACAGGGCTCTGTTGCAGGTTTCTGACTCATGAGCAGCAAAGGTGTTGAGAGTAGAGTTTGCTGTACGTCTGCCTCACGCTTTCACGCATAGATGCTCACCTTGTCTTGGGGCACACGTGAACCTGAGTGTGGTTCTTCACTTGCTGGGCCAAGGCAGCATCTCTCCACTCTCTTTCCTCTTTTCAAGAACTCGAAAAGACCCAAATGGGTTAAATTATCCCAGTCCAAGCACCTGTGCCTTACAGCTCATTCAACACTCTCAAGTCTCCATCGATACCTCCACGGGAGGATCCTGCCATGCAGCTCCTGTAAGAAGGATGTCCTCCAGGCAGGTACATGAGCAGAATCCTCAGATGGGGGTGTTGTCTGAGACTTGGGAAGCCAAAAAGCTCAGTGCCTGGAAAAGTCTGTATTTCTGTGCTCAAGAACAGAAATGTAAATATCGTATTAAGAACTTGTGTTTAACATCTGTGATCTCAGCAAAGGGGAGGAGAACGAGGAGGAGGAGGTTGTCATGAAGGAAACAGCAATGTTTACTACATGAAGGTTTCTATTTCAAAGATTTTCAAAAATATTTCATGTGTTACTTGCAAAGCTGTATACTAATTAAAACATGCACTGAAATATTTATTAAGATACTGCATCTCTCACTTGGCTCCCTCTCTCAAGCTGACTCGGAACTATTCTATCAGCTTTGGGGGGTTTGTGTACAACAAACAGCCCAGAGGCTTAATTTTGTACGGTACTTCTTGAAAAGCTATGACTGCAAGCTGTGCTTCAGCAGAGTGTGAGGTTGAAATGTAGCAAGATATTGCTGTTTTAATGATCCTATCGCATGGGTATATAAGGCGCGGGAGGCAATCAGTAGCTGGTTATTAAAAATCAATCTACTCCAATGTTTTACAGTGCAGACATCCACCATCATAATTAATGTAAAAAAATTTAATTTTATCGTGAATCTCCTAATACACGGATTAAATTTTCTGACTTTTTTTTTTCTTTGAGCTGCCATTCCTGGAAAAAAAGAGGACTTGGACAGGTATTGTAGGAGCATTAAAACGTTTCTGGACTAATAAAAAGGACACAGATGCTGTCTTCTTCATTTCCTGCTTTGAAACCATTCTTATTGATTTCACAGCCTTTATTAGTGAATTCATTTATCAGTCAATTTTTGGGTTTCCCAGTCCCACCTGCACTGACTACATGCAATAATTAGCAATTAGCATGATACTTATGTTTTAGGGTGATTTTTTCTGCTCTTCCTAAATTTGAAGACTTGATTCTTTTCTCTAAATTACAGTTATAGCCCATAGCACGAGCTTTTACTGTGGCTGTTCAAGAATTGTATTTTTAATATCTGTTTTAGGTAGCTTAAAAGACTGTTGGATTTCAGTGAGTTTGGGGACGATATTTTCCAGTGTGGGAGTCCATCTTCTCTGAACAAATACTGAAAGCGTCTAGAGGAAGAGAGGAAATGTTTGATCTCCTTACCAAAAAGAGATAATGTCCCTCAAGAAAACTGATTGCTTTGAAATGATGGCTTGCTTTCATGCACACAACCTTGCCATGTTTAAATGGCTTTATTAAGGTGGCGTACTCATGCATGCAAAAGGTCAGAAAGGCCAGAATTATAACAACATATTTTCTGGGAGGAGTTCTTTCTGTATTGTGATGTTGATCCTATAGATAGGATCGGGTGATATTTCTCTGTAGACACTACATCTTGCCTAGCAAGTTGCTTTCACATGACTTAAATACACCTGATTTAGTTATAAATACTAGAATAAAGAAAGTGAAGCTTCTCTCTTTCGTTGCTGACATCCCTTTTCATTATCGCTACAAATACCCAATTATATTAGGCCTTGGCATGTCTCCTACAAGCCAACACAGCACTGTAGAGGAACATTTGTTATGGACATTATTATGAATCTATCTATTTAACACCAAGAAGGATGTGGTGTTCTAAGAGCTGGATTATACTAAGGTAAGTGAAATTTCTTTCAAAGTTATTCTAGATTCACATCAGTGATAGTCTGGGGAGAGGGCTACAGGCTCTTTCAAGACATTTCTGCGGCCTCGCGGCTCCTTGGACTCATGTGGACTAAAGGGGACACAACTGTCCCCTTTAGACAAGGACCAGGCACTGTAGCCAGAGGCAAGATCTTCTCTCCTTTCCCCTTCACTCCCCACACATCACCAACCCGGCAGCTGAGCAAGGACTTGTGCACAGGAGGGGTTCAGTGGCCACATACCTGGTTGTTTTTTCCCCAAAAGCAGTCTCAGACTGATCCCCAGCCTGAATAGCAAACCCAAAGCAGATAAATTAATGCAGGAATGGCAGGAATCTCATTCAGAGCCAGTTTGAAAAGCAGCAAGCCCACCACCTCCAGATTGTGGTGTGCATGCTGGTTCTCAACTGTACTTCTCCATAGAGCACTTTTTGCTTAGCTTAGTCAAATGGCAAACAAATGCCAAATGAAAGATCATTGCGAAAGGAAGCAAAATAAAACTACTTTCCAAATGCCTTGTGGTTAGGACAAGAAATATCAGGAAAGGAAACTGAGGTTGAACTTTATTCCTTACTTTCTGCCCATGGAGTGAAGCACTGCAGAACCAATGTGGGAGGCTGTGGAAATGCTATCCTGGAGGGTTTTCAGGACAGGTTAGCCCATATCTCCCAGAAACGGATTAGGAATCACAGATCCTGCATGGGGGTAGAAGGACAGACTGGATGAGCTCTCAGCATTTCATTCTGTAACATTAATTTCTATAACCCATTGCCCACCAGAAATGGGGCAGATATCCCAGTTTAAAAGGGATTCCCAGAGAAGCCCATTTCAGGGGAAGGCGCATCCTCAGCCCCTCGGTGGTTGCAGACACCTCTCCCTGGTGGAACCGCATCAGCTTTCTGCTTCGTTGCTTGTGCAAATGTGTCTGCCCCACAGCACAAAGGGACAGCTTAGAGACAGCTCTGCTGCGCTGTAACGTGGTCCAGTGCATCCAGCATCCACTGCTCTGCGCTGGCTGGACTGGGCCACCACTACCAGAAACCCACGCTTTGGAAGAGCGAGAGAAGTCCGTCTCACTTTGCCTGCAAACTGGACTGATTGTCTTCCCACCGGGAGAACAAGCAGAAGTCTCTTCCAGGGACTGAATTCCAACCTTTGCTCCATCACACTCCATCATCCTCATGACCATTGCCATAGTTGGTGGTGTAAGGAGATGTAAAAGCTTTAGCGTAACTACTGCACCATGCTAACAGTAGACACTAGTGAAAAAGAACAGCTAAAAGTTTTTTTTTTAACTCTTTTAAGATCTCATCTTAAGATTTTAAGTCTCGACAGAAAAAACCAGTGCAAGTGTGGCTCACACCGTCTTGAGGGGACAAATGAGCTTAGACAACTCGGCAGCCAACGAGCAGAAGACAGGGAGTTACCGAGCAGGACAGCTCGATGCCAAGAGTGAGCAGGGAGCTGATGTGCCACCAGCTTCATCTGAATATTCAGGAAAAGTTAGTTAAACGGTGACACCTTGTCCTGGCACATGTCCCTATCCTCTCCTGTAAAACAAACCCTGGCACACAGCACATGTCGTGTCACTTGCCTTTTTTTTTTCCTACCGGAGGAAGAGCGAAAAAATTCTGCACATTTGTGAGACATCTGCATTTAAAGCCACAATAGCAGGGAATGTAGATGACTGTGCCCTTCAAGAAATAAATCCCAGGGCACATTTTCACGGAGTGCATTGTGCCCTGCCCTTGCTAGACTGGGGAGTCTTAAGACCGCAGTCACATGGATTGAGGCAGAAGCACAGCATAGACTGAAGGTACCCGCCACACTAAGCAAAGATTTCTGGATTAAGATGCGTAAAAGCTAGCGGTATCTGAGATGGGCAGAGATTTAATAACGCTCCTAAAATTGCCTGTGTGTGTTTCCTGGCTGTTGATGGCCTGAAGGAAATGCCGGGGGAAAATGTGAATCAGCAGTTCAGAGAACTTGTGGGGGGAGCCATGTGGGAGTGGGATGCTCTTGGGAAGCTGTGGGGCGAGGTGGCAGGCAGGGTAAGTGCAGCAAGAGGGGACAGAGCAGTGGGCTGCACCCGGCTGGGCAGGACACGGGGAAGCTGGCAGGGGAGCCAGGCTCCTTTTCAGAAATAACTCTGAGGTGCAGGTCTCAGTGGGGTAAAACAACCGCTTTGTCAGTGCAAAGCGAGGGCTGGGGGAGGGCAGCAGCTTTAGGGGAGCTCACCCAGAGCTAAGTCCCCTTTTTCCCCTGTCCACCACTTTCGCTTGCAGAGCTAGAAAGAGCTTGGCAGTGCTGTGTTCCCCCTTGGCCAGCTCACCTGGGAGGAACCCAGGCAGTCGCCACCAAAACACCTCCGTAAATCTTCCTAAACACCCTCCATGCCCATGCACGCCCCTCGGTGCTGCTCAGCCTGCCCAGGTGGTTTGTGTGGTGGGTGGACCCTGTGTGGGACAGTCAGTCATGGAGCAGCAACTGGAACCTGCCAGCTCTGCAGCAGAGCCGGCGTGGCCACCGTTAGTAAAGAGGTCTGGACTCAGGAGCAAACAGCGTGCTTTCCAGGGACATTATTTGGCACTTGGTGGTTTGCCTCCCAGGTGACAGCATCAGTCATCGTAGCAGGGACGAGGCGTTAGCTGGCTTCAAACACAACATTCGTCTTGCAAATTACAGGTGAAACCAGAAGAAGTGATCAGAAAGACTCTTCAGGACTCAAAAGTCATGTCTCTGACTTGACGGAGAAGCAGGTTCTTCTCCAGTAGTAGGTAATAATTCTTCTGTGGAGTATAGATTTTGTGGAACATCACGAAACTCTATCATAAATCAGAGAAGGCTAAACCCTAAAACCTCGCATAGGAGACACTGGGTTCAGGCTTCCCCTAGAAACCTGTCCCTCTGGCTCTTTGTCCAGGCCAAATCCGGGCTGAGGAAGTGCCACGTTAATCCATTTGAGAGGGAGGATCACAGCAAACATCTCATGACAGCAGCTGACCTTACAAGGGTGCTTCCCTCACCGTGGCAGGGACTTGACGTAGAGAGGCCTGAACTTGCAAAGTGTTTGTCATTTTGAACTGCCGCGTTGGGACAAGAGTTCATTAACATCCTTGCAATCCCCAAGCCTCATTCTCTAATTGCTCTTCAACCTGAAATCCAGTCTGTTCAGAAGAATTCAAGCAAACATTTTGCAGTGTTTGTCTTCAAGTATCCGAGCAGACTTGGAGAAAGCAGGATCTTTTCATCTCCACAATAGCCATTTCTCAATGGAAATAGAAGGGATTTACTTTTAAGGTAAAGAAATAATTATTTTCAGCTGGTTAATCATGAAAAGAAAATGCATGCGAGAGTTTGTGTTGTCAAATCCTCCTGTTAAATGTAGAGAGAGAAGGGCTGCAGACCGTGGCTCCGGGACGGAACAGTGATATACCATTATCCCTATCTATTACACCTTTAAAAATGATCTGCAAACTGCACCTCCAGACAGCTCAAGACAAAGGGTCTCACAGAGCCAGAGATAAGCACCATGTTTTATCACTGCAAATTCCTTCCGTCTCCTGCCTGACTCAAGCAGATGTAATCTAGACTGGAGGCCTAATGTTCATGTACCTTTTGATATCTTTCTGACTGTGTAAAGGGACCGCAAATGGGGCATAAGTATAATTTATACATACTATAACCTCACTTTTCATTGCCCCAGTGGAGACTTGCTAACTATGAGACTCAGGCCCAGAAAGTTCACATTAATTCAGGCATTTGTTGTTTCTTCAAATTGTAAAATGGCAGTTGTACAGCTGAAAATCCCAGTGGCAGCACTGTAGCTTCACAAGAGGAGACAAATAAAGCATTCAGTGTTCAGAAAATACCACAAGGGACAGTCTTGTTGAATCTGCTGATCTCCCAGGCATCCGTCAAGCAAAGTCTTCTCGGAGAAAAAGCATCTGTGTTTGAGACTTCTCATATATCTGACAGTTCCGGAGGTGACTCACACCACTGGCTGGTGTAGAGTCAAGCAGGCCAACTTCGGTCAAAACCAGCTCTGAGAGCAGGGAGAGGAGCGGGAAGAAAGAGAAATGGCCCCGTTGTTAGAGCCATGGCGCGTGACCCGAGCCTAGGCTGGGGCCAAGGCTGTGGGGAGGCTGCCACCGCTTTCTTTGCCTTCTTCTAGAAAATCTGGGCTTCCAGATGCTTTGATTTTCTCCATCGTGGAGCAGCCAGCGCCATTGGGCTCCACAAACATCTGAGTTCCCACAACCAAGGGATCACTGGTGGACTGCTTACACCCCATGGCTGCTCTGCCAGGCGATGCTCCAAGGATGACGGCACTTGGTGACTCGCTGTTGGTAGAGCTAGGATCCTGTTTGCATTCCCTGTACCCCAATCTGCATTACCTGAAGCAAGGAGGAGGAGGTCCGTGAGGAAGAGAGACCCAAGCGGCCAGCACAGAATGAGGGATCCTTCTGGGGTCTGATACTGCTGCCCTTACAGCATCCATCTCACCCTCCCTAGTCCTCTGCACCAAAAATATTGTTCATAGTTAAAAGCAGTTCTTAAAGGCGTGCAGGCTAACGCTGCTGTTTAACAATAGATAGTAGTAATGCATAGATAACTTTTATTTATTTTCTTAATCTTACATTAAGCCAGGAATGTGTGTTTACGTTTAGGATTTCTAAGTATCATGCTTCTCATGTGTGCCTGATTTTTAATGATCTCCTGAATAATTCATTCTAAAAGCCTCTTTATTTTCTTCTCTCCAGTTTAATTAACCTCTTGGTGCAGTCGTTGGGATTTTACCATAAAAGCATAATGCATTTTGCATTAGCGTGTAACTCATGCTGGAAGAATCTGAGTACAGCCACTAAAGAGTTAACAGCAGGTTCTGACTTAATGCCATTTTATTATGGATGATGAATAATAACAGAACATTTTCTTCATATGCCTGAGTGCTACCTTAGGATACCCAGGAAGGAGTCCTCACCCTGCCCAGTGCCACTGGCCAGACCTCGGCGCATGGCTCCCTCCTTGCGCCGAGGCAAGGGCAGCATCCTGCGTTAGTCTCCCATGGAGTTCTCCCTACCCTTCCCAAAAGGCTGAAGAAGGCTCCCAAATGTACACTGGTCCTCTGACAGAGCCTCAGGTGGCAAAAACTGTGGGGGATGAAACTGGGATGTCAGGAGGCTCTTGACTGATACGTGCTTTTGAGTTCTGAGGTAGAGGCTTTTTGGGTTCCTACCGATGGACCCCATTGAGCATCCCATCCAAAGACCTGGACTTCATCAGCAGAAAAGAACATTTCTCCTCTGTGCTGCAAGTTGATGGTGATTATCAATAACTGTGTGAGCTACAGCTTCTTTCTGCTAGGCTGCTTTCTTCAATGAGAAATAATTTTTCCTTTGCAAATGGAAATTGCTGTGACATGGTAGTGGACAAGTCTTTATAAATGCCCACATATGAGGTATCTTCTTATTTCCAATATGTCGTCTAGTCCAGGGTTTCTGACTGCCCTATGAGTGCTTGAAAACTCACCAGCCTAATTTCACAAAGATCGGGGATCTTATTCTTTCTCTTACAGAGGTTAGGAAACGATGATACAGAGAAATTAAAAAAAAATGCCTCCAGTTTTGTCACCTGGATGGCGACACCAAAGGGGACCTTTGCTTGCTGATCCTACCATGGTGCTTTAACTACAAAGCCAGTTTTGCTGCAAAATGCCCCCTGTGCTCATACACACTCTCAGCAGGTGCAGGGACAGCTCACCTCTACAGCTGCTTCAGAGGCAGGAGACCCTCCTAATGCCTTCTACCATTTATCCCATCTCTGCACAAGTTTCTGTATCTCTTATTTGGTACAGAGTTGTACTTAGAATCACAGAATCGTAGAATGGTTAGAGTTGGAAGGGACCTTAAAGATCATCCAGTTCCAATCCCCTGCCCTGGGCAGGGACACCTCCCACTAGACCAGGCTGCTCAAAGCCCCATCCAGCCTGGCCTTGAACACCTCCAGGGATGGGGCAGCCACAGCTTCTCTGGGCAACCTGGGCCGGAGGCTCACCACCCTCACAGTAAAGAATTTCTTCCTAATATCCAATCTAAATCTACCCTCTTTCAGTTTAAAATTGTTACCCCTCATCCTGTCACTATGCTCCCTGATAAAGTGTCCCTCCCCGTCTTTCCTGTAGGCCCCTTGACCAAGTCCTGCTTGGGTCCCCTTAGTGCAATGTATTCACAGTGGACCAGCCGAGCATCACTTTGGTCCTGTGGTGAGGGATGGCACGGGCCACATCAGGCTGCGCTGGGGTGGACCCAGAAGATGTGCAAGAGTTTGCAACAGCAAGGAGCCGTGTTTTCCCCTGGGCTTGTGAAAGATAACCCATCATTAGATAAAAGCCCCTCCCTGAAGATTAGAGAACGACTCCTAAAACAGACAAATGATTAAGCCCCAGCTGGTTCGGTCTGGACTAATTGAGGCCGAGTCTTTGGCTAGCAAAAGTGACATGGGACTTAAATCAGCCCTGCACTGTTTCAGGAAACAGATTCTCTCGTGCTGTTTTTTGTGGTTTTTTTTTTCTCCCCATAACTATTGTCTGGGTTCAGATTGTCAAAACACGCTGTGGCGGTTCATCGCTGTTAATTATTTGATCCTTTCTTAAGATCCTCTTGCGCAACGGCTTCGTTATGCAATGGACAAGCGGCAGGTTGCCACACTCCAGGCAGGCTCCGAGGAAGCCGGCCGTACCTTAGATAAGCGGCGGGGGCCGGGGGGCCGGGGGCCGTGGGTCGGTGCGAGGGGGGATGCGGGGAGGGCAGAGCTTCCTATGCGCAAGCCGCACCAGCGCCTCGGCTTCCTGAGCATCTGTGGCTCACGGGATGGGCAGCCCTCCCAGCTTTCCCAGTAAAGGCCCTTTTTTGCTTCCTTTCCGCCGAGACAAAAATATAATAAACCACCTACATTTTGCAACAGGGGCTAAACTGAAACCGCCTGGGTCGGGGGGTTTCTCTTCTCCCTCTCTTCTTATGCACACAAATAAACGCTAAAGAGTGCAGTACATAATTCCGAGAAGAGCCAGCCCAGTTCCTTTGTTATTTTTCACAGGATTCTCGCTTTGAAATCTTTTGAAATTCTCTTTACCAGACCTTTTAGACATTTATTTTTTCCACAGTGCACAACGCAGCTCAAGCTTTAATCAGAGAGGCAACCGCTGCCTCCATGAGAGAAGCAATGACTCTAAATTATTTTACTCCCAATGGTTTCTGAAGATATTTGTGTGGTTTGCATCCCGGCTTTTTCCAAGTGTGGATGAAAAGCCAACACTTTTCGAGTCTTTAGTATTGCAAAGTGTCCCCTGCATGACCACGGGGGCTCAGAAAGGGGCAGAAATGGCACTCAAGAGCCTCCATTCCCTGTGATTTGAGGGAGGTCAGAGAGTGGACCACAGGAGCTGGAGCCGGGCTGATTTTTGCTGCTCAGTCTCTCGACATGGGGGTCTTTCACCTTGGCCCGGGCAGCAGCTGGCAGTGATTCCCTGGTGGGAGGTGGGGAAAGCCTCTCTGCTTTCCTTCAGATGCTCTCTGCTGGCACGTAAAGCCTTGTTTCAAGCTTATTTAAGGAGAAATTCGAGGGACAGGTTTCATCTGTGAAACCTTAAGTGATGTGGTCCGCGGGCACCAGTGCCTGCCTCACTCCTCCTAGGACACCATGGCCAACCAGCTGGGAGCCATGTGTTTCATGGGGAAGGTGCCGGCAAGTGGCATTTCCAATAGTCCCTGGCACTTGCCCATTATGCTGATCTGCCCCAGCCTGAACTTGTGGCGCTCAGCCCCTGCCCTTTTAATTTAAAACTTTTTTTGTGTTGTACATGAAGACCATCACACACATAAGGCAACATACTCACGAGGAGGTTATGATAAACTGTCTTTTGGTGTGTCTCTTTATTAATTTTTTGTAAGACCTTTTCTGATAATACACATTTTCTAATAATATACATTCAAAAAAACTAGTATACTGTATTCGGAGCTTCAAAATTAAGAAAGGGTCCAAAGACTATCTGCTTCTGAGGGCCTCAGAATGATCCCAAGCAACAGTTCTCAGAGAAAAGAAGCCAGCAGTTTGTATTTTTTACATTTTAAGTAATTCTAAAATTTAAGGAAGTTCCAAATTTAAGGGATAAATTCTTTGACTCAGATCCGTTACAAGCTGAACTGTGCACAGAAAATTTATTTTCTTTTAATTATTTTTTTTCCTGTGTAATCAAGTAAAAATTCTGCAGCCATAATTCAGGCTGTTTGTATTTATGTCTTGCAATAAAATGCTATTTTTTCCACAACATCCCAGCATTAGAAACATATACCAAAACTATTGCTTAAATTCCAGCCAATTTAGATTGTTCGATCTCGTTTGTTCCAAGCTTCACTTTCGGCCAAAAAAAGTTAGATTCCTGTGTCCTAGCAGATTATTATGATGGTCTAAAATTATTTTGCACTGAATGAAAACACATAGGGAACGCAGATAGCTCGCGGGCTTTACAGATCGCTGTGGCGGAAATTCCTTCAGCATACAATCCGTCTGTCCAGCTGCAACGTGCTATGTGTCGAAACCTTTATATGCTAAACATATGGTATAGGGTTTAAGTCTCCTCATGCTATGGATAGCACATCTTTGAGGGCATGACTTTAAAATGCTCCTTCGCTCGGGAGCCCTACCAGCAGCAGCACTCTCTCGTTGGGCGCACCGAGACTGTGGTCACTGAGTCTCCGTCTTTACCAGCAAATTAACTGGGGGCGGGGGGGGAAACAGGCTCAAGCCTTGCATTAGCATGGCTCATGTGCCGCAGGGAAAGCCCTACAGCCCCAGCAGGGAACATTTTATAGAAAACCTCAAATGCTGAGCAAAGCTGGTGTTTATGTACCAAAAGCGTGAATTTTCAAAGGAGAAAAGACACTCAGAAAGTTTCCATTGCTGACGAGCAAATTTTCCTTACCGAGGCGTTTGTGCCAGCACATACACTGCCGTGTTGTGTATTTAAAGGTTTTCCAGATCACCCCAACGCGAACCTGCTTGCTGAATTTTCTAGCTGGGGATCAGCTTTCCAAAATCTCTAACTACCCCCTGCATCTCTTTATGGGATAGCGTTGCCATGTTACAAGAAATGCCATCCAAAGAGCATAGCGTAATCCTCCACCATAAATTATGTTAGTCAGCCTTCTGGAAAGCTGAATTGCCAAGGGCAAAACACCACCCCTCTGCGTCTGTCAAACTGGGGTAACAACAATACTTACCTATATCGCAAGGGGGCATTTAGGATTAATCACCCCTCCTCGTGCCAAGGATGAATCTATCCCATGGCGTTTCGTACTGCCACCCATTAGTGGTAATTTGTATAACTAATTATTGTGAGGCCTGACTGCCAACGTTTTCACACATACGCATGCATGTGCATTATTTCTAGTAGACTTTCTGGCACTAGCAGAAGTTTTGGGCGGATCTTTCGTGTTTTCTTTTAAAGAAGTTTATCTGTACAGCAATCTTGACTGATGAGTCCCCAGGCAGTCTGGGCTATTTGTCCATAAGGCGCAAGTATTTCCTGCTGACATTTTAAGATACGCTTTCAAGCACCTTTTAGAAAAGGAAGCAGAGGAAGACCCAGAGAGATCCTGCCCCAAAACAAGGCTGTGGATCTCCCTTCCAGCTGGTGGCATTAGATTATGGCATGCTGCTCAGTGAGAAGACCGTCCAGCGCGGTCACGTCAGGGCTGAGGTAACACTCACTTCCCACAGTTAATTGCAAACCTAGTTTCCATTTCCAGAAGTCATTTACAAACTGTCTGAAACTTTTAATGATTAAAGGATTCACCTCCCATAGCTTTGGCAGTATGAATGCCGGCTTTGTAGGCTTGAGTGATTCATCCCGTCACAGGGTAAGCATCCAAGACAGGTGAAACGATCTCACTGTCGGCTGCAGAAATAAACTTGGGGGGGGATGTAGATTGGCCAGGATGCCTAACTTTCAGACAGCCAAAATTAACTGAAATTAATCCCGCTTTAAGATGCTTTTGAAGATGGGAATTAGTTTGTAAAGTCACAACAGCCCAGAACATCAAAGGTCAGTGAGCACCTCACTTGGGCTCTTCTCCCAGTCGTCAAAATGTTCTCCCTGCATCACATGAAACTCTGGTTCTGGGTGAAAAATGCCTGCCCCAGCTGTATATCTGAACTTGTGAATACAATGTCCTGTATATAGCACAGTGCACTATACTGTTTGCATTCATTAAATCCTTTTCCACTGGAAAATTGGCTCTCTGGCTTGGGATCTGCATGACACATAGGAAGGATGTCTGTAATCACTTACACAACTGTCCATATCCTTCTGTTCTTCCTGCTCCTTCCTTACTGTCTCTCATGCCCAACGAAACTGCATCTTAAACTGGGAAATGACAAGCCGTGAAGTATTTTCAGTCGGTTAGAATTACGTTTGGGTCTCGAGTATCATAAAAGCCAGGAAAAAAAATGCTTTTACTAAAACCTTTTTCTCTGAAAATGTATTAATAATGTATGATCATACTTTGTAGATAATGCAATAATTGCTTGCTTGACTATGTAGCCAAAATAATCATTTTCAGAGATGTTTGATTTTTGCCTGGTGACTACATTTTGTATCATTTTCAGGGCGACAGATGCTCGTCTATTTGTTCTGGTTCAAAAAACAGCTCTAAATTGAAAGTGAATTACTGTAAACCTTCCGCAGGCATCTAATTTTACTTTAAAAATACATGCAGCCTAAATGGTCTTAAACTCCGGAGGGGAAAATCCACACACAAAGTCTGTGTTCAGAGGACTCAGCGCACTGCAATTAGCATCACACCATGCCAAAACGGACAAATTACGCACCCAGAGAATACGCACTCGCACACACGCACGCGAAAACACGCGCGCTGTCTTTCAGAGCTGTTTCTGTAACGTTGGTTCTGCTTCTTCGCCCTGACATGAGAGTATTTTACGGATGTTTTTTAAGGACGTGCCTATTTCACAAAATAAATACAAGTAAATCGACATAGTAAGTAAATAAAGAAAATGAATAAGTAAATAAATATAAGTAAGTAAATAAATAAATATAAGTAAATAAACATAGGACATTTTTAAGATACTAATAACAGAGACTTTTAAGATAACACTGAACATTTTCAAGGTTCAGCTGGACAGGGGGCTGGGCCATCTTGTCTAGATCGTGCTTTTGCCAAGAAAGATTGAACTCAATCATCCTTGAGGTCCCTTCCAACCCGGTATTCTATGACTCTATGAAATATAAGTTGTGATCTTGGCTAGGATGAAATGTATTTGAAAACCAGTTTGGGTAATGATTTGAAAAGTAATGGATTATGCAAAATCCGACCTGCAAAATGGGAACAATCTAAACATTTATCCAGGGATAACCAAGTCCTAAACAAACAAAAAAAAGAGAAAAATATGTCTTTTGTGTTTTTTTTTTTCCTAAAGAAAAGGAAAAAAACCCAACAGCAGAAAGCAGGACAGAGCTGCAGCTGGTTCGCTATTCTGCTTCACTTTTTGGGTTGTTATATTCTGCCTAAGGTATTCCGAAATCATCACCTTTGAACTGACCGTTTCCACCTGCTTCAATACCAACAAGACTTGTTGAAGAGCCCAGTTTACAGCCTTGTCCAGACCAGCTTTTTTTTTTAAGTGCTTCGGTGTGCTTTCACTGCTCTAATCCAAGGGCAAAGCTCCCTGCAGAAGAGGCTTTCCCACCCCTGCTCTGATGCCGTGCAGCAAGAGCATCAAGGAGAGCACGCTGCCGGTGGGCAAAACCCACCCGGAGAGGACAGCCACCGTCACGCCGAGGGCCAGCACGGCCAGTACATCACCTGGTGAAGCTGAGCCTCCTGCTACGGGCATTGCTGACCCAAGGAGAAGGCCATTTGGAAATCAGGTTGCACCATGGACTGTTGATTTTCTAGTGAATTCTGACAACTCCTGCTTGGTTTTCCCAGCTACTTTTTTTTTTTTGTAAACAACAGGCATTTTATTTTTTTGCGTAGATATTTTCTACATTATTTTGTAGTTGCCTTCTCCCTTATTCAAGTGTATTTTCACCATGGCCAGCCCTGAGGTAGGAGGCAATTTAGGGCTTGAGAGTGAGTTGTGACCAGGTGTAGCCAGCGGTGTAAATGGGCTCCCTTCTACCCAACCCCACTTATTAGATCCTCATTCAGGGTGCTGCAATTAGATGAAGTAATGTCTCAGACTAAAAGAGGGAGAATGACCTTGTTAAGGATCTTTTTTTTTGTAAATAAGACATCGAAATGAAAACAAAGCAATGTTGCACTAGAGAGGAAAATGCAAGCAAGAAGTGGCCAATCTGGTTAGTGAGGGGTGACTTAAAATCTGTTTCTAAACGGGAACTTGGGGTGGAAAAGGAGAAGGAAACACCCCAAGACGTATGGTCGGTCATGGCATGCAGACTAAAGATAAGGGCATCAGAAAGAGAATCTCCGGGTGGCAGGTGGAAGAGGTCGGTGCCCAGAAATGACATTCAGGGTGGGAGGCCCTCGCCGCTCTCACCCCTGCTCCTGTGGGCATCTCTCCCAGCCTGGCCATACCGCGGTGCCGCCTCCTTCTGCTGCCTGAGACCATGGAACAGATTTCAATAAAAATGATAAATCCTGGGAGACAAGATTAAGAAAAATAGAAAACAACCAGAGGCAATCTATGCAGTTATTAACCACCTGTTTTAAGAGGTGATTTTTGCAGTCATTATGTACCTGATTTCAAATCTTAGTATATAATGAAATATGATTAAAAAAAAAATCCTTAAATAATCTGCCTCCAGTCACAACCACAGGTTGCTGTTCCCTGAACAACGGGCAGATGTAGGTTAGGAAACAAAGTGGGAGGCAAGAGCTATGATGCTTCTTGATTTCGGCTGGTTCTTCATACCACACAGCACAAAATCCCACCTGCTAAAGGACCAGATGCTAGTTTGTGTTGTGTCTAAGCATGAACTGAAACCTTCTTTAAACAAAATGTAATGGGAACTACCTCTGTTTCAATAAAGACCTTAATGGAACGACACAGGCATCAGTATTAGGCCTGTTTTTATTTAATATATTTCATTATTCATGATGTAGAATTTTACAAAGGAGCCAATTAATTACAATTGCAGAAAAAACAAAACTGGAAGGTACATTACTGTGCTGCTGCCAGCAGCTAAAGTCAACTATTTCTTTGCCAGGAAGATTTTTTTCCTTCCAGCCAAAATTAGCCGTGCAATTACCTCAAATTACTCTGTCTCCTTGTCCCCAGAGCAACTCCTTCAGGTGGTGGAGCTGGGTGCCACCAGCCCCAAGGGGGTTGTATGTCTGATGGCCAGGCTGTCTCAGGAGCTGTGTGACTATGCTTCGAGCTTGCTTGTTCAGACTGCTCAGGCAAAATAGGGCAGAATCCGTGCCTTCTGAGCCCTCAGCACATCCATCCTATCTATTTTTATCCTTTCTATATACCTCTTCCCACATACTTCTGGACCAGGCATGGAGGAGAAGGGGAGCAGATGCGCAAGGGCTACAGGTGGGTGCTGGAAAGCACTGGTGAGGACATAGTGAAGAAGATGCTTTGGCAGGAGCCATCCTAGTAACAGTGAGCATCCTCAGAGGCAACCTGTTTAACAAAGTTTAGCAAGTTGCATCTACGGGCCGTTGGTAAAACAGTTCGTTTGACGGACTTCTCAAAAATGATCACATCTTTTTTCATGACAACAGGCATCAGGACAGCAGGGTGAAAAATGCTGCACCAAGGCTAGGTGGAAGAATAATGCGAATTCTGAGGTATTTCTTCTTCTTGTATAGTCTCCACGGTAAGTCTGTCATGCATAGTCATGTCATAATATGCATAATATGCATAAGTCATAATGCATAGACTTATAGCTGGCTGTCATAGCAGTCCTATACAGCCCACTGTCTACACTCGGGGTAAAATGCTAAAATCTATTGCAAAAGAATATATTGAGTGTGTCTGCTTGGAGGTGATAGACTTTCTGAAGCTGTACTGGTGTTCTGGAATGGTCTTTTCAAGTTCAGCATATACTTAGCCAGGAGAGAGGATTTGGACATTATTAGACAAAATGAACCGCATTCATATGGTGTTTATAAAATACATTTGGTTGTTATTTCCCACTGCAGCAGATGGTACCCAAAATAAGAAATGACCTGGAACCTCATTACCAACTGCATCAAGTCTGCACAAAACTGCGCAGGGAAGCAGGCAAATATTTGACTCGTTTGCTTTTGAAGAAGGCTTTGCTTACTTTCCGTCTCTTGGAAAAGAAATTTCATGGAAGATATTAATCACAAATCTCCACTGGGCAGGATGGAAAGTTAGAAGAATTATCCAGCCTCATGCTGCAGGGTACCAACCGGCAGTCACTGCCTTGGGTTAGGAAGACACATCCGTGCCATGAGGCAGCTATTCCTGAGGTGTATGTGATGGGTGACTCGTATCCAACCTCCCCTGAAGCAGCTGGTGGGGCTGTTGCTCAACGTTGCAATGCTAAATGCCCGCATTCGTTTTCCAGGGAAACAGCTGGAGTCTCAGACATTGCTAGGTAAGTATTGCAATGTCATACGATGTGACCATCCCTCCTTCCCAGCCACGGGGATGCAGATAAGGGTAATTATCCAAAGAGCCAACACTCAAGAGGGTATCCATCTCTCACACTTCTGTATTTTTGGTATCATGCGCCATAGGTTGCTGGAGTTAGCAGCCAAATGCACAATCTCCCATTTCCATTAGTTTCTGCCACTGTCATGAGTTAACGGAGGACAACGAGGAGCACGAAGCACAGGACTGATGTGGTGCCAAGCCCAGAGCAAAGAGCAGGGGGATGCAGCCAGGGAAGTAGCCCAAGCCCTTGCAGTGGGTCTTGAATCTGAAGGTCCTAGTGACCATCTGCAGCTGCGTTTGCCCCTATATGTGTTGAACGCAGCCTTGCCTGGTTTTGCTTCATTTGCTCTTGCTGGTTGACCCTTCATGGTGACCGCCCTGAAGGATGGTGACTGCTATTGGAAGGGGCTGAGCCAGAAGTGCCCAGGGCATGGGAGCTCTGACTTTCTCCCTGTCTATATAGATGATAAGCTTTCAGGCTGGATCTCCCTGTGTTTTGGGTCTTTGTTGGGTGACCCCACAGCCGTTCCCAGTATAGCTCTTACAACTCAGCCTTATTGCATGACTCCTTCACTCCTGCAAACTGCTGCTGCGTTGGATTCCCCTTCCACCTGAGTTTACAAAAAGTCTGCCCTCTCCTCCCCACCGGGTGGGAATGACCTTCAGATGGATTTCACGGGAGGCACAACCACTTGCCCCCGGTTCTGGCTGGCCGGCCGGCCGACCCTGGTAGAGGATCCCTGGGCTCAGCCCAGCCCAGCTGGTTGGCTCCAATGTCGCAAAGCTTGGCTTTCCTCCCTCCTCTTCTTCCCACTGCTTGACGCGTTGTGCGATTTCATATTTTGGTATGAATTTGAGCCTAGACACATGTGTGCCAGTGTGTAATTCAAGTTGAATCTGCCACCAGAAAAAATTACTTTTTTTAATTTAAAATAGCCATCTATCTGATGATCGAGGTCTTTAGTAGTTACAACTGGAGAAAGAGCCCTCCCAGGGAATAATAACGCTTCAGTGTAGGAAAGCTGTTTTTAGCCTGTTTTCTAAAACTTCCACTGGGCCCCCGAGGCTGTTTTTTTGTCACGGAGCAGAAACAAAACAGTTTTTATTCAAGTTCCTTGTGCAAAGGAGCAGAGACGTTTCCTTCTCCAGCTGATATGTTGTAGATCAGCTTTAACCATATTTGCAGGTATCGCTGCGGTTAGGCTTGTACGTAACCACAGATTACAATTCGGGTGCCAAACAATCTAGATAGCTCGTCATATGACTGTAACGATCTCATGGCACAGCACAAGTGGGGTCCACAGTTTTTGGTTTTCTGTGCCATCTTTGTTTTCACCCTGGCCACACACAAGTATAAAAGTGCAACATTTTGTACAGGCTGCCCAGAGAGGTGGTGGAGTCTCCTCCTCTGAAGACATTCAAAACCCACCTGGACGCGTTCCTGTGTAACCTGCTCTAGGTGACCCTGCTCTGGCAGAGGGGTTGGACTAGATGATCTCCAGAGGTCCCTTCCAACCCCTGTCATTCTGTGATTCTGTGATTCTGTGATCTGGTCTTCCATTGGAAGGTGAAGCATTGAGTAGGCAAACAAGGCGTGCTGATACTCCTCCACAGTCCCCATTTGTGCATATCCGTGGGCTCGGGTGAATATTAGGCTCCGCTCCAGAGAAGTTTTTAGTATCAGAAGGAGAAATCTTGAAAGGGTGATGAATCTGCAGGCACTCACCAAGCTGGTGACACCGGCCACGTGTTGTGCTACAAGACTTGCAGGCATCAGGCCAGAAAATACCCTCAGAGATACTGCGGTGTTATTTCTGAAGATATTTCTCTTACAGTATAAGTGGCTTAAGATATTCCTCACGTAACATAAATGACTCCTTGGACTGTCCAGATACTAGACGGTAAATGAAGGGGTTGAAATTCTCACTTTCCAACTGGTTAACAGATATTTTCTTCACCATTTCTAATTACATTATTAATGTCCCTGAACTATACAATGCAAAGTACTTTGAACCTCTATCAGGACCTTATTTTTCTCTCCCTGACTCTAAACTAAGGGTAAAGTGTGAGAAAGCAGGTGTGATGTATTTAGTCCTAAATAATTATCTGCCTCGAAAAAGGTGACAAAACACGGTTCTCCTTCAGCCTTCCCCCTCCCTTCTCTCCTTCCCTTCAGGAACTGAAGTTTTAAATGCTCTTTTTTTTGAATAAATGATAAGAGCACCGTCATATGGTGATTCACACAAGCATTGCTCCGGGCAGAGCCGACAGCGCCGATCTGATCCCGAGGAGGTAAATCCATCTATTACTTGTGATTAGGAAAGTGCCGGGGTGGTGATCAGCACACATGACCATCACACGGCCAGGGGCAGCCTACGTAATTGCGACAATAGTTTACAAAGATGATTAAAGGGAGGTTTGTACACACACACATGCACAGAGCCCAAGGAGGGAGCCCGGGGGCCCCCCAGCTGCTGGAGAGAGGCCTTGAGCACTTTGCCTAAAAAACAGGATCTTCCCCAATGTTGTACTGCTAGGCCTTCATAGAAAAATGAAAAATATTAAACACAGCAAGATCTGAGGCTGGTGAGGCAACTTTATTAAGCAGTAATAAAAAATAAAAAGAAATAAAATTAAAAAGCCCAAAGAAGAGTTAAAAATCATAAAAGAATTCTTTTTTTCTTTCCCCACTCTTTGGGACAGAGGCTGTAAGGAATATGCTTCCAGCTGGGATTAAGGGGCAGAGTAACACAGGCCACCTGGGGGGCAAACCCTCTGGGTTAACTCCTACCACTCCTAGCGAAATTCCTGTCCCCTGCCAAGTGCTGGTGGCTTCCCTGCAAGGGGCCGGTGAGATACAGTGCAGACGTCCTCCCTGACCCTGGAATTGCTGTGTGTGCCCCCAAAGAAAAGCCGGCTGCTCAGCCCAGGGCCAGTGCCGCTGAGGATGCTCCTCCCCACGCTGGGGGTCCCAGTGCTCCCGCTGCCCTGGGTCCCGCCGATCCGTCCCTGCAGGGGACACGCAGTCGTTGGGGTGGGTGGAACTTGCAAGCATATTTTTATGATAAAAAAATACTGTTTTGTTTTGGTTTTCCATTTAAGTGGCCAAAATCAGCTTGGCTCTTTTTGCTTACAAGGGAAAGCCAAACAACTGCTGTCATTCAAAGGAGCCTGAGAAATCCTAGGAAGCCTCTAACGAGCTGACAGTCGATGGCCGGAGGGGATGGAGAAAGGCGCCGGACAGCCGTGTCCTCTGGGCTGATGCTGGAGCTACCTCCCTGCAACCCAGGGTGCACTGCGGCTCCCCATCACCACTGCGGGACAATGCCCCCAGGCCTCTGAAATCTCCAGCGAGTTAAACATGAGCTTTTGAAAAGCGATTATAATCCTGGGACTCTATTAATTTCCTTGAGGGGGGTGTTACCGGTACTGCTCATATGTGTATGCTTTCTCCATGCCCCGAAATGCCAGAAGCTCTAAAAGAAAAGAATAAAACTTCCAAAATGTGTTACGTAATATATATGAGTTACAACTAAATTCAGTGAAGCGATTTGATTTTATCCTACCTAATTAGTTTCATCAAGATAGCTCAAAGGATGCTGACAAACACGCTCTACAAATGTTTATTTCTATTATTAAAAGAGAAGGCATTCTAAAACATACTTAATTTTTTTGCTCCTTTAAGTGTCTCAGTTCTCTCAGACTGAATAGCTAAAATGCATTACACCAGTAATTTCCCTCCCTTCCCGTAAAACGGAGCCACTTGCAAACACTGGGATGAGTGAGGGCACCTTTGCAGGTGTGAGTTAGGAAGGGATAAAGCCAACGTTTCCTTCTCCGCTGCTGCCGGGCTTGGCCACGTGCTGGTACCCAGCAGGAGAAGCTCCTCATGCTTCTGCTGCTCTTAGCAATGCAGCAACTCAAGGCTACCCTCGGTCGGGCTGTGCAACTACTTACTGGTGTTGGTGGAGCAATGGCCATTTTTGATCTGTTGTTTCTAGTCCAAGGAGAAGTCTTTCCTTTGGTGCTCTGGTTCAGAGACATCCTGTCTACCAGAGTGAGTTGAAACCCAAAACACGTTGCACAAGAACGCTGGAAATTTCCAAATAGCACTAATTTCTTGGATAGCATGACTAGCTAATGTTTGGTCCTAGCAAAAGAAGAAAAATGCAAACAGGTTTTGAATGCAAAATGACTTAAGGGGAAAATACAAAAATGTTTTCATCTCATAAATGAGTTTGAATTGTTTTGCTATTCTAACTCAGGAAATGCCAAATGGAGGAAATGCCAAAAACAGCATTTGAGAGGTTGCTATTGCCCTTTTTAAATTCTCTTTTAATGCAGTGAATGGGCCAGAGGCATGGGGAATGTCTTTCACTCCTTTTGTCCCCAGCCCACCAGGCATCTAGGCCCAGGTCAGCTGCCCTGCTCAGCAGCCATCCTCCCACCCCGAGCAGGCAAGTCAAATGTCACATGTTATTTTATAGAATTGCCCAGGTTGGAAGGGACCTTTCAGATCATCAAGTCCAACCATCAGTGCAACATTGACAAAAACCACCACTAAACCCATGTCCCTCAGCACCATGTCTACCCGTCTTTTAAATACCTCCAGCGATGGCGATTCCACCACTTCCCTGGGCAGCCTGTTCTGATTTCAGTCACCAAAAGTGAGTGCTCAGATGTGCCACTAAGCCAACTTTTTGTTTGATGACCATAGCAACTCTCCCCACAACCACATATCAAGAGCAAGGCCCCCTGCCCAATAACCACACTTGGACCAGCCAAAAGCACGTGCAGTATAATTCACCGAAGAAGTGCAGCCAGCCGCTGGTGCTGGTATTCCTCAAAATATACATATTTGGGGGAAGGCAAAGATTATTTTGCACTTTCTGTGGCTAGAGAAAGTACGGGGGTAACTTGCACTACACACTGATGTGCACTGATCTACAGGGAAAGCTACACGCTGTGCCTTCCCGTGTGGTGGCCTGATGGTTCGATAGCGTTAAACCTGCCACGTGAATCCCTTATCTGATGGTGCTGACATTGCTTTGCGAGGAGCGCAGAGCAAAGGCTCAAGGCCCAATGGGTCCTTCAGGGTCAGCTGTTTTCTGCTGCTTGTCACAGCCTAGCTAAAACAATTTCCAGGGCATGGACAGAAAAACCAAGTCTCGAGAGCTACCGCTGCTAGTAAATCATCTCGACTGCCTGGTTGGCAGCTGACAGATAATAGTTCTCACCAAAAAGAGTGACCGATAATTAATTTATGAAATATGGACAGTCTTTCAGAAAAAATAACCTCAGAGCAATTTTTGGACATAAACTTACTAGTTACGGCATAATCTTTTAAGAAATTAGTGCTCAGGAAACTTGGCAATTGAAGGTCTTCTGTAACCATTATTCATAGGTACAGAAGTTTCTGGAAGCCACAACAGAACTGCAGAGTAGGTTTTCGTATTTTTGATGTAGCTTCAGTTCTAAACCAGGGGCTAAAAAGTCTATGCGACTGCTCCTTGTCCTCTGTTGGGACTCAGACCTCCCCACAGGACAAGTAGGAAGTTTCCGAATCCACATACAGGAAGAGGGAAACGTTTCACTCCCTCAGTTTCAGCCTACAATGCACTAGAATTAAGGATGCTGTTGTCCAACCTCTCCAGTGATCACTGAGAACGTTTCAGTCCAGGGTGTGACTGGTCATTCCCTGGTGACTTGGCCAGGCGCACCGCGTCTGCATTTACAGACAACCTCCCCAAAGACCTATACTGCATACAGTTGTGAAGGAGAACCAGAAACAAAGAAAGCTGGTGGTGGTGATGCACATGATACTGGTCACTAACTCCCTGAATACTGTAGTGTGTCCACAGTCTTTCTTCTTCTCTCCCACAGAGCCTCCGAGTATTTTCTTCTCTAGATAGTAAAGAAAACAGAGGAAGAATCGTTCTATAGTGTTCAGTGCAAGGGTAGGATTTTCTTTTCTACTTCTGGCCAAGTAAACATTACAGCTGAGATTCTCCAAAGGGCCCTTGCTGACTGCAGAATCACAGAAGGGTTGAGGTTGGAAGGCACCTGTGGAGGCCATCTGGTCCGACCCCACAAGCTCAAGCAGGGCCACCTAGATCCAATTGTCCAGGACCATGTCCAGATGGGTTTTGAGTATCTTCAAGGATGGAGACTCCGCAACCTCTCTGGGCAACCTGTGTTCAGTCACCCTCACGGTAAAAAAAAAGTGTTTCCTGATGTTCAGAGGGAACCTCCTGTATTTCAGTTTGTGCCTGTTGCCTCTGGTCCTGTCACTGGGCACCACTGGGAATATCCTGGCTCTGTCCTCTTTGCACCCTCCCTTCAGGTATTTGGCCCATGATGGTCCATGGTCCTCATAGTCCATGCTGGTAACATGGTGCTGGTTTCTCTTTATATCTGGGTACAATAGTGCTTTGAAGGACAGATAAAATACATATTAAATGCCTTCCCAATGTGCTTTTCCGTGTAAGCTATTGCTTAGAAATGGCACAAGAAAATTATTCAGGGAGAAATGGTCCATGTGACCGTGAACAGGAACGGAGGTGGCAATCATTGTGCGCCTTGTAATAAGTAAATAGGAGAAAGATTTTTTTAGAAAGCAGAGATGCTGTAGTCTAGGTTGCTTCAAGAGGGGAAACATTTCAGGGAAATAAAGTTAATGATGTGCTAATCAAATAAATACATAAAATAGCTCCTTTGGCAATGCTAAATGAGAATTCATGAATTATATGTACCAAGTCAGCTACTGGGATGCCTCAGTATGAAGTCTACTTTGCTTGAATGGGGGGGTTGACAAGACAGGAGAAAAAATTGTTCAAAATCAGCCACAATCTTGGTATCTTCTGAAGCATTATTAGAAAACTACGACAATGCTAATTGTGGCAAAGTTTGCACCTCCTGGCTCCTAACAAAATTAGTTTTTAGTTTGTTTAATTAGTTTTAACAAACAGAGCCAGGACCTGGGTGGAAGCAAAAAAAAAAAAGGAAAAAAAAAAAGGAAGCTGTTTTAGAAAGGAAACACTGAAGGCGGGGGGCTCTTCAAGGAGGTCTGTTGACAGAACAGAAATGTTTATGGGCCAAAACAGTTGAGGTTCATCTCTCATATGAGGGGTTTTTTGGTAGGATAGTTCTAGAAACTTTTGCTTATATGCTCGGTACCTACTATTAAACCACGAGCAACCATGCTGATGCAAACCGTTATGCAGCAGAGGAACGAGTGTGAGCAGGTGAGTCACAGATTTCAAACCTGGAGTAATTAAAGCAGAAGGTCTCCCACTGAGACGCGGGGTACCTGCTCAGCAAGGGAAGCATCACGTCTTCTCTTTATGACCCCCCCTCAACCCAAGCAGTGTGAGGTATCTCACGCTGCCTCCCCTGCCAGCCTGCAGGACGGGACAAGGGCGTGTGTGTGTCCACGTGTTTGGGCAACGGGGGAATACTCAGCATCACTGCAGCCTTTGAGTGGCTCCAACTGCCTCTGCAACCGTACCCTTAGTGACACTGAGATATCTTTGTTCCGTTTTAAATACTATTCATGCCATACAGACTGCACCAACAGTCTACAGCATCAATCTTCTAGTTGCAGGTTTTTTTCCAGAATAAAGCTGCATCCAAGTTTCCATGTATTTGTCCCATATATTCACAGGTAAAGAACTTTCATAACCAATGAACACGAAGGTTTCCTGGCACACATTTGCAAAAATGTTTCAGAATGCCAGACTTGACCTCTGTGTGGCCAGACACTGAGATTTTGCTTCAACCCAAGAATTTATTAAGACTTACATGAAAATATTCCTTCTTAACGTAGTACACATCGGTAGCATTTGAATACATATTTACAGATTTATTTGAACTTTTCTGAACTGCAATTCTACAACCGAGCAACATATCCATAAGTGTTTCATAAACTTTCAAACACTTCCATATTTATACATATAGTTTTTGCATATATATATATAAAAAAATATTTTTGAGACTCAAGGACTGAGAATAGTCAAAAGGACATTATTGCTACATTTCCATATTTACAAAAACAATGCATAAACCCATTCAAAACACCAAGCCATTGCAAAATAAGTTTCAAAAATCCCCAAATTATAAAAATATAAATTTCAAGAACGAAAAAACCCAAACCTCTTTCAGCTAAGTGTCCGTAAAGTACCGAGACATCTATAATTATAAGAACTAGTTTGTCTACAGTTGCTCTGAAAGCCAACACGTTACAAAAGAGCTTTTATAGCATTAAACTGAAAATGCTCAACAACAAGTATGCATAAGAGCGCCTCCAAACAACTGGCTAACTTTGGAAAGGTGCAACAGCCTAAGTAAGTTCAGTGCAAATGGCTACTTTTTGACTTCACTCTGAAAGACAGATTCCTGTAACAATAAACCAAATGCACAGTCATAGAAGGAGCGTGGTATTCAACTTAACCCAAAATATACTACCAGTGTGTGTATTTACAATTACCTTGCATTTGGGCAGTTAGTTACGCATTTAAATTGCATGTAAACTCAACCAAAATCCTGGTAAAGTATAAGTTACAGAGTGCTTAAGTGCAATGTAAATAAATAGGTACTCGGCTAGTACTCTGCCTCTGACAAATGCTTCTCTCGATGCCTTTACTAATTTCCAGGGGACAGAAACAAAGGAAGAAAAGAATTAGCAGTTTCCGATGGGAAGAAAAGGTGTTAGAAGATATTTGAGCACAACCCTTGGCTCAACAGATACTGTCCCCAAAGCCTCACATCTGGCAAACAAGACTGAAGGGATTCTTTCTTTTAACCCATTTATAAACTCGGCGCTTCCCAGTTAAGCTCTTCTTCATTATGATCTCTGTACTACTACAGAAAGATGAAAAAACTCGGGGCTGGGGAAAATAGCCCTTTCCAGTTAGCACTATCCAAGCCTGCCTGTGGGAAAGATTCACCTGGGTAGGACAAGATAAAGAAAGGGCCCCCAGGAGAGAATTTTTTGCCTCTGCTCTCGCTTAGATAAGATGACTCGTTAAACGGCCTCTCCTCCAGACACACAGTTTACTGGAAGCAGCCCTCCTCCTCTATTTTGACCAACTTGGCAGGGCCCACCTATCTTTGGTGAACACTTTTGGATGTAACTATTAGCAAAACAAGCATCGAAGCCCCAGGGCTCCCAAGGCAGGGGGGTGCGGGAGCAGTTCAGGCTCCGTGGTGGGGTAAGACCCAAAGATGGGCAGCTCCATCCCTAGTGGGGAACAGGCCAGTGGGAAGTAGTGCATATATCCATGGAAACCTTGGGACCGGTCTGCAAGGCTGACAGCGTCGGTGGGAAGATCCACGCTCTCTTCTCCCCTCATCTGGGTCAAACCCCGGAGGTCTCAGGAGGGTTTGCTGCTGTGCGGACCAACTTTGAAGGGTCTTAGTCCCTTCACCTCCCTTACCCAGGGACATGCATCACCCTCGCTGGCTTCCAACCTATGATACCTGCCTGGGAAAGCTTCTCAGGCTTGGCTGGATGTGGAAAGGGGTTTGCAAAGCCATTAGCTTCATATTTGTTTATTTCTTCAATTCAGCAAAACAAGATAAACTAGAAAATGACTGTACACTTCCCAGGCACAGACCCAGAGAAGGATCACTGCAGATTTGGTTTGATATGTAGTCATCTTGTTCCACACCCTGGCTCAGGATTTCTTTTGTTGGTTGCTTTTTTTTTTTCCTTCAGATCTGGCTCTCTACTGCAAATACACACAATATAGCAAAATATATACAGCTTCAGTAACATTGCAAGGATGCCTGTAACCGTGCTCAGCAGATTAAGTTTACGTGTAACAGTGTGTGGTAATGGACAGCATTACAACAACGTTTCAGCTACACAGTGGTAGTAGTGAGTAAAAGTAAGAGAAATTATTGAAGTTGTCCCTCTCTCACCCCCTGCACAATACAAACAGCTAACACATCTGGGCTCCTCTTCTTCCAGATGCCACTCAAACATCTTCGCGTACCAGGAGAGGCTGAGTAGATGAAGCGCTGCTACCCACAGAGTTAATCCTGACCGAGTGATCTGGAGCGTTTCCTTGACTGGAAGGTGGAGTTGAAAAGTTCGCATAAACCTGCAGAAGCCAAAGACCAGGGTCAATGTCGGGCTCCCTTCACGCGTAGTCAGGAGAGCTCTCCTTTCCTCACCTTTTCCCACTGTGTACTACACATCGCCAGGGAAAGGATCCAACTCAGGTGTTTCTTTGCAAATCTAAAGCCACTTTCAAAGTGTCTTGGGCTTAACTCCTCTTTTGAAGAGTCAAAGATCTCAATCTCAGTTATTTAAAACACCGCAGCTTCCAACTGCACACCAAATTTCAACTGAGCTTGAAAAAACACGGCTCAGGTTATTACTAAAACTCCCCCAGCAGCCTCACTAATATTTCCTTCGCGTTCTTGCTTTTGTTTTAGTAATGCCTGCACCTGCCAAAAATACGCTACAGGATGCAATCGAACACCAGCAGCTTTCAGCTTCCTCTTCTCTCAAATTGTCAGGAAGCCATGTACTCCGTGCCCAAACAAGGCATCCAGAAGGTAAAAGGAAGCTTTATTTTTAAACCAGGTTTTAAACTTACTTTTTTAAACCCCAGTAACAACACGAAGTTATTGACAGAGAAAATCCAAGTCTCTGATGTGCCTCCACTTTTTCTTTGGACTGTTTTGTCCAGTTACCCGCTCATAAAAAGCTTTTACTAGGGAACAGTCGAAAGAGCTGTGACTACATTTTGTCATGACATAGCTCCAAGGTTCTATAAATAGAGCTACGGGAAGCAAGTGAGAAGAGGCAGAAGACCACCAAAAGCTCAACCCCTTCATACAGAAAGTTTTTTCAATAAAAGCTAAGTATCCTTCACTTCTGAGAGTTTTCCCATTGGAATAGAATTTTTCAGTTTAAGATAAGATGAATTTATGCAGTACCATTGCATTTTGTAACACCAAAATTGTTGTGCCAGGTCTACTTTGAGTGAGAATCATCAACAATGCAAAGAGTCTTCTCCAGCTGGTACCTGTTTCAGGCATGGGCTTAGACACCTCCTGTCTGATGGCACAACAGAGCAGAAGCGAGTAGCCCAGGCATCGTTCCTACCACCCAAACTTACAGGGCAAAGCTACATAAATAATACTGGAAAATTAATGAGGCGCCCAGAATCTTTGCTCCTCATGGCTCTAGTCTAATGTCTTGCTTGAAAATGCTTCGAGTCCAAAAAAACTGATGATCCGTAACTTACCCGGGGGGCGTTATCTGAAAGCTGCTGCTCTATCAGCTGGACGATTTGTTTAAATGTGGGCCTCTGTAAAGGATCGGCATCCCAGCAACTCTTCATTATGTCATACCTGCAAAAATACTGAAATTAAGTACTGCTGATGAGGAAATCCTGAGTTCTTATCTTGCCTCCCTTATTATTTGACAGAAAAGCGTGACCGGGCCTCACAGATTACCTTCTTCAAATGACTTTTAAGAATGGAAATAGTGCTGCTAACACCTGTGCTTGTGACAACAAAGGACTCAATACTAATGAGAGTCTCTGGAATTAGTTTGACAGCTTGCTAAGTGCCGATCCATTTACAAAACAGTGAAGCAGGGATGGCTCATAAAGAAGATCAGTAGCCAGTCCTCTTGCTGTCAGGAAGTACAGCACAAATGCAGATGCCGTACAGTCTGGTGATACAGCTCACTGACTGCTTTATCTGAATTAAAAACGTTTAATTATGTTCCGTGATCTGTCAATAAATTATTGACACGGAGCAGATGCCATGACGAAGTGATCAGATGGTACAAGGCATGAGTGTAGTTCATTGCTTGGAACAACACAGGCTTGTGTTCTGGTAGTTAGATTACATTAATTATTTAAAGCGTGAAAAGAACTTTAAAAAAAAAAAAAAGACAACGGGGCAGTGCAACGATCCTTAATGCAAGTCTGGAAACTTCCCTTCCTTTGCATCATTGCTGATGTGTGGTGATCAGAGGTGGTGGTCGCTCACTTACATTTCAGGGGGTGCGCACTCAGGGCTGAACATCCTGTACCCCTCCTTGATCATTTTATAGAACTTGGAGTCCACGGGCATCCCTGGATATGGGCTGCTTCCTGTTGAGGAGAGCACATGAGCAACGTGATTCCCGCATCTGCAGTAAAACCAAGATGAAACTGAAATCCCCTGAAGTACAGAACTTGAAGGAGTTTACCTAAAGAAAAGAGCTCCCAAAGCAATATCCCGTAAGACCAGACGTCACTCTCAAAGGTGTAGACGCAATTGAAAATACTTTCAGGTGCCATCCACTTCACAGGAAGCCGAGCCTTTCCAGGGAAAAGGGAATACATTAAGACAATGGACATAAGGCACAAAAAATTTACAAGATAAAATTAACCTTTTCTACTTCCTATGTACTTTAAATACTCGTTAAATCAAGAAATAGAAATATCCAACCAAAAATGGAAATCTCAGTATTTTAGAGTCTCCAAGTGCTGCATGGTTATAGATCCATCTTTCTGTAGGTCTACCAAACTCGTGCAGTTCCTTGCACTCTAATTTTCTCCATACTGTGTGATTCCTTCTGTCTTGTTTATAAGAGATGGCAGGAAGTCAGAGCAAAATAAAATACATGACCATGGCACGGTGTCTAATTCCGTGGACTGGCTACCATAGGCACACGGATGAGATTCACATAGTCAAGACGCTTCAAGGCTTTAATCAACAGTTAAAACATCTGCTTTAGCTCCTCAGTGTATCAGGAAAAAAAAAGAAAATTCACATGAAAGAAATATATATTGACATTTTTCGTAAGTTTGTGTGGGGGCAGACATCCTTGGAAATGCTCACTGTAGCAGAGGAAAGGGCACAGAAAGTCTTTGGCTTTGCTTCCACCTTCCTTTCCCCCCTTTGCCCTTTCCTTGTCTGACTGTAGGAGCGGGTCAGGCTTCTGTCCTAAGCATTTGTCCTGCTGTGGGAGAAACCAGACCTCTTCCTTTTAAGTGGTCTCGCAGTGATGTGTCCAAAGATGGACTAGATGATCTCCAGAGGTCCCTTCCAACCCCTATCATTCTGTGATTCTCTGATATATTTCAACCATGCTATAGAGAAGATGTCTCGTAAGGAAAGGAGACCCAACAGAGAAGCAGGTAAATGGAAAGGAAAAGAAACGAGGTGGAGGAAAGGCAGAATTTGCCAGGGGCCAGCTCACCAGAGAGGCAACCAGAGCTGTTTATTTCCTGAACGAGACAAACAGCAAACACTCTTCCTGGCCAAGCCCCGAGCTGCTGTCAGCAGCACTGCCTGCCGGCAGTGTCCATGGCGAGGGATGCTCCAGCGCTCCTGATCTGCTTTACGATCAGGCCAGATGCAACCAGATGCCTCCTGCAGCCACCGCTTCCACTCTCCCCAGGCAGCTGCAGCCTATCCTCCTCTGACCCCTTCAGGATACGTAAAATCCTATTGCCAGGCAACTCAGAAAACTTAAAGGGTAGCCTAGACATGTAAAAGTTCATGACTTACTGCCCACTTCCCTCCTAAGCTGTCAGCCTGCACTTCCCGCTCCCAGGAGTCTTGACTGATCGAGCAGCTCCTGACCTGACCCTGAGCCTGAAAGCAGCTTTATTACATAAATGCCATTCAATATTTTGCCAGGACAGCCACTCCTGAATTATTTCTGCTCCTGTTTTTCCCTAACCTCAACTTCTAGCCACCCAGTGGCTGGTACCAACATTCTTTTTGAAGACAATCAATAAACCCATCTCTCCCGTAGCCTAAAACAGGGATGCTGCAGGTACATGGGGGACAGCAAAGCACCAGAGATATCTCAGACACCTGAGGTGCCATCGATTGAGGTTCACCAAGCATGGCAAACCACTTCAGTGAGAGATGCTCAGGTGTGGGCCAGCTTGCTCAAAGCCTGGATGGGCAACCTTCAGTTTGTGTGTTGTCAAGTCCCTAACGAAGGACCAGCTCCTGACCGTGGAGCTCTCAGTGGGGCTGGGGAGGAGGGCTGCCTTGCTGAACATGGATCTTCTTTGAAAAACGGTGCAAGCGAAAACAAGCGTACTCTGAAGGCAGCGGATGGCTGCGTGTATCTGGTGCAGACTTCCAACATTAATCCAGGCAGTGCAAATCAGTTTGAGAAGCCTATGCCTGTATTTCGTAGCACACTTCTCCAGTTGAACCACAGACTCGATTTTCTTTTGTAGTAGGGCTCCTTTTACTGCACTAGCACTTTAAAGGGGACTTCCGAGTACTGCCAAGGTAATCTGCATCACTTCAAAGTGTCTTTGTACCCCTGCAGAGGTCTAGTAAGTACCACTGTAATCGGTACTCTTCTACATAGGAGGTTTTAAACTTTTCTTATGAAAATATAGTGTCTTGTTCCAACCCTCTTACAAGCTTTGAACTTTAGCTGCAAGTTAAAGCTGTATTTGTCACCCATATGAGGTTAAAATCTGTATATGGAATCAGACAAAACCAAGGCTTTTTTGCCTCCCACTCTGCCCTAATCAATAAATTCACAACTCAGAATCCAGTTTCTGCTGTCTGAGTGACGCTTTATAGCAAAGAACAGGATGCAACCCCCCGGTTATTTAGATATTTTTAAAATCAACTATTTCAGTAATGGACAAATACAGCAACGCCCAGAGAAAAAGTTTCAAAACAATTATATTTAGGATTGGACTAACACAATATTCCAATGGCAAAACTTGCAATTACTCACAGAGCTGTAACTTTTAGTACGTTCAGATATAAGAGAAAGACTGGGCATTGTATTGGTGCAGCAAAAACATCTCATCCGCTACAACACGCATTCAGACACCAGCACCTTTTTTCCAGTATAACAACATGTATATACCACGGGTTTTGTCAGCACACACACCTACATCAGGAATTGCCCCTCCTCATGTTCCTGACCAGCACGGATATATACCAGAACTGGGAAATACGGATTTCCATCTAAGAAAGACTTTTCTTTGCACGTCAAGGCAACAGGAACTCCCCTAACTTAAAACAGGTGGATAAAGTATCATATATACTTACATTTCCTTTGACCACATAATTTGAGTCATTCCTTATATCTCTTGCCAGGCCAAAGTCACAGATTTTTGTTATTCGACCATGAGTTAGAAGAATATTTCTTGCGGCCAGATCCCTATGAATGCACTAAATAACAAACAGACAAACAAACAAAGCTATTTTATAATATCCTTAACAGACTGTTGCTTGGTTACATGTTTACTTAGCTATATAACTTACTGCATTATGCATTTTATGGCAAGCTGAAAGTCATAATGAAGCCACGTGTTAATAAGCTTACTCAGATGATTAAACATTCTGGTGTAGTATCTTTACTATCATGACATTGATCCACATGGTTAAGGTTTTCTATACATTTATTTTAGAAAAGACCACTTGCAGTCACTTCGAATTTTCTAGTATTTCAGGTTTGCAGCTAAAATTTAACGTACTTTTTCTCTGATTTTTTTATCAAAAACATCCTAACACAGGACAAATAAGGAGAAAATGTGATTTGTTTTTAAAGTCATTCCAATCTTCTATTAAATAACTAGTGTATTTCAGGGAAAAGTGCTGAAAAGCTGAAAACAGGGAAAATTACAGTAACAACTTCAAAGCACACGAATCCGGAAATGGAATCCCATTTCAGAAATAGTCCTCTGGAAGACCTGAATTATTAAGTACCGAGGAGAGCTTATAAGCATCTGAAAATACTGGGAATTTTCACATGCCAGTATCTTTCAATGAAGAGTCAGGCGTTCAGTGACCTAGCTAGCTTATATTCCAGTTTTCGCTTGAGAAGTGTGTGCAGGTGGTCGTCAGCGCAGCTCCAGAAGGGTGCCCGAGTTTCCCAGCAGCTGTCTTTCTTTTTATGCAACCGTGGAGAACGGAGGGTAGTTCTCTAATAAAATGATCTCTTTTTCCATCAGGAAAGGAGAGTGTTAAGCTCCTGCTTTACTGATGGTATAGAGCATGCAGGCCACAGCTGCCTAAAAAATTAGCTGAAGATGCTTCAGTTTTTCTTTTTTTCCTTGAAATACAAAACTTTAGGAATCCCCTACCAAAAAATGACTTAAAATATCAGGAGTTATGCAAATCAAACTCAGAAAATAACTGCAGGTTGCATAAGCAACTTAATCTCTGTCCCTTTTGTGTGCTTAGAGGAGGAACTATTTTTAATGACAATTCCTGTCTCAGGGGACCCTCATTCACCTCCCAGTCCAACATATTCTGCACTTTCCGTGTGTAAAGTGCGAGAGCACAGCTGCACCAAAGCAGTGAAGTGAAGGAATGGGCAAGCATCCGGCATGTCTCTGCCTTGTCCCTCCAGAATCGGTGCAGTTTGCATTGAATAAAGACTTTGTCCATTGGAGGAAGCCCTGTCTTGTGATTAAGGCACCGTGTGCTTAACAAGGGAATTATCCCCGCAGGACAGGCTCCTATCGCGACTCCTGCACAGAGGCACTTTTATGTCTCCGAGCCCTTGATACACAAGCAAGTTGCAGAAGAGCTGCTGATCTGCGCGGACCCTCCTTCCCTGAGGATGTGCGGCAATCTGAAGCATCTTATCCATCAGCCCACATTCCCCTGCATTTACTAGCTGGAGCTAAGAGCCTCTATGTACACAATGACCGGAGGGGACCAAGCACAGTAATGTGTTAGCACAGTGCAACTTAATTCTGGGATAAAGCCATTAATTCTGCACTGCCAAAGCGATACCACATGTTACTTCCCAACGTCGTGGTGAGGTGGTGTTACATTCATTATTGCCTTTGCTACTCAATGCCATGGTGTCTGTTTGTATTAACGGAAAGACTGCAAAGAAAACGGTCACTGGGAATGATGCATAGTGAATCCCGGGGCTATTCTATAGGAAAACAAAAAGAAATAAAGAATATGTGTGCTGAGCGCTGGGCGTCCTGAATAGCAAAGGATGCAGGAGCCTGGTGAAAACTATTAAAATCTGTAATATAATGTGTTTGCCTGTCAAGCCTGGTTGATAGATGAAAAATAAACTACAGGGTTTGGAAGGAGGAGCAGTGGGGGGAGAAGACAAGTGCAAGAGCAAATATTAACGTGGACTTCCTCTGGAGCAGAATTAGAGCCACATTCCCCACTGTTAACACAGGATCCCAGGATTACCTTAAATTGCCTAAGTTTGGTTTTGTGCTTTATCCAAGGTGCATCTGTACAACCCTGTCTCTGTATTAGTTACAATGTTCGCATGTTAAATGGCATTTTTCTAATAAAATGTGAGAACAACCATAGGAAGGTCATCATTACGCTGTGCTGAAGACTTCTGTTCACTATGAATCCCCTTCTGTTACGCAATACCTCTCCCGTGAAACCCCGAGAAATGTCTGTTATGCTCAGGGTACCAATGAAGATCATTTGGGGGTCTCTAGGCTGATTTTATCTTTCCAGAAAATTAAAAAACAAGACACATCCTGTGCATTAAGCCATACTGCTAAAAGAAAAAGAAGCATGTGATGTGATACAGCTCCCCTGCTTAAGGCAGTATTCTGCATGAGAGAAGTTGCGAGTGCAGCGTTGTTTAAAACTCATGCAAATAGATGGCTTTGCAGCTGTCTTCATACTGTTATTTAGTTTGTAAACTCTCCAGCAGTGCCACAAAGAATAAATCTTAAACTCTCGAGATTTAATTGTTTTTGAAGGTGTCCACATGTTGAGTTTCTGATTCTTTCCTAAATTCCATTTAATTCCCATACACCAGAGAAGACTGAAGAAATAACTCCTCTGGGTTCCTATGGGTTTCACCGCCTCCAAAGCCATCAGGAGTTCTCATGAAATGACCTGGATGCTCCAGGAAACAAAGGAAGGGCTGAAGATCAAACCCGAAAAGAGGCACCACCCAAGCTAGGCAGGGTTCAGCTGCGCCTGCCGCCTCCCAGCACATGACATTATCCATCAGAGCAGCCTCAGGGTGCAGCAAACAGACTTCACTGCAGTTCCTCGCCTCCGTCTCTTCTCTTGACATTTCTATGACTAGTTTCTGTTCATGAACAAGGCCGCGGATTCTACTACTAGCCTGATACACAGTAGCACTGCTTCACGTTGACTACAGTGCACCCTATATTCCGTTTTATGGGATATAAACAAACACTTTTGGCCAAAGAGGACAGTACAGAACTCCAACATTGGCCAAAGCTCCAGGTACAAGAAGGAGCATACCAGTTTGCAGTGCTTGTTGAAAAGAACACGGAAGTATTTCAGCATTTAAACATGTGGATCACATTAAAACACTGAAAACGATGCCAAAGGAAATCAGAAATCTACTGATGCTGTCCAGCTCTAACAAATTCTTAACTTACGTTTTTGGAGGCAAGGAAGCTCATGCCCTTTGCCACCTGGTAAGAAAAGCTTAGTAGATCTTCGACGTCTAGAGCAAGCTCATCATCTTCCAACATAGAAAGGGTAACATCCTGATCGGTGTAGGATCCTATGCAATACAAACAACAACAGCTTTTGAGTGGACCAGGTATAATCATTTAGAAACAGGTATGTCTTACGTTAAACAAAACAGTGATCATACCAACTACCAGACTAGAGCCACGTAAATAGCCCACCTCCAAAATGCAAAAAATAATCCTGACACTCCATTTAAGTGTGAGGAAAAAACAAGACACTGTAATTCATCATATCAGTCTTTCTTAAGCCTTCTCATATCACTTCATGGGCTTTAATTCTCCCCATCCATGAGAGATAAGTATGATAAAACTGAAAAAAACCCATAAAGCCCTCCTTCACTCCTACCAGAAAACAGAATTCCTTGTCACTGCACTCACCTGACTTCACTGGTCGTTTTTTATCAGCTTTTGGTGGGACTGCGTATGACACTCCTGGTTTCATGTCCATGTACTCATTGGCAACATCGCTGTAGAAGCAGCAGATGAAATTAAACATCATTTAGTGAAAAAGGTCTCAGAAACCATCCAAACAAAAAGCCAAGGTTACGCCAACCCTCTGAATAGAACGCTTTACAAACGATCAGCAGATTGGAAACTCATGGGTATGCAAAAAAGATGAGGAGAAAAGGCCTGTACAGAAAGACAGGTTTGTCAGTACAGCCAACCAAAGGTCTCCAAGTCCGGAGTTTGGCTCAGGTGAGCAAACAAAACCTTTCATACATATATTGTTTATACAGACTTCATTCTCTATAAATTAACATCCAGATGTTTCACAGGACCTGCTAGTGCTTCCTTCTTCTGCTTAGGCCAACTTCTACCAGAATATTTCAGCAACTCCAGTGGTAATTGAAATGCAGAAGACAAATGGTAAAAGATGTTAAATTCAGAGATTCCCAAGTTCCAAAGGGGATTCGTATATGTTTTGAAGAATCAGCCGAGGCTTGGGATAGCCATCTGCTACATTTTTTAAGTTTAAGTTTTCTTATTGCTATATATAATTCAAATGTGCAGACTTTCATACTATATGGTTTATAAATATACAGTTAGGCACCTTCCGAAATGATGGATGTACTTTGGCATTTTTCACTTCTTTGCCATTAGAACTCATATACACAGCCCTTCCCTAGCCTGAAATACCTGTTTAGTTTATGAACAATAAATGCAGCCACAGAGCTAACATGGAAAGGAGTAATGAGATCACCAATAGCTTCAGTCACCACTACAAACACATCTGACGCATTTGGCAGCTACAGCTTTACAGTAAATACTAATATGGGTTGTGGTGCCCAGCGACAGGACAAGGGGCAACGGGCACAAGCTGGAACACAGGAGACTCCATCTCAACATGAGGAGGAACTTCTTTACTTTGAGGGTGGCAGAGCACTGGAAGAGGCTGCCCAGAGAGGTGGTGGAGGCTCCATCTCTGGAGACATTCAAAACCCACCTGGACGCGTTCCTGTGCAACCTGCTCTGGGTGACCCTGCTCTGGCAGGGGGGTTGGATGAGATGATCTCCAGAGGTTCCTTCCAACGCCAACTATTCTGTGATTCTGTGAGAATTTGGTAAATACTCTGCTGTTAATACCTCATTTTACAATACGTGCTCAAGCAGTGAGATTCCTGCACTGAAAAGAGGGCACACCTCCAATGGCAAATCACAGCTTTGTGTTCATCACCTCAGTGGTCCCAACCTCTCTGGGGCATCACCAGCCATCCGTATATTACCATGGCACAAACAGCTTCACCAGCGTTACGTCTTGCTGGGACAAAGCACTTTACCACTTCCTAAGGGTCTGCCTGGTTCTTTTGTGTCTGCCAACACAAAGTAATGGGCCCACTGGGGCAATAAACAGAGTAAAAATAAAAATGGGCAGGTATTGTACCAGCCACTCTGCTTTGGCAAGTTGTGTCTTTGCAAAGGGAAGGAGTGAGCAGGAAATCTGCTTGGAAACGTACCTGGAAAAAGCTCTGGGGTGGTATCTAAAACAGAGCGGTTAAAAATATACAGACGAAGGAACTGAAAAAACCAAAGTACACGAGCAACCTCAGAATCGTGACACGGGTCGTGTCATCACAAAATCTAGCGAGCTATCGGCGGCAGCCTGCCTCTGACACAGTAAGGCGCTGGTTTGGTTTTCTAAGAACTAATTTCTGAAGGCAGGAACTTGGGAGGGCTCAGAGTATTAACACCCCAACACTGGGGGAATTGTCATTCAAGCTGCTAAATGAGCACTGCCAACGTTCAACGGGAACGATAAACACAAATACGTATGAAAATCAGAGCCAAGGAGTTGCATGAAATAGCTACAGGAAATTTGATAAAGAAGGAAAACAGAGAGTGTATGTATACAATCAATCGCGCTCTGTTAGAATAAACCACCCACTGTACAAACCGCCTCTTTAATTAAATTGTTTCCTAGCACAGCAAAGAATCTTCAAAGCCTGCCGCATGAAAGGTTTCTCCACATCTCTTATCCCTAATAAACTCTGATATCTCCTCCTTCCCACTCTTCTAAAAACACAAGTACATTTCAGCAGGTCATACTTACGCCGCAGGCTCTGCCTGACGCAAAAGGTTCTCGTAAACGGCTGTTTCTGCATGTTCTTCATGTTTTGGACAAATAAATGAATCTCGTTTCCGTCTCAGAAAATTTAAAAGATCACCATAGCAGCAATATTCTGTAATGACCAGCGTGGGACCTGTAGATGTTTAGAAAGCAGGTGAGTATTGTTTTTAAAGCAGAAAATCACACATAAAGATAGCATTCAGCCGAGGACACAGGCTGGGCTGTTAAAAATCACACTGCCTGGCGCTGTCTAGACTTGAAAAGTTACAGAAAAGTAACCCGGCATCTTCCCTTTCACAGACCAGCAACTATGGTCCAGCTAAAGCTGCGTCGCTCCCAATTAATTTCCCCCCCCGCCCCGGTCAATAGCATCGCATTGTACAAAAATTAAAACAAATAAGTCTTTTTCTCTTTCTTTATGTGATAACGTTTTCTGGCCAGACACATCTGTTTGATTTTGCTCACTTCCTGAAGGAAGTTATTTGTTCCAAACGTTAGAGTAATTCAAGCTTCAAACATTAATCCTTTTGATTCACTTCTGTTTACAGTAGAGCTTCACACTCCTTCAGTAATGTTTTGGAAATGATGTAGAGTGTTATATTCTGCAGTATAATAGGAAAAATCATTCAAACAGAACAGCCTGCTGCGACAGAAAACTACATTGCACAAGGTCTTAGAATATTAAAATGAAATCGGAAAGGAGAATCAAGTCATCTCCAGCACGGATGTTTATAGATCAAATATATGTTTTCTGAGTGAATGACTCCAGCTACGGCCCTTGAATATGTAATTGCACCGCGTGTTATTTCATCTGTAAGGTTATTCTCTACCACCGCTTCCTAACCTCACTCGCTTACTTCCATTTTTCTGCAGTTAAAAATTATAGCTTTCCTAATAGCAAAAGCAGTGTTTGTGGAGGGATTTTCTTACAGACGCCACATTTTTTCAGCGGAGACAGACACGCACTGAGGACAGTGAGTCTACTTTGTTGCCTGCTTAAACAAAATTGTTTCATCCTATTTTTAAATCCTTAAATGTGAAAGTGAGAAATGTTTTGCCTCCATCTAAAACTATGAATTTTTACAAGCTCCTTTTCCTTGAAAAATGAAGCAAAAACTTAAAGAGCAAATATTTGTGTAAGAAGCAACACCATCTTTCCTATTAAAAGGCACATAAATTAAAAATACAGGACTGTATCACTCTGTATTGACACTTAAGCTGTTTTGTAGCTTTTACTATGTATGAAAGCAAACTTTTTAAGTTAATATTAAATGTGAAACATTTGGGTTGTGCAGTAATTTATTTGGAAAATTCTTCTCAACTTTCTGCTGCTTAGAAATTGTAACTGCAGTGGTGCCTTAACAGATACATTTACACTTCAAACAGAAGGCTGGAAAACTACACAAGACAGGCCTGTTGACTTCACCTTGGATACCAACGAGGAACCAGTTCACGTATCTTTTCTCACTCGTGAGGAACAGTGTGGTTGAGGAAAAAACTTGCACCCCGCATTTTGTCATCTCGCAAGAAGAAAGTGCACAACGGTTCGTATAAAAGAGAGTAACAGCAACCTTCCTTTGGAGCTGCAGCTACAGCACTCTCATTACTGCTTTTAGGATGAGCCTAAAAATCTAGATTCAGGAATTCGCAGGTGATAGTCATGATTATCTGCACCCTGCCTGAGCAAGGAATGTATTTAAGATTTCTACACCTAGCGGCACTGGATTCTTCTTGACAAGGCTCCTCCTTCTGGCAATAAAAAAGGAACAGAACTAATCAATAATCTGTTGATAACCCACCTCCAATAGTGCACGCTCCAAGCAGATTCACGATATTAATGTGGTTTCCAAGGTAACTCAGCACTTTAAGCTCTGACATCAAGGCTTCTCTTTCTGTTAAATGGGCACTTGCTGCAAGGCAAAGCACAATGTTCAGCACGTAACACATCGCCCGGAAGGAAGTGAGAAAAAATTGTACGGTACATTACAGCAACTCACGTTTTAACATCTTTACTGCTACTGTCATAGCAGCATCAGATTTAAACAGACCATAAGCGGTGGCTTCAACAACTTTTCCAAACGCTCCAGCGCCGAGGGTTTTACCTAATGAAGCAAAACAAAATACTCTTTAACGACTTGGAGCACTTCTTTCTGGAGGGTTCAACATTTTATTTTATGGTATCAAGTAAGCTATTGCAGATAAGCCTGCTTGCTTTTTGTCCCAAGGTAAGTATGAGCAATTATCACTATTTGCATTATTGCACAACATCTTTTTTGACAGAACCCTGCTGTGTTTGACCGAAGTCTCGTACGAGACCTGAAGGTTTCACCTTGCAGATGAAGTTAAATAAATATAAACTAACCAAAACTCAACCGGTTTCTAGGAAATTCCCATTTGTGATCATAAGGAAGTTGCGTTGGGTCTATGTAAACATAGTTATTTCCATTTATTTCTTCAACAACTTTCCACTGAACTTCGTATTTGGGTTTCTGGAAAAGAAAGAGAATGGCTGTCACCACCGAAGCCTCCACAGGCAGCTCACACGCTTTCCTATCTCGGGCAGAGCGGCTTCTGATTTTTACCTGCAAATATATATACACCAGGATCATGACTATGATGCACATCAGTCCTGCAGCGACTCCAAACGCGATGAGCAAAGGGGTGAAAAGGGTATGGGTACGGATTTGTTCTGGAAAGAAACAGAGAAAAATTCTGCTTAAATACTGAACAAGAAAAACTATTAAAAAGTTGCAGGTGAAAATCCTTGCCTCTTCCTTGTGAAACACGGTTTGGGGGTTTTGACTTTCCCAGATGTGCTCCAAGTCCACCAGCATGGCTTTCCTGAATGAGCTGGCACAGAAACCACCCAGTGCGTTGCCTCGGGAGTCTCAGCTTCATCAGTTCAGGAGGGGGTGACACTCAGTCAAATTAGGTTAAAGAAAGCAGCTTTTTTTCTGAAGTCCCAATTTCTTCTCTTTTTTTTCCCTCCAAGTATGATCTCTACAGCACAGTCTTTTCAAGTAGAGGTTGTGCCGAGTAGCGAAGGAATACCATCCCAGTAAAACCCATCTGCCCCAAACCTGGCTTATTTGTTTGTATGTTATATCTGGGTGTAATAGAAAAAAAGAAGCAGCAGAACATTTGAACAAGCTGCAAAGGAGAACACAGATTTACAAACACATTTCGAGTCATCTATGTTCTAGTGCACTTTTCCCCCGCCTCCACAAACCTGCAAATACTGCTACAAAACTCATAAGCCCTTTTGCAGTATGTTGTTGTTACTTCTTTTAATACAGCAGGGCCCTTAGGCTCCAATCAAGTTCGGGACCGCATTTTCCTGAGACATTGTAAAAACATTTTAAAAAAATGCAGGGTTGCCTTGAAAAAAAAAATAAACGATGGCCTAAATAGTTAAAACAAAGACATGAAAAGAAAACGGGAGACAGAGAAGGAAAGCCAGTGTAATGCTGTAGGTGGTTTGCCCCCGTGCTGCGCAGACAGAAAACCAGCTACTTGCTGCGCTGCAGATCTGGCACTGTAAAAAGATGATACCACAATATTCATTGAAAAATTAAAGCAATGCTTTGACGGGCAGAACATGTAGCATAATACGTTACCGTACCCTCCGCCACAGGACCGTAAACTTTCTTATGGCAAAGGTAAACCACTTCAAATCCTCTTACAGAAAGAGCTGAAGGGCCCCCATGTTTTATGGCCCCATTCACTCCAGCCATTACCTTTAATAGCGAAGTTGAAGAACGCAGAGCTCCGGTCCCCGTTGCTGGAGGCCTCGCAGCACACGGTGCCGGTGCTCCTGAACATGCTGGCGTTAATGGTGCTTTCCACCAGGATTCGTTCAAATGACGGCACCGATGAATTTGTGTAACTGGTTTTGACGTCCATGGGGGATATTGTCGGTGAATCAAAACACCTGGGAGAAACAATTCTGACAGTTACCTGCCATGGATTGCTACCTGGAATGGATGACAGGTCCTGCTGTTGAGGCAGACAGTCACTGCCAGACCATCAAAATCAGATAACTGAACAACACTGCTCAACGAAGGGGTTCCGCTGAAGATCTTATCCTTGAAGCTTAGCCTACTCATAATGTCTCAGTGGGATCAAGTGCACCCTCAGCAAGTTTGCCAATGACACTAAGCTGAGTGGTGTGGTCGATGTGCCAGAGGGATGGGATGTCGTCCAGAGGGACATAGACGAGCTAGAGAGGTGGGCCCGAGCAAACCTTATGAAGTTCAACAAGGCCAAGTGCAAGGTCCTACACTCGAGTCGGGACAATCCCCGTTATCAATACAGGCCAAGGGATGACATGATAGAGAGCAGCCCTGAGGAAATGGACTTGGGGGTACTCGTGGATGAAAAGCTGGACATGAGCCAACAATGTGTGCTTGCAGCCCAGAAGGCCAATCGCATCCTGGGCTGCATCAGAAGAAGCGTGGCCAGCAGATCCAGAGAGGTGATTCTCCCCCTCTACTCTGCTCTCATGAGACCCCACCTGGAGTACTGTGTCCAGCTCTGGAGCTCTCAGCACAAGAAGGACATGGACCTGTTGGAGTGGGTCCAGAGGAGGGCCACGAAGATGATCAGAGGGCTGGAGCACCTCTGCTATGAAGACAGGCTGAGAGAGTTGGGGTTGTTCAGCCTGGAGAAGAGAAGGCTCCCAGGAGACCTTATAGCCCCTTCCAGTACCTGAAGGGGTCCTGCAGGAAAGCTGGGGAGGGGCTGTTTGCAAGGGCACGTAGCGATAGGACGAGGGGCAATGGTTTTAAACTAGAGCAGGGCAGGTTTAGATTAGACATTAGGAAGAAGTTCTTTACAATGAGGGTGGTGAGACACTGGCACAGGTTGCCCAGAGAGGTGGTGGAGGCCCCATCCCTGGAGACATTCAAGGCCAGGCTTGATGAGGCTCTGAGCAACCTGATTCAGTTGAAGATGTCCCTGCTTACTGCAGGGGGGTTGGGCTAGATGACCTTTAAAGGTCCCTTCCAACCCAACACATTCTATGATTCTATGATTCTATACACCAAGCCTGACCCAACAGGACATCACGAGGTCTTTGCGTGTGCTTTTGTCTAGAGATACCTACAGGTCTGTAAGCACTATGGGTTTTGTACTGTTCAACCTGCATCTCCAACTTCAGCTTCAAGCACCTGTGGTCTATTACCTAGTCTTGAAAACTTTCCCCAAGCATCATTTTATTACAGCATTAAAAAAATCCATGATGTACATACAACACCATCAAGCTTATATGCAGCCAGAAAATAGCCAGTTCCATTCTCTCGAGATTCTGCCTCTCCTTCATATGTCACATACTTACCACATGAGCACACAGTTAAGATTTAAAAAAAAGTGCTATTTAAAAAAAATAGGGAAAGAACAATTATTTTAGGCATAAAACAAATTATGCAGGTGGGAGACTCGTGACTTCCTAGTACGAGATCTACAAGCACGGTGGAAGTCACGCATGCTTTACAAATGCTCGCTTCACAATGAAACTCTACAGTCTTTTTAGAAATGTGGTAACTAGACATCAGGTTTTATTCATAACTTGTTTACTTGTCATATGCTTCATGTGAATAGAAATCTAATTACTTTATGTCTTGAAAAATTATATCATTACACAATAAAACAAAAGATAACAGCCATTTTCACAAGTAAGCCTGTGACTGTCACTCTGTGAAATTGTCTATAGAACGTGTTGTCATTTGGGGCCAAACTGATACAAACCTTAGCTAGCTTGCAGCAGAGAGAAACTTTGGCTTTTGCTTTTTTGCAGCAGAAAATGTTGGTTATTCCCCTTTCAAGGATGGAATGCAAAGGGGAATAATGAAACGTACCCCTGCCTTCGCCTCAAACCACTGCAAATGATGCAATGCCGAAAATGATGAAAACAGTGATGCAACGTTTGAACATAACTGTTACCAAGTCATTTTATGTTCTTAATTTTTAAGTATAAATGGGGTGTGTTGCCTTTAGAATAACCTTTGGAGACTCTAGTTTACTTAACTCACCTCTGCTCGGTTCCTGGGCAGAAATACCAGTATATGGTCGGGGCTGGGAATCCAGCTGCCACGCACTGGAGAATACCATTGCTAAGTATATCCAGCGTGAGAATCTCCGGTTTTGCTGCAATAAACAAAAACAAGAGTCACACATTAGGGGAACACAGAATTTGCATTGCCATTTGCTCTTCGGCCCAGCAATTTGTGTGCGTCATCGTCCATGGAATTACTCAGGTGAACAGAGCTTTGCATGTTCAAGGATGTCCAGGTCTGAATTGGTGTCTTGCAAGCACTGACCACCTGCGAAAACGTCAGTTCTTACACTGAATGCTTAGGCTGGATTTCGGAAGAACACCTTACTGAGTATTCGTTTTGATGAAAGATCCTAAACCAGCAAAGCCCAGAGCTTAAACAACCCAGAGAAGCCTGCACTTGGAACAACAGCGCAGTTCCCGTTCCTGCACGGCGTGACTTTACCCACCTGCAAAAAGGACAGTTTCTTCACAGTTATAAGCGTACTAAATCTGTCAAACCACATCTCTCTTACACCTGCCCTCTGTATTAAATATTACCACCACAGCTAGAAAAGGAACTACAGTGCAAGGCAACCAGTGCAGACAAGAGTCCCCACAGAGGACACACGTCCCTCTAAGATACCGCTACCAAAAGGCCCCCCTGCCTAGCTCCCTGAAACACTGCACACAGAGGAAGCTACATATTACACTGAACATATTAGCTTTCCGAACAATAATTCATGATTGTTTTGGTGGTTTAGAAAGCAATCTGGCCAGACGATGCCTCCGGCCGCATCCTGCACCGGAGCTGGTCCCGCGCTCGGTTCAGGAGCTGCTGGTTTTATTATGTCCGGAAACCAGAGCAATCAGATGGACTTCACAGGCTTCAGCCAAGGGCACCGCCAACACAGTTCTGGCAAACATTAGCAAGATGTTTTTCTTGGAGAAACTTGAATTAGAGGCATTACTTCTCATAACCACCTTAGCTTCCTTGCAAAACTACCCCCAAAAAAAGTTAATGGGAAAAAAACAGACTATATTGCAATGATGCTGCTCACCTGACAGGTACAAGTTAAGACTCTATTATCGGTTAACACAACTTTACAGAAATGTAAGATGAACTTCTAATACTCTAGAAAGCTGTGAAGCTGTATATACTACGCTGGGAAAATGCCAATTTATTTCAGATAAAATCCACGTACAAAGACTGCACGGAGTTAGTTTTTTAATGAATATTCTACTTGCTGATTAAATTAGAGGCATAAAACACACGTATATTCTCAATCACATAGCATGTCCTCGTGACTCATGTTACAGGAACCGAATGTTCTTTCGTTGCTAAATCCGCATGTTGTGTTTTATGCAAACCACCACGGACCAAACATTGTTGCAAAAATGTTGAGATGGATTTTCAGCATTACTCATTTGGTGAGGGACTTTTTGAGAGCACGCAGCATCTCACTCACTCATCTATCTCAGCGCTCACGGAATACGCGTAATCCACATTTCCAGAACTCCTGTAATAGTTGGATTTTGAAATTGTAATTAACTAATCTACTACCCATGTGCAAGCAATTTGTTTAGGTATATGCTATCACCGAATGGTAGGCGTTGAAAGGGAGCTCTGAAGACCACCTAGTCCAACCCCCCTGACAGAGCAGGGTCACCCAGAGCAGGTTGCACAGGAATGCATCTAGGCAAGTTTTGAGTATCTCCAGAGACGGAGGCTCCACCACCTCTCTGGGCAGCCTGTTCCAGTGCTCTGGCACCCTCAAAGTCAAGAAGTTCCTCCTCATGTTGAGATGGAACTTCCCGTGTTCTGGTTTGTCCCTGTTGCCCCTTGTCCTATCGCTGGGCACCACTGAGAAGAGTCTGGCCCCATCCTCTTGACACCCACCCTTTAGATATTGATAAGCATTGATGAGATCCCTTCTCAGTCTTCTCTTCTCCAAGCTAAACAGACCCAAGTCCCTCAGCCTTTCTTCGTAAGAGAGGTGCTCCAGTCCCTTGATCATCTTTGTAGCCCTCCGTTGGACTCTCTCCAGCAGTTCCTTGCCTTTCGTGAACTGGGGAGCCCAGAACTGGACGTATGCTGGGTTGTAGGCAACATTACAACGCAACGTAATTCAAGAAATGAGAGAAATGAAAAGTCAAGTACAAGAGGAAAATGAACATTAAGCCCTGGAAAAAAGATTGTGCCACATTTGGGCTGCACCTAACACTTTGAGTGAGGGAAATGAAAATGCCCACATTACTCAGGCTTCTTCCATTGTAAAAACCTAAGCAAAAGCATGTCCATGTGGACTCACGCTGCAGCAGCGGAGGGCGAGGAGAGGCCGCGCAGGGCTAATGCTTCCAGCAGCCCAGGCAGAGTGGTACAGCCCTGGTGCCACCGGGAGCCGAGCTGCAGCAGCCTGGTGAGAAGCCCTACCCCTGACACCCCTGGGGAAGCGCTTTGATGTGGGGACTGGAGTGATCAGCCTGAGCTTCCTCCTCACCCACCACTATAGATGCTCCAGGGGATGCCAGTGCAAAGACGGACTGGCTTTGACAAACAGATGTCAAGCTGTCACCGAGCATCTTCTTCCTAAAACAGATTTTATTGTGCTAGATTTTATGACTCTCACTGTCTAATCACCCCTGGTATCAGACAGGCTCCTCATGACTAGACTTTGCTTACTGCTTCAGCTTTAACCCTTTAAATATTTAATGTTTCATTACATTACTTGGCATATATACATATCCATAATCAGCCATTAGATGTCTTAAACTTCTAATTTCACTAAGTTTATTAACTGTTTTGCAGCTTTTATTAATGTTGATTCTGAATGTAGCAAAAAGGATTTCTGTAAGGCCACTCCTATTTTAACTCAATGCTCTTGTGCATTTAATTGCTTTCGATTGCCGATTTCCTTTTCTTCATCGTTAACAAAGTAAACGTCTAAAAAGTAACATTTAATAGGTATTGTCTGTCATTGCAGTCACGGAGAGAGAGCTTTCCTCCTGGAGCCACATTTTCTGGATTGGAACAAATCTTTTTCTAGTATCACGGTGACTCCTCATTTGTTCCCTGCATATTCCAATGACCGAAAAATCACTGAGCTCGGCTTCACGGGATCTACAATACCGTGACCAGTTTTCTCTTTGCAGCATTGAGCCCAGGTAATATTTTGTTGACTGGAATTAAGCCCAGATATTATTTTGCACTAAACTCAGATACTAGTTGGAAGATTCCTCCACTAATTGCTAGACACATTGTACCTTGCCACTCTGGAGATTTCTACAATTTCTTAATTGTAACTCAGTTCAGCATGCTGCTTGTCAAATTGTAATTTTCTCTTTTGCTCCTAATTTCAGAGCTCCTTCCTTACTTTATGTCACATTTACTATGACTGACTACATTTTTTTTTTTAAGCAATTTAGTATTGTTTCAGATTAGCATATGCAATTGCTAAATGTGTTTAAATCCAAGGCAAGCATTTCTGCACAGGGTTTTTCAAGTCTTTCAGCAAATGCTTCAGCATCAATTCTTGTTTATGTGAAGACATTCTCCTGATTATGAATCCTGTTTTACCTGTTTGATTACTTTCTGCTGATTACTCGCCAAAGCCAGAAGTGTAAACATCACGAGCTACATCCCAGGAATTTATGCGAAATCCCTGCTGACAACAATGCCAGGTCAGGACACACCATTAGATCAGGATCTGACCCACCCACACATGACTCACAATGTCAAATAATATGGTACATTGTTGTCCAGTTTGTGTTTCACACCTAAATGATGGAGCATCTTACAAGCCACTGAAAACATGAGGCTATTTTTCTTAAAAACAAGCCCTTAGAAGGATCAATCCATTTCACCTCTTCCTTTCAAAATGAAAAAAATACTTGCAGAAGCTTAGTCAAAATGCCAAAAGAAACTCTTTTTGAGTCAAGTGTGTCAAATTCATCTGCTTCAGCAATGTCTGCAGTCCACCCAGGGCCACAATGCTTGGTAACCTGGGCTCTACTGAGACGGCTTAAATGCCCTCATTGCATCCCAAGGCTGATCCTCCTACTTACAAGAGCAGCAGTTGAAGCAAGAGGGAAGAAGACTTGAATGCTGCTGGTGGCACAGAGAAGCCATTCAGAAGAACTAAGCCATCCATATTCCCTTCTGCCTTGGCCATACTGCTTCACCATGCTATTGAGGAGGGCCACGAAGATGATCGGAGGGCTGGAGCACCTCTCCTATGAGGACAGGCTGAGAGAGGTGGGGTTGTTCAGCCTGGAGAAGAGAATGCTCCGGGGAGACCTTATAGCGGCCTTCCAGTACCTAAAGGGGGCCTACAGGAAAGATAGGGAGGGACTCTTGATGAGGGAGTGTAGTGATAGGACGAGGAGTAACGATTTTAAACTGAAAGAGGGGAGATTTAGATTAGATATTAGGAAGAAATTCTTTACCGTGAAGGTGGTGAGACACTGGCCCAGGTTGCCCAGAGAAGCTGCAGATGCCCCATCTCTGGAGGTGTTCAAGGCCAGGCTGGATGGGGCTTTGAGCAACCCGGTCTAGTGGGAGGTGTCCCTGCCCATGGCAGGGGAGTTGGAACTAGATGATCTTTAAGCTCCATTCTAACCCAAACCATTCTATGATTCTACGATTCCCAGTCTGGTTTCGTAACCTCAGCTCCAGTGGTTTTCAGCCTTTATCAAGTAGTAGATTCCTCAAAAGCAGCAACATGGAGCTCCGCACTGAGAACTAACACCTTCTGATGACAGAACTGTGGTGGTTTTTTTTAAGTTATTGTGCCCAGACTGCTCCCAAGCATCCTCCAGAGCCTGGGAGAGCTGGGAGGCCCAAGAACAGCCCCTTGCTCCAAACACACATGTGGTGCTGCACGTCAGAAAACACCATCCACCCTCATCTGAACTGACAGCTCCAAGGGCAACCTGCAATTTCTCCCATTCCTTCCCAGTAATTAAACTTCTGGCTCAACAATTTGCTCCGCTAATCTGTAAAATAGTAGAATTATCCCTCATGACTGTAACCCACACTCATCCATGATGGCAAAGGACATCTGAGGTCACCAGTGCCCTCATCTCAGAAATCACAGCTAGGAAATGGAAAAGGCACAAAGAATACAAATTATAATATTCACAGATGAAGGAAGAAATGCCGTGTTCTGAAAGGAGTCCAAGTTTCTAGGACTTTTTGTCTAGGACATTTCTAGACCCAAACTATGGCACTGTTAATAGTGACGCTACAAACGCTGACCTTCAGTGATAAATGAGAAGAATTCAGAAATTAGTATCAAGGATTTTGTGCATTTGTGGATGTCTCCACAGTCCTCTGCATTAGCCTAAGCCCAGAGAAGGACACATAGCTGCTGAAGCACAGCAGCAGCACAGAATGGCACTTGCAGCACATTCACTCACTTTCCATACAGTTCCTCCTGCTGGGCTTGAAGGCATCATTCTCTGCCTCACCTTAGTTTCTCCAGCCTGCCTGCAGTCCCCTCCTGGTTTAATTTTCCTTAAGCTTGGCCTTTAGTATCTGCCAGTGTTTGGCTGCTGATTCTCTAATGGGATGGCTCTGCTAAGGAGGACAGGGTTTCCTGAAGGTTTCATTGAATTAATTTTGAAGTTTAGCTTTTGCCTTTGAAGAACATTATTTGGAACTGAGACCAATCCTCTTTTTTACCAAGCATGTCCCAAAATGACAGCACACGTGTTTGTAAAGCTATGCAGATTTCTCTAAAACAATGGCAATCTATATTATTATACAGAAGTATTTAGATGCCAAAGGGCACAAGTGAATAATTCTCCTGACAAGCTTTCAAACCCTGCATCCAACTCAAATAAATGAACGACAATTAATAGCTTAACTTGGCTGCCAAAAATACAAATTATAATCCCTGTATATCCTGCTCCACCTTAAATTATCAAAGGTTTATGGTACATGCTTACTTTTGAGATTGCGTTTCCAGGTGCTACAGCGTTTTTCCTGCATAAACTACCTAGCTGCTCTCTGGCAACCTCTGGAATACGTTTGCTGGAATGTAAGGTCACACTGGATGGTAGGTGGATTTGTGTAAGTACTCTGCACTTTTATATCTTGACATTTAACTAGTTTTCCAGCATGTGCTTCAGTTCAGAAAGCCTCTCGTATGCTGAACCACACTGTGACATCTTGTGCATACATTATGTTGTATAAAATACAATGACTGTGATAATGAAATATTTCAGACTGTTCACTTTACTTACTTTTCACATAGACATTAAATGTTACAGAGGAGCTGGCATCAGAATTGGACACAAAAAATGTGTAAATGCCTCCTTCTGTTCCTTTTAATCGGGTAAGGTGAAGTTCACTTGTATAACTGTAAAGAAAAAAAAATTTAGCATTACTGATGCTCACAACTTGCGGTGAACGGAAGCTGAGGAGCGAATTATTAGCGCGCCGCCTCCTTCTGCAGACAGTGTCCATGCCGACACTCTTACCTTGCCTTATGGCGGCCTTTTGCACTACAGCATCCAGAAGTTTTGCCACTTCTGACACCCAGGTGCGTGCCCACACCACAGCCCAGCACCAGGCTGGGACCCCCTGCATGCACCACCGCCGGCTCCTTTTCTCGAAGAGGAGGGAACCCCAGGTACACAACCCAGGCCACACGTGCTTAGGTGCTACGACGGACTTCTGGAGGACCAGGGCTCAGGAGAGAACAGTCCATGACAGAAATAAAAGCGTTAAGCTTTTGCTCAGAGCACCGTGCTCTGCTGTGGTGGTGGAGGGAGGCTCTGCACACAAACAGCTTCACATTTTTAATTTTGCTTATTGGGCAGGACTGGCACCTTGGAGGGGTGAGGGGTGAGTTTGTGGCCCCCTGGTCCTCAGATGGTGCGGTTAGCTCAACGCTACTCCAAATCTAGGTCGGCAGACTTTGCACCAGTTGCTGTGGTAAGCCACGTGGACTACAAGATCTTTTATAATCACAATTTTCTCACCATCTCCATTTCCATCTTTGCGGAGCAGACTCTAGTTTGCTGTTCCAAAGTGAAATCGATAGCACTTAAAATCATTCATATTACCTGTTATTGCCCACAGTCTTGAACTTGACATAATGGTCTGATGAATTCTGCAATGTTTCGTTCATGTACATCCAGACTTCTTCCTTCGGTTTCGGATATGCCTCATATTCAACTGTTAAATTTCCATTTTGTCCTGCATTTATATCTATTGTGGTATTCATTGTTGCAAACAAACGGACAAATCCTTTAGCTGAGGGCCAGAAAAGGAGAAGAAAAACAATTTCAGGGCCATTTAGAACACTGTCAGTACTCTCACCACACTTAAGACTACTTCAAGATCTAGTGAGCAAACATCCCACTGTGAAACAGGAAACCTTATCTCCAAAGCAGAACTTGAACCCTCACCTGCCAAACCCAGGGCCACCAGCTATATATAACGATGAGGCACAGGACTTAAAGCAGCCTTGAGTGCCGTAACAGAAATAAATCCATTTTCTGGTGATAAACAGCCTCTATTAGCTTTTGGAAAAATGCAAGCACGTGCTTGCTTCTGCTCAAGTATTCACATTTTTCCAAAAAATCAGTCACTAAATGTGTAGTACAAAAGACACACTAAGAAAAAAGCAAGATAAATTGATCATTTATGACAATATACTAGAGTATTTAAGGTTTCTTTGTCAAGTGTAATTAAGAACAACATTACAAATGAAGCTACTGAAAACTGTAATTAGAGAAAAATGTGCCAAGTCCACAGGCCTGGATACCAATTGTCTTAAACTAAGGCATTTCTGTTCATCTACTGCTGGGTCTTAATCTTTTCTTTGGCAGATACCATTTATCATTGTGCAGTTCCATTCCAAAACATCATGTGGAGCAGCACCCTTACTGCAATGGTTTTAATTTCATTAATAAACTCATCAGCTTCAGGATTATTCACTTTGAAAAGACAAATTTTTTTCAGCCCTATTACAAAAATTCATGTGGGAATTATCAGTTTGACAGGCAGATTGCAATTACAATGAAACACATTTACTGAGAGCGCTTGAATTTAGACCCAAAGTCAATCTCGGATCCCTGCTTCTTCCCACTTCCTAGTAATCAAACTGCTGTGGCCAGCTGGGCACCTGAGCTCGGGAAAACCGGAGCCAGCGGGGCTTGGTGAAAGCATATGGAGCTGCCAGAGCACTTGACAGCTGCTTCGGAGAAGAAAAGATGAAGCAAACTCACAGCAGACAGGTATGCTCTAAAAGGCTCTCCACCATTAGAAAAGAGGAAAAGGTTCTAAATCTGGAACCTGAAGATTTTCTAGCTCCTCCACGGAGCTTTTTTTCTCTTTTTCTGTATAAACACAGGAGCCCCTACGCACCCTAGATTCAAAATCGGACGCAAGAGCCTGCAAATAAAATTTTAAGATTGTGCTATCAGACCCCGAAACAGTTCTAGAAACTGTTTATGATTAGATAAATCAACTAATAAAAAAATAATTAGGAACTTTACCAAAAATACCCCTTATTTCTTGTAAATCTTTTGGCTAATGTTAAAGAAACTGATGCAATCCCAGGATCTCTCCAGTACACACCATATACCACTCCCCAGCACCCTGGGAGCTGACACAGTTCAGATAAATATAGTCAGTTTGAAAATGAATGGTGAAGGCATCCAGGAGACAGAGGATTTTATATTTTAAGTCAAATTTGAGGGGGGGGGGAAGTATCCTGAAAAGGAAAGATTCCAGTTTTTCTCTGGTATTTTTTATTAAATACAAACACTGCATTTTACTAAATACAAACTTGTTACTTTATTTTCTACTTTTTATAATGCCACGCTTTATTTCAGTCCCCAGACCTTCCAAAGTCAACCCTTTTTGAAGCCACATTTGCATACTTAGTAGTCCTCAGAATGTCTTTAGTTAAGAACTTCTCCCCTCTTACAATAAAAGCTTTCATTTTGCTCCCCTTGGGTAAAAGATTTTCTTTCATACTTCACACTGTTTCACTCTTTTACATATGGATTTAGTCTCTCCTGTAACAAAATGCGGAGAACGTCCCCGTGGTTACGAGCCCTACCCCCTCGAACGGCGGAGGAAGGTCGAGGGCACTCAGACCTCTGCCACCCTGCTGAAGATCTGACCCATATTGGTCAAATACTTCTGTTTTCTTTAGGGAAGAGGGAAAGCAAAACAAGCAATGCAGCAGGAGTATCTGTGCAACAGAAAATCAGGTTTGAAAAGGAAAAAGGACCCAAGGCTGCACTTCCCACAGTTCCTACACCCTGGAACGGTGAGGAACTGAAATGGTTGTAGCCAATGACGTAGACGTCTTCAAAATGATCTTATTAACTGTAGCAACATGTCCTTAATTTCTCAAATTAGCAGGTTTCGTCAGCGTTAAAATCCAAAAGGCACCGTGTGTCACCCAAGTTAATATACAGCAGATTCTAATCGAGTCTGTTATTAAACAAGAGGAGGGAGGGAGTTCGCTCACTGTTAAGGGACATGATCCAAAGCCCATGGAAGTGATGGAGAGTGGATTTATCATGGGGGTGAACTCCGGAACAATTTCACGCTGCCTATGCACACTGCGGTGTTCCTTATGGCATTATTGTAAATAGAGGTGCCTATATAGCTTCTACATAAAAAACATTGACACGCTGATGTCAGCGAAATTTCCTGTGCTTGGAAGGCAGGTATTAAAGATACGCTTTGTGCTTGTGCTGCCAAATTACTTAAGCGCAGGGATAGGACCAGGCAAAGGTAAATTACTTGCTTCATTAAGACTGGATTAAATTTAAAATTAAACCAGGAAGGATGAGACAAACCAGAGAGATGGAAACACGGTTGGATGGTTGTTCTAACATCACATTCCAGTAACACGCAAAGGCTTATAGAAATTAAAGTAGTCATACCCACCACAACACTTCCGCAGCCATCCCATATGGTACCAGTCAGCAATAACCTTTTAATAAAGCAACTTTACTCACTGAGGTTTGGGGGACAGGAGAGAGATGGAAGGGAAGGCTCCCCAGTGTTCTCCCTTTCCACCTCCCGCCCTTGGAAATGTTAAGATATCTACAAGAACTATTTACCTAGTGCTTTCAAGGTTACTGTGGCATTGGTTTTTCCGAAAGGGTTTTCTGCTTGGCATGTGAATTCTCCAGAATCATTAACTCCCACTGAACGGATGTTCAATGTTAATTTCCTTTCATATCCATAATCACCCAAATTTCTGCTTTTGCTTGTAACAATCTGTCGGTAAAAAACAATTAACATCTAAAACACTGTGTATGCAGCATCTTTCCCAGATAAATTAAAAATAGAAGTAATTATAACTTTGCTATATTAATATTCATAACTTTAAACCAGAATAATAAGCCAGCACGACAAACCTGTCACTAGAATCTCTCCATGCAAAACAAGTGTGTGATCAGCTGTCTTTGGGAGATAATGTCCTCTCTAAAGTCCTGTCCCCTCCCCTTATTCTTTATTTTTTTCCTCCTCAAACTCCACTGTAAGGCAAGAATACGTGTGTGTGTGTGTGTGTGTGTGTGTGTGTGTGTGTATTCACCTGCCCCGAGAGAGCCAAATGGGAGAGACCAGCCCAAACCACAAAGCTAAAACTCTTAATTTCTTCGAATATTTCAATCATATGGAGAAAAGGGTGCTGTGCCCATCAGACCCAGCTCTCTCTGGCTAAACTTCTAATGCTGATGAAGGTGAGGAACCAACAGAAGGTTTTATTTGCACTAACAACACTTCTAGCTGTAGGGCTTGACGCAAAATGAACACTGGGTCTTGACTGTCCTAATGCTCGGAAGCTGCAGCTATTGTAAAAAGCCATTCCAACTCTGAAATGCGGTTCACAACTCAAGGGCTGCCTAAAAATCACCGACCCCTCTAATGGTTGCAGTGCTTCCCAGTGAATGACAAGAGAGAATTTAAGGTGCTGGAGCTTCGTTTTAAACTAGGTGGCCCTATGCCCCGAGGCCGTGGCATCTCTTCATTGCAGACATATTGCAGAGAGACCTGGTCATGGCACACTTCCCACGGCATCCTCACGCTGGAACCCACTCTGCTTCTCGATCCATGGCAATCCAGATTTATTAATCTTACAGGCAACTGGAAACCTCGTTTTCTTTCCAAAGTATTGAGTATATCATGACTCTACACCTATGCATACATGCTGGAACTAAACAAAAAAATTAATGCTTTGAGGTGTTGACTTCAGTTTCTGTGAGAATGCTTGGTGGGGTTAGAAAGACTGATAAATTTACATTGATTAATCCAAATGCAGGCCTGGACTACTTGTGATTTTCTAGTAGAACGATTTCAATTCTTGGAGACGCCAAGAGGTTCAAGACACATTTGAATTCCTCCTGAACTATAATAATCACAAATGGCAGTTTAGTTTGTATGGATGTGCTTGCTTATAGCAAGCCTCCTAATATTCAAAAGTGGTGACAACTTCAGTCATACAAGGGAAGTGTTTTGTGTTGTTTATTTTCCTTCGACCTATTCAGGACAAAATGTAATTCTGCATCTATATAAACATGAATTTGATGTATTCTGTTTCAATCCAAAATTTAATTTGATAGTCAATATTTAAAAGATAGCATCCCATGCTATTTACCAGAAAGGACAGAAAGCTTAAACTTACTTGGTCAAAAATATTTTCCTAGTGGCTTTTACTCATAAAATGAAAAGCGGCAAAGCACAAAACCTTAAGGGAAGACCCTGATTTCATCACAATGAAAGAAAGAAAAGTGGGGGAACAACAGAAGAAATGAAGTCCTCAGATGAAGGACTTGGCAGTTGACCTTGGCACAGGACCAAAAGCCCCATCTGCATGTCCCATGCCACCTTCACGTCATTTAAACCTCCTCAACCCTTGGAGCTGTGAGGTGGGATTTCTGGAGCACTTAGTGGAAGCAGCTCTGCCAGAGCCGGCGGATTAGCTAAGCATGGCATACCCAGCCCCAGGGAACGGGCCTCCCGTTCGCTATTCTGCCTGAGGAGATGTGATTTATCCAAACATCACACCATCACAGAAGCCTTTTCTCCATACACACGTGAACTGCGAATTACGTATTCTGGTCACTACTCTTAGCAGTAAAAGACCAGCCAATTAGCGTGGGAGCGTATACAGCAGGAGTTACTAACAGGTCTTCAAAAGGGCTTTTAATTAATTTAAATTTCAGGGTATCCTCAGAAAAACAAGAAGCGTCCTTAAGAACAACCCGGCGCCTGCTGCTCATTTCAAAGGCAGAGCTGGCCGGGCGCCGGCTGACCAGGGGAGGGCATCTCTCTGCCCCTCCTCTGCAGAATAGCTGCGCTGCCAGTAACGAACTCTCCTGGAGCACGCACTTACCCAATAATTTAATTTGGTGATGCCAGGCAGCAACTTCATCTATCACTACAGACAGAAGCCAGTTCACCGGTTCATTTTTCAGAACTTTCCCAGTTAGTGAGGCACACCATGTAATTTAAATGAATTAATCATTCCTGCGAATGCTTACTACTATTCCTGTCACATACAATCCCCATGCTAATTAGCAGGTATTTTACTGTTAATGATAACGACTAGAATATGTAATTTGCAGTCCATGTGTTGATATTTGCAGCTCCTATTGATTGCAATGTGATGTGTAGGCACTCTGTGCTTCCGTATTTAGGCAGCCCAACAGAGGTCACCTAAACTTCACATTGAAAAGCCTAATTTTAATTTCTGTTTGGGAAGAGAAGCCCATGAGGATGCTTTTCCTCCTAGCCATCCACATGGCACCATCCCTGGAGGTATTTAAAAGATGGGTAGCCGTAGTGCTTCAAGAGATGGTTTAGTGGTGGTTTTTGTCAGAGTTATGTTGATGGTTGGACTTCATGATCTGAAAGGTCCCTTCCAACCTAGGCGATTCTATGATTCTATGATTCTAGGGGCATGCGACAGTTGTTGCTAGCCCCTCACCAGTCTGTGGGATGCAGAACCTTTGGAAACACAGCAAACCCAAACCGATCTAGCGTCAGGTATCCAAGACAAGCATGTGAATATCTACAGAGAGTTTGTGTACTATGCAGATATGATACAATTAAATGAACTCACCACACTTTTGTGATAAATCCAACGAGCCTGTACGCTGCTATCCACATCCGTGATTATGCACGTAACTTCAAACTCTTCCCCTTCTTTGAGAAGCTCATAGCTTTTGGATAAGGTGATGACGGGAAGAGTTTTATGAACTGGAAAACAATTTAAAAGTGCATTACTTTTCATTAGCTTCAGAGCTTCCAAGGGGGGATAAAAATCAACAGTCATTAACTTTCTAATAAAATTTCAGGCCTCTGAGAGGTATTCAAATTTCTTTAACATATTACATAGTTGGTCCTTTATAACAAGCACATTTCTGCTTCAATCTCCCTTCAAATTACACTTAAAGTTAGATAATACTTGTTAGCGCATAGCAACTTGCACGACGAAACTTGAATGATGTTAAACCATCAATGAGACGATTCATTCCATGATGGCGATTAGAAAGTTGCACTCTGGTACCAAAACCATGGTGAGGATCAGCCACTGAAGAACCGCAGCCGAGCACTAATTCCAACTTTTAATTACGAATCACTGCAGCTGACACAACCGACAGGTCCCTGAGAAGCCCTGATGGATGGCCTAGGAAGGACAGGTACAGCTCAAGGACTTCAGCACACCCACCCTTGAAACCACCATAACCTCTGCTCACGGTGAGGGCTCCCAGAGATGGCTGGAACCAAGACCACGGACAAGTTCGTCACCCAAGAGGTAGGTGGTTACAAGTAGCCGTGGGCTTGCTGTATCCCTGTTCTGCTTTGGGGTGTCTTTTGTCAACAGTCAAGTACATTTGAGGATTATGTGTCTCTCATCTCCACTAAACTCTTCAGCTCTTCCTCTGTTCCCTCTACAGTTTGTTTTTCTGTTTTCTTCATCTTTTCTTCAAATTCTCCTCATTTATGAGACTCTACTGAACTTCCCACTAGGGCTTTTATGCAGGAAGACTCACTTTCAAGCCGTGCATGCAACACATATCAGATAAGGCTTTCCAGACTCTCTTCCTGCCTCTGACACAGGCTTTGTAGTTGTCTTAGGTAAATTATACGAAACTTAGGAAAACTCCACGCTTTTCAGCCATTCATACTTTAACAATAATGTTTTCCTCATGTTCTACAGAAGGGAACAAAGAAGCATGTTTGCTCTCCTCAGATATAAAGGCTCACATAAAAATCCCTCCCCCGGCATTCAGCAGGACCCAAGAGACAGGAGGAAGCCGGGGCAGAAGGCATGCTGTGTTCTCACCCGCCAGCAACATCTATGGACAACCAAAAAAAAAAGCTGTGAGGCCACAAAGCCCCTCATTGTTTGGAGAAAGGCTGGACATAAACACTCCCAGTGCTATCGTAGCAGAGCTGGTGTATGGCTGAGTACGCTTGCACAGCTCCCTCCTTCACGGATGCCTCTTCTCCCTGTCTGCACCAGAAGCTCAAACCTGGGGGTCTGAGCCACCACGGTTATGATTACACAAACAATGCCCACCAAAGGGTCTCCAACACAAGTTTTCAGCCAAGGAGAAAAGGGGAGTTTCACCTGGTGAACTCGACAAGGATTGAACACGGCAATTACAACACTGAGGACGACAATGCTGCTTTGCTGCTGACGGCCTCCAGCAGATGCTTCCACTTACTGCACGCTCGCCTCCAGATGGAGATGTGGGCAGAGCGCCCAGGTCCCGCCGGCCACCTACAGCTGCCCACCATCAGAGGGCTGCTGGCAATAGATGCCAGGTCAGCACCCTCCCATTGGAAGTCACCGCTCTATCAAGCAAGTGCAGACTTTTATCCCGTAAAAAAATGAAACAGTCCAATACTACAACTTGCATCCTCCTGTGTCAGAGATATATCAGTTATGTCAACCAACTGCTTGCTTTCTTTGGCCATCAATGAAAAAACAGTTGAAAAAAACCCTGTTACAGAACTAACACCAGAGACAGCAAGAATGGACTTGATTTTTGTCATCATAGGAGAATGCCAGAGATGCCTGCACTGATAAAACTTTTGTTCTCTTCTCATTAATTGAAATTTATTATTCATTAAAATGCACTATATCAGAGTTTCCAAACCACCAGGAAAAAGACTTCTTCAATTTGCCACAGCAAACTGCACACTTGAGATGTCCCCTGCTGCCCACCCCCTGCCCCACCAGCAAGGAGCAAGCACCGGGCAGGTCACACAACAGAGACTGCCGGTGCACAACCTGGGCGTGCGCGGGGACACATCTGGAGATGCTCCCTGCAACCCCAGACCATACTGCAGCCTCTGCGTGGCACACACGCCTTGGCAGAGACATGAGGAGGAGTCACTTCATTCAAAGAGCCCCAGACCTACATGGAGAGCAAACTCATTTACTTGCCCCTGAAGAAACGCTGAGCCAGCCTGGCTTGCTGAACCGCTCCCTCCACCTCTTTCCTGGGTATGTATACAGTGGATTAACAACACACGCCATAACCACAGGCTCCAAAATGCCCAAACAAAACCAGCCTGTAACATGCCGCGCAGCCAGGCATCAGGTTCCTTCCCAAATCCATTTAACCACCCAACCCTAGGGCACAAGGGCATAGGAAGGTCAAAGGTAGGGCCTCATCAACGGGTTTGCAGAGGTAAGTGAAGCATCGTGCAGCTCAGCCACAATGCACTCCTCATCATGATCTGGGCACCTGGTTGCTGTTGTGACCATCCTGGAGACCATCATGGAGATGGAGATGGAGACAAACAAGGGCCCTCTGCTGCCCCAAGCTCTGCCTCTCCACTGAATCTCTCTTCTTCAATGCCATCAATCAGTCCCTCCTGCTGTCATTTGTGTGAGTCAGGCACCCAAATCTCCACCTTGCCTGCACAAACCTGTCCAAAAGTCAGGGCACTGGTTTGTCCTCAAAGTATAACACACAGTTCTTAGAATGGTGAAAAAAAACACCTGGAAATCACCAGGAACAGAAAATAAAAGCAATCATGACCAAACCTCCCCAGCACAGCCACAAGCCAAATGTCAAAAGATCAACTTGTGCCCCCACACCACTTGCCCAGAACAAGATTTCCAAGGCCAACACCTTCCTCTGCACCACCTGCAGCAGTCACTGGCACCACAGAGCAATCCCCTGGTACGCACGCACATCTGGCTTTCAGTAGGAGAAGACTCCAAAAAGCCTCCAGAGGAGACCACCACCTCCAGCCTCCCCATGAAAAGGTGAGGACACAAGGTGAGGCTTCACAGCACTTCCCATCAGTTCAAGGGAGATAAAGGAGAAAAATCAGGTGCTCTACAAGAAGGTGAAAATTGTGTGTTACCTGGCCTCACATTCAGGAAAATGTGCTCCGATATTTTCTCAACTCCCTTGTGCTTGGCCAAGCACTGGTAGCAGCCCTTGAACGACCTCTGTACATTCTTTATAATGATGCCTTTCTGGGGATTGGGAATGAACGTCATATTTTTGGGGAGAGGTTTGCCATCGCATTTTCTCAGCGTGAAGTTTGAAACATCTGGATCTGTTAGCGGGCAAACTAGCAGGATGTCACTGTCTTCTTTTCCGTAGATCAGAGAATCAACAAGGAAGAGCACATTTGGATCTGTGAAGAAACGCAAAGACCTGTCAGAGAAGCTGACATTGCACAGGGAACTTCTGATGACCTTAATTCTGCAACTGGGCACTTACATCAAAGAAAGTTTTACATTCAGCCAGTAAAGCCCAGTATTACCCAATTCATGTTTACCAAGAGATATTAAATTTTGTCTTAAAAGAGCAGCACAACAGGAGATGTGCAGTAGCATTCAATACCAGACACACTAAAGAATCACCTGGACTAAAAATAATCTTACTGCTTTTTTTATTTGGAGATAGAGTTTTTTCTTCGCCTTGTTTAGCTCCAAAACCTCCACCCTCCACCCCCAACACCAGTAAACAGATTTTCACAGACCATTAAAAGTAATTTGCTTTTAGCTCATGGCAGGGCTGTAAGGTTTCATGCCCACAGGAGGATTTTGAAGAAATTTATGAGCAAATGGAAGTTGAAAAGCACCTAAATTATGGTTTTCACTTCTGTAAAATACATAATCTAAATGAACACACATTGCTACTAGAGGAAGCACCAAACAACTTCTCTCTCTCTCTCCCCCTCCCTGAAAGCAGGGGTTATTTTTAGCCTCCTTAGAAAAAAATGGGCATACAAACAGCGTATCTGATTGAAAAAATTGTCATGTAATTTTTCACAAGGTAACTTTTCTAAAAGCATTTCATCTCGGCCAACCACAGCATATAAACATACAGTACTTTAAACATTTTTACAACCAAGCCCATGATAGCTGATGGCCTTGAAATGCTAAGAACCTCACCATTAACAGTGAACCCAAAAATAAAGGATGGCGTGGTGACAAACCCTGTAAAAGCTCATTTCAGGTCCCATCTGCCCTCCCTACAGAGTAGCTTGAATTAGAAATGTAGAAACAGAGGGAAAAGAAAGTTTTCTTTCTTTTTTTTT
>VYZM01006123.1:145766-166719 GCA_013398915.1 Dromas ardeola
CAAACTGGCTTCGTACAACTTGAATGATTAAGAGATCAACAAACCATGACCTAACAAGGAAGACTGAGAGAATTTGGTTAAGAAGGTGTGCAGCGTGCATTTAGTTTAAAGCAAGAAGTACCAGGCTGAAAATGAGGCATGGGACATTTACGTAAGTAACTAGGAAATGCTAAGTTGAAGGTTGCTCATCCCTGAACAGAGAAGTTACTGGCTTAGAGTGAGGGTGTAGTTTTAACCTCCCTTGACACTGCCACCCAAGAAGCCCCCACAAACTCAAAGCTTTGAAGCACCAGTCTAGAATTAGAAGATGGAGACTACTAACGAATGAAAAAGTAAAGCATGCCCGAAGAGAACCAAAGTGTGATGTTTTGCACACGGAGATACTTAGAGAAATGCTATGAATAGCTGTCACTCCTGAGATGGAAGAACACGGACTAGAAGAGCTCCAAAAATGTCCTAAATGTCCCTGCTGACTGAGACTTAACTGATTGGTTTCCTCTCAGTCCACTTTTTCTCCAGTATGGACAGACACAAGATATCTTCGCTATACAGAAATTATGGCTTCCCAGGAAAAAAAAGACACTCTTGAAAGTAGAAGAAAGGAACAAAGACCTGTTTCACCAACTGCTGAAATTGCAGGGGAGACCTTGCTGGGGTGAGCAGAATTGCTCAGATGCTCCCCTTCCCATTTTCCATCCCCCTGTGGGAGGGAGACATCACGGAGAGAAGATGTGAAAGGATTTGTCATAGGAAATCAAGGCACAAAAAAGTCATGTTCTTCCCTTCACAGCTTTCCAACTCAGGTACAACTCAGGTAGCACTTGCTTTCTGGGTTTCCAACTCAAGATCATAGAATCATAGAATGGTTTGGGTTGGAAGGGACCTTAAAGATCATCTAGTTCCAACCCTCTGCCATGGGCAGGGAATGTGGAAGATGTGGTGGTGCTTATCATTGCTTGTGTCTGAAAAGACCTGAGGTCAAAATCAAGAGATTTTTCTCTTATGTAGGTGTCTGAACTAACTTGATCTTCACCAAACTTGCTTGTATAGGGACACAAATGGCTTCTATAGACAAAACTTTCTGCCAAAGCAGAAAGGTGAAAGAGGGAAGCGCCTACAGTCTGCCAACACTTGTGTCATCCTTGGTCACAGAAGCATCGAAAATTCATTGTTAACAGATCCAGATGGACATAAGAGATAAACAGCTGCCACCAGTTCATGTGCCTCTTGGGACTGCACAGGATTGAGGTTCTCCTTCCACTGAGTTACTCTTGGTCCTGTCCTCTCTTCATTCCCAGCTTTGCAAGCAGAAAGCAAGTACAGTGCTTGTGGCAACACCACAAGCAGCTGAGCTCACAGTAGCATCTTCAAAGTGTTGTAAGATGTCATTGAGCCACAGCTATAAAGGCTATCCTATTGCAAAATGATGGCCTGCCTCACAAACATACTTATTTTATTGCCAAAAATTTGTCAAAGTGAAGCTTGCACATTTTTCACACAAATAATACAAAGAAATTAACAACGTGTTGCATGAGGGCCACACGACTTCTCTGATGCTTCGGTAATCATGTTGCAGTGGGAGGGTTGTCTGCCATCCCGAGGTGAAGGAGTCACTCACTTAATGGAAGGTACAAACACCTCTATGATCACAGCTGTCTGGGATAATTACCACGACCTTCAGGAAAGCAGTCATGGTAGATAAAGTCAACAATGTTCTTCACATATAGGTAAAATACATGACAGATTTCCTTTAGTCATAGTCTCAGAGAAACACAGAAGGTCAAGAAAACTCATCCGTGGTAGCTGCATGGCTATTTGGACAACTCGGGAACAGTTAAAGGGGCACTCTTTAAATTAAGTGGCCACTATGTCAGATATCTTCCCTTGGGAAAACAGTCTTTGCTGTGCTGTGCTGGTATCTCCCTGTCTTGGAAAACAACATTGCAGTAATCCTCAAAGGACTGGCAGGGTTCAGAGGAGGCTCTTTGAGGCAACCCCTGTTGGACAAGGAATGCTGTTTCCAAGAAAATGGATGCTGTAGGACTTTTTTTCCATCAACAGGGAAAAAAGACCATCAGAGCTATGTGAAGGAGAAGCAAAATAACTGTCTTCCTTGGAAAGGAAATGGGAATGCCAGGCATGATAAACTGTCAGCTTGAGGGCAGCTGATGAAGCCACAGATCAGGAGCCAACAGAAGAGAAGAAATCTGAAGAAAACACAGGACAAAGAAGAAGGGTAATAAAGGATTAGGAAAATGTGTCAGAGCAGAGGCATTTCTTTCCCATCTAATACATTTATGATCAGTCACAAGGTAGATCGGGAGCTGGAGGCAGAGGAAACATTGCTGCCTGATGGCTTAAGCCTGAGAGCGCGGCCTCGAAAAGCCAAATCCTTTAGCTGACCGCCTCAATAAATCAAGAGCTTAGGGCCAAACCTTACATGACTCCATACTGATGGATGGCATGGAATTAAAAAGACATTTCTACATACTGCTTGCTTCCTCCCAGTACAACTGACTCATGCAACTGATTCAGGTCACTTGGCTAGCTTCTAGAAAGAGAGCTCAGAGACGTAAAGAGAAACTCATCCAGAACTTTGCTCTGGTGACAAAGGCCATTGCGTGCAAAGCTGGGAGTGAGTTTTCTTTCTACTGGACAGGGAAGAAGATTTCTTCTATCAGACTGCGTTCTCCCTCTGTACCTCAAGTTCATTCCCACCTCCAGCATTGACTGGCCTGTTATTCTGGGAGAGGGAACGGAAGGGGAAAGCAAAAATAATGCCTTCATTGATATTTACCTTTTACAAAAACATAAAAAGAGGTGACAACACTCCCTTTGCTTTTGCATATGTATCTGCCTATGTCTCTGACTGTCGCATTTTTGGTGTACCACTCTTTCTCACTGGAAGTCCTTTCTTTTGCCGATGGGTCCGAGTTCTGGAAATTCCAAGTCACGGGTCCATCCTCATTGCACCTCAGCCTTAATTCCTCCCCTTTATTCACAACCAGTGAAGATTCTTCATGGGGCAGTGAACCACCTGGAAAAAAAAAATCACAAAATACAATGCCTGTCAATACAACACACTCTTTTTTTTCCTACAGCAAAATTGTTATTTATAGTTGTGTATGTGCAGTTAATATTTTGGGAGTTATTTCTTAAAAATACTAAGCTGCAATGGCACTGTGCAATTCTACAGACACTTTTTGTCTCATAAGACCTTCAACACACAGAGCAAATAACCACTACAGATGAAAACTGGCCTTTAAAAAACCATTTGAAACTAGTTTCAGATGCACCAGTTTCTGCAATGGTTTGGCTTTTGAATGGGAACAGACCCAAGCTATTTAAAAATTAAATTCAAGAACATATGAGCCTGATTCTACATGGCAGCACTTTTAATCATTCTTTGTCATTTACTCAATATGTTGCCAAGAACTAAAGTTTCCTTGCTCAACAGTTATCTTTTTTTAACTGCTCTCTCATGTATTCAGAAGTTCCACTCTTGGATTGGAAGTGTCCAGTTTAATGAAGGCACTAGTACGTGCTTTCCATATTTGCTTATTTTTTAGTTGAAGAGCAAATTTGTCATTTCTTACTTCCAATAAAATTTCATGCAAAATACAAATACTCTTCAAGCTTCCATCCCAACACTCCAATTTATTTCACCAACCTCCTAGTCACCAAAACTGCTCTAAATGACCACTTAGATTTTCTGTCACTGAACATGCCATAACACAACTTTTAAAACATTGTCAGAAAATAAAGCTGTGTAACATTAGCAGCCTCAATTCACAATTCCCAACTACTTCCCAACTTACACTGCGTACTTGGAGAAAGAAGCCCATTCAGGCTTCTCCAGGTCCACTAAGCTAAGTCGAGAGGGGGTTGCTGAGTTAGCATCCCCCTGATGTGAAAGCCTTAGTGAACCTACAAAACGGCTTTCACAGCCAAAACCGCAGATAAATTCTTACTGCTATGGACCTGCTTGAACATCAGAAGAGCCTAAGCAAATATTGAGCTGGTCTTGCAGGAACAAACCCTCCCCCTTTCAGAGTAGCTCTTTAGTCCTTCAAGTAATCCTTAGCTCACAACAACCCTGCCGTGAGCTGCTGTCCCTCTCATGTGAGGCACAGTTGGATGGGATCGCACAACACCCATATGTAGTAGCAGAGTCGTGCCACTGAAAATACTACTTGCATTCAAAAACACGTTCTGCGTCTCCTTTCAGAGGCTGAATTTCCCTACCCACGCACACAACGACAGACATTCAAGCAAAACAATCGGATAATTAGTTGGGATGAGATTATACGCTCCAGACTTAATTCACTCATCTCACAGCTTTAGTGGCTTTTAAGGTATATACTGGATTAAGAGCAGGTCAGGTAACTGCTCCTCTTCCTGACAAGTCCACCACAGAGTAGGAAGGAAAGGACACTCAGACCACCTGCAGAGTCTGATTACTTGCTTTGTGGCCTGGGTTTTCGAGACAGCCCTCGTTCTCTCCCCATCTCCCTCAGATTCAAATTTATTCATCAGTGCTACACCCAACAAGGCAGTCATTTTTCCAGCGCCACCACAAATTTTCCACATGAGGTCCACTAACTCTGCACATACGCTTCCGTGACTGAATGCATAAACAACCATCCTAGAAATAATAATTGCCAGAAAAAGGCAGAACCCCCCCCCACTTTTAATTTCAAATCTGCTACCTCAAAGTGTAGGTGTGAGCCTGAGCCGTGACACAGCAGCTCGACCGAGGAGAAAGTCCAAGGTCTCAGGAGCACAGGTCCCAGCCAGCAGTGGCTCTGCCGGCAGGAGAGCTGGAAAATCCCTTTTCCCGGGACACAGGGTGCCTTACAGCAGGGTAAGGAGAGACAGGGAGACCCCTGATCTGCAAACCCCTCAGATCAGAGCAAGCAACTTTCAGCACCTGAGAAGGCAGAGGGCAAAGACCTCTGCAAAGGTCTCAGGAAGGACCATGCAGGTCCTTCATGGGGATGTCTTTGGAAGAATTCTCTGCTGTTTCCCACAGGCCCTGGGATGCTTCAAGTGACAAATGACACGAGCTGCACAGAACAGCAGACGTGCAATACTGTATAGCCAGTGCGGTCCTCAGGCGAGTCAGGGAAGGCTGGGAAAGGAGAAGATGGGGACATCCTTCCCTGGCATCACTCCCTGCCTGCAGCCAGCATGGTCTCAGTGTGGGCCCTGCCAGGGAAAATCCATGTATGGCCAGGCTGGGATGGCCCCTGCTGCCCACCCCCTGCCCCACCAGCAAGGAGCAGGCACCGGGCAGGTCACACAACAGAGACTGCCGGTGCACAACCGAGGTGTGCACAGGGACACATCTGGAGATGCTCCCTCCATCCCCAGACCATACTGGGGGATGGAGGGAGCAGCCTCTGCGTGGCACACACGCCTTGGCAGAGACACGAGGGGTCACTTCATTCAAAGAACCCTGGAGCTACGTGGAGAGCAAACTCATTTACTTGCCCCTGAGGAAACGCCGAGCCAGCCTGGCTTGCTGAACCACACGTGAAAGTCAAAGGCAGGGCGTCATCAACAGATTTGCAGAAGAAAGGGACAGATTGGAGGTAGAAGGGCAGAGATTAATGTCACAACTGACCCACTAAACACGTGTGGATCTGTCACACCATGCGCATGGCAGCCACGCGTGCGAATGCTGATGGATGCTGCAGCAACAGACCCTTCCCCTTCTGGAGACCGGGTGCTCCTTAGTCCTACCAATAACCATCGCCCCGTGGCACAGCACCGCAGAGTTGGCCGGATGTGTAAGAGCCATGCCCCAGTCCGGGGAGAACATTTCTCACAAAACCAACACCACTTGCATGCAAAAACATGCTCCTGCGGCTCCTTTCAGAGGCTGAATTTCCCTACCCACGCACACAACGACAGACATTCAAGCAAAACAATCGGATAATTAGTTGGGATGAGATTATACGCTCCAGACTTAATTCACTCATCTCACAGCTTTAGTGGCTTTTAAGGTATATACTGGATTAAGAGCAGGTCAGGTAACTGCTCCTCTTCCTGACAAGTCCACCACAGAGTAGGAAGGAAAGGATGCTCAGACCACGTGCAGAGTCTGATTACTTAGTTTGTGGCCTGGGCTTTGGAGACAGCCCTCGTTCTTTCCCCATCTCCCTCGGATTCAAATTTATTTATCAGTGCTACACCCAACAGGCAGTCCACCAGCGGCTGTTTTTCCAGCACCGCCACAAATTTTCCACATGAGGTCTGCTAATCCTCTGCACAAACCCACATGACTGAACATATAAACATGTATCCTAGAAATAATAATTGCCAGAAGGATTAAGGAAAACATAATTTCATATCTTTATGCAACGTTTGTGACTTTTACCTGTGCTTTCCCCTAGCACTCCTCATAGCCATTCAGGTTAGGAGTTCAACATTTTGTAACACTTATTATCAGGACTATCTAGTAAATTGGTGGGAAGTTTTTCAAGGTGGTAAACAACAGACAGAGCAGGGCATGACTCCATCCAGAGGCACAAGAAATACGTTACGTACCGGAGCTGGGGAAAGAAAGGCGCAGAGGGAACAAGCCCGCTGTGGCACTCCACAACGAAAGCCACAATATTCCAGTTGAAACCATCACTCATATTTCAAGACAATCTTGTTACAGTTCCTTTACACAGCCTACAAATTCTCAGCAAAATGGTTTGCAAATCGAGTTAATGCCCTGTGCAAACGATTCCCACAATCTGAAGGAGTTTTTTTGTGTTGCCTTCTGAAAATGATGTGTCTTCAATAAAAGTTTGGCAGTGTAAGAACAGGTTGTAAATGCAAGATCAGATGTGCTTAGTATTAAGCACCTAAGTATCGCCTGTCTTTAAAAGATAAGAATTAAAATCATGCTTAGAAAGATGGGAACGTCTTCCTACCTCCTTTTTGGAGGAATAATGAAGTAACAGAAATCTGAGAGTTTAACCAACAACTTGTAATCCACTGTACTAATCCCCACAGCATGTGCCCATCTGCTATCTCTTGATCTTTTCTCAGACTGCTAACGCCTCACGTCCGAGACTGCTCCATTCTCCAGTGCACTCCAATCTTGCACACTCCAGTAACACAAATCAAGAGCATAACCGTGACAGCGACACTAATAATTTGGGAATCAGTTGTGTTGGCAGGATGTACGCCAGGGATGGTAAGCGATCTCCAAGCACCAGACCCCAAGAGATATGGACTCTGCTCTCTCCTCCCAGGGCTCCATGTCCACCCCAGGCAGGATCACCCCTGGAGACATAAAAGGCCAGGCTTGATGAGGCTCTGAGCAATCTGGTCTAGTTGAAGATGTCCCTGCTTACTGCAGGAGGGGTTGGACTAGATGACCTTTAAAGGTCCCTTCCAACCCAACACATTCTATGATTCTATGATTCTATGATTCTATGACCGTGACTTTACCAGTCACCAGTGGGATTGTAAACTCTCTGAGCAACAACCTGTGGCTATGTCTCCACTGAAGATTTCCAGGAGTAGGTATGCATCCTTACTCTGTTATCTGACCCACACCTGGCCATGTCTCCACCCTCGCTCTAACTCCTTACACCTTGGAAAAGGAGGTGGACCACTACCTCATTACTCAGCTGAGTGTCACCACCTCCATGAAACCCACCTGTCCACAGCGACCCCACAGGACAAGGGGAAGAGAGGAAACCCACCCTCGGCCCCCATGGCACCTGTGGGCTAGTGGGGAACAGATGATGCCATTGTTGGTCAAGGGCTGTGGATCCCACTGTGAAACATGAAACATTCTCTATACACCACAGAGCCAGAGTACCACAACGGGCTTCTGGATGACTCTCTAGAGTTGTTATTAAGGGCAACTAGCAGGGAATTATTTATGCTAACAAAATATGTTGATAATGGCAAATATTTCATAATTAACAATGCATTCTAAATATATATATAAATATATATATATGCAAAGCTCAGAGTTGGACAGCCCAAGACCAATTTTGGATGTTCTAAATTTGTGTCCCACAGCTGAAAAGAGTCACCTCCACTACCCCAGCTTCTCCTTGTAATATAAGAAATCTAAGTTAAAAAATACAATGCTAAGATCACTTGTGAACAAGGCTGTGTAACTGAAAAAAAGAAGCAGAATATATGAATATATTACAAGCAGCTTCCTAAGCCCTAGAAATGAAGGGAGATGGAGGAAAGAGGGGGAGTACAGCAGCTGTGACTTCTGCATGCAGAAGGAACATCTGGAAAACCAGGCTGGAGGAATTAGAAAACGAAACAGCTCCAGATAATACCGATAGGAAATGCAGGTCAAATTGCAGGGATATGATTAAGGACAGCAGAATGTTCCTGTAACAATTAAGGGATGTGCAAACAAAAAAAAAAGCTTTGGCTAAGGAGTGCACCATCCTGGAAAAAAATAAAATAAGTTTTATGTGGGAGCTTTTCAGCCCCAACCACAACACGGAAAAACACATCAGGTGCAAGTCCACATCATGCTCACAAGCAACCGGAGACCATCCCCAGCTGCCAAGCAAACAAAGGACGCAGGGCTGCCATGGAATAAGATGAAGAGTCAAGCGGTGTGGATCTTATTCCCAGCTCTGCCACAGATTTCCTGCGCAGCCTCAGGCCAACAGGTTAGTCCCTCTGTGGCCATTTCCCCTTTCATCTCTTATCTAAACATTAAAAGGAACAAGAAGTTTGTGGCGGCTCTATAGCACAACAGATTTCTTTCAGAGAAAAAACAAAACAAAACAAAACAAAAAAATCCCCTGTGCCTTATCCCAGCCCCTTCCACATTAAAGTTATCTCAAACATCTGCCAAGACAGGGGCACAGTACAGCCACAACCTGCTCACATCCAGCACCAGCCTTTCTGCCGAGCCCACGGGACCTGCCAACGGGTTCATTGCCACCCGGCAAGAGCAAATCCCTCTCCCAGGGCTGGGAAACACTGCAAGGGCACGGCAGACTCTTCTGAGCTTCTGCCTCTTCCCTTTGTGGTTGTCCACAACCTTCACAGTCACCAGCAGTCCCCAAGTACAAACACCGCACAACGAAAACGATGACCTGACCATGACCTGATCCTGACCACGATTTCCAGACCAGTTGATGTTCTCCTATGACGCGTGCACTGAGGAGCTGAACTTCAAGGGGCAAAACGTCCGTGACTTCGGTGTGAGATTGTGGTGATTGGATACAATTAGAGAGACTACTTTCTCTTCAGTGCCTATTCATTCTGGGCGCTGGCCTCATTTCAAGGACTATCACACAGACCTTACTCACCGCATTTTTCAGTTTCCCATCTACAACAACATAAGAGAGCAGAAACAAGAGATATGCTTTATCAGTTTAAGGAATGGCACTGTTGCAGATGCAGTGGTCTGGGGATATCAGCAAGACATGGCTTGCAGGGAGGTAATATCCTCTTTCAGCATACCCGGCACTGCTGGAAAAATGAACATGTTTTGAGACACACAAGTCTCCCACAGATCTGAAAGAAAAGCAGAAGCAAAAGCATCTATTTTACACAAGTGCAGAAGTCCTAGCCAGGTCTTTACCGTATTAGTTGGTCTAATGGTTAGACCATTAGACTAATGGTCTAATGGCAGAGTATCGCCTTTCCAAGTGTCTCAACTACGACACTTGACATATGCTGAAGGAGACGAATTTAAGATCCTTCACAATTGTATTTTCTTTGTCCTGCCATCTCATGCCCCAAGGAGACAAATAAAAGCGTCAAACTCGCATGTTAATCTCATTGAAACAACTTTAATTTACTCTAATGTATAAAATCTCCCAGATTTTTCAAAGGAGGGGTGCTATCATATGATTACTTGTTTTGTTCCACTTCACTAAACAGACACTCTCCCTTATGCTAGATGAAAAGTTTAGCAATGGCAAATGTCAATTTTAAGTTATCTGATCTGAAAGCTGCATCAGACCCCGTTTCAGCTAGGCTGTGGGGGAAAAGGCAGCCAGCAACGTAGCTTCTTGCTTCGCAAAAGAAACCATCCATGCCAACACCCATGCCAGCGTCTTCCTCAACGACATAGACCAAAAAAGACCAAAGACATGATTGTCCCCTGCAAGCATCATGGTGAATGCCATGAATCCTGGCTGACAGAAACGCTGACCGGCTCCTCTGCCCCACCTTCATCTCGGAGACTGAAAAACAACTGTCACCAGGTACGTATTACAGGGTCTAGACTGATTAGGCTTCCCCGCAGAACCGAGTGGTTTGTTTCTAACCCATCCAACAGGGCCAGTGCCATCTGCGGACCAACAGACTCTTCAACGCCGTGTGTTTCCCCAGCAGAAACGCAGAGCTCCTGCGCTTGCTCTGAAGTTTTGGATCCTCAGAAGCTGTACGTTACTAAGCAGAAAACCAGGGGAGAGGATTAGTGTGGGGGGGAGTGTCTGACATTTATCCAGCTGCATGAGGGCAACCACTGTCTTCTCACCCCCCTCCCCGTAGACCCCTTACCCTGAATGGGAAGGGGGCAGAGGAAGGGCACTGTGGAGGGCAGAAGGCAGGAGCTCACTGGCCCGACACTCAAAGGCGCAGCCAAACTGATCCCATCTGCAGGCAGCGGAAAGGAGAAACGGGCATCCCCCAACACAAAGAGCGAGTGTGGAGCCAGCCAGCCCATTCCCACCCATGGCAAACCCAAGAGAGGAAGTGCAAGGAGGCCGAAACAAAGGTTGTCTTTATCATCTGGGGCGGCATGAGCGTGGGGAACCACAGAGCTACTGCTGTGAGACACCCCCCTTTGCAGTGACACCCCACGCAAAGCTTTCAGCTCCACAGTTTGGGGCTGCTCCTACATGGACCTGCCTCACTAAACCCCTCAGGCCCTGGGAGGGCACTCCACAGGACAAGAAAAAGGCACTTGGTGCTTACCCCTTGCAGAGAAAACATCTCTGGTGACTGAGGAGACACCCAGCTGCACCTGAAGAGAGGTTGTGCACCCCTCCAAACGAGCTGTGGTTAATCAGAAGCAGCCAGCATCAGAGGCAGGTGGCAAGAAGACAAATCCAGCCAGCTCTCTAGCCCCCTGCACATCCCACTATTCCAAGACAGATGTTCACAGGATCTCCAGGCACGACAAGCGTGAGGAGCTAGGCTGATCCCCTGCTTGCTGGTGGAAGCCAGCAGGTCCTCCTGCAGAGGCCGCAGCAATTAGCAACGTAGCTAATCGTACTTTGCTCCCTTATTTCGGAAGCAGGCTTAGCAGAGCAGATTCTGGACATGACCTCCAAAACGAACGTGAGAGCTGCCCTATACATGCAAGTGCCACTCTTCCTCAAGGCCAGGGGAAGGAACTCCACCTTCCAGAGGCAGACACCCACCTGCCTTGGCCCACCGCCGCCGTGTTTTCCCTCGCTGGGGTGAGGAAACTCCAGCCACGCAAACCGGCCACTTGTCCTGCCTACCGAGCAGCTTGCCCCTTCTGACTGGCATGTCCAACTCCGCTAACGCAGCTAACAAAGGCAGACACATAGCTGAATATAATTCCAGTTTAGCACAAATACTGACCGGCCCCAGCAGGATCAAGCGCCAGGCTTCTTCCCATGGCTGGATATGAAACCTTCCTGAATCCTCTTTTTCTGTGAAGTTATGACTTCGGGGCTTTTCCTGTTGTTTTGGGGTTTGTTTTTTGAAGGAGCACCATATACATGACAGCAGTTCAGTCACTCATCTTGAAGCACTAAGAGCAACAACCTCGTCTAGGTGATTAATTCATTTTATTACAGCACGTTGACGCACTATGGTCTCTTATACCTAACCTTCTCACCACAGAAGGAACCTACAGGCAATGTGCTAATGAACAAAACCAAACCCAAAGCATGACTGACCTATCAGTTGGGTTTTTTTTAAATTAGAATGGTCTCAGCTTAAACTACCTACTAATTCTTATTCAAAGAAAAATACAGAAGACAGATGAATACCTATGTACGTACACACACACAAGTAGGATTTGCAAAAAACGGGCAACTCTTTGCCACAACACTTGTCAGTGTTGAGGTTTATACAATATTTAGACTGATCCTCACTCCCACTGAATTATTGCCTTCTTCCCTCTAATTTCCAAAATTACTTATTAACCAGCTGCTAGTTTTATCAGCTGTTAGACATATAAATAAACAAATTATAAAGTAAGTATGGAGAACGATTAAAAGGAATGAAAAAGCGCACTTATGCATAGTGTATTCAAATTCAGCTGTCATTCACCCAGTCTATTCCTTTAATGGCTTTTTCTTCTCACTTCTCTTTGCTGACATTTACATCAAAAGGTGCAGTATCTCTCAAATTCCATTTTGAACGAATGTTCCTTGTAATGAGCAACACAGGCTTGAAAGCCTGTTTTCCGAAATGCAGCGAAAAGGTAGTTTTAACGAAGAGAAATGAGAAAACTGGAGAGAAGTGAATCGTTTTGCAATCTGAATTAATGCCTATTTGGAAAAGGCTCAACTGAGGAAGGAGATGTAAGACTTTTTGGCAATGCGAATTCTAATTATTTCAAGTCTTGGCAGTAATTTTATCAAATAGTAGCAATTTTATTAAAAGGTGCACTGGTAATCATCTACATAAGGCCTCCAGAGGGGAAAATATACCAATAATTGCATAATTATGTTATCATTGCTCTTATGATGGACCACATTAAATACCACAAAGAGGAGCACAGCTTTTTACTTTCTCCAGATATTTAGTTCAGTACTTTTTCCTAGAAGATTACAGCACTAAACAAGACTTTCAGATTAATAAACATGTTCACCAAATTTTGCAGAAAAGACACAGCTATCTTTTATGTCCACATTACTTTGCATTCTCTTTTCCTGCACTGAAAGCAGTGACAGATTCATGAGAAAAAATGCCGGTTTTAGCAATAAGATAGCTAAAGTATTTATATAGCTCTATTACTGAAATCCAAGTCACTGCATCACGTCATGCATCCACATGGCACAGAGATCCATTTAAGAAGCAGATTTCGGAGTATTTCTGTATTTGCCCATATAAATTAACTTTACCTATTCAGTGATTTTTCAATAAGCCTGCAGTAAGTTAGATTTCCTTTGTCTAACTAGTGCACAAACTTTGCTGCTTAATTAGGATGTTGTTAAAAAATTCTTGTAAAGGCATTGTCTTACAGACAATACCAAATCTAATAAAGGCATTTTTAATGTGTTAGTCTTGGAGAAGTATCTTTGCACATGCCTTCTGAAACTGTGGCTAGGACAACTTGGGCAGGATTCATCAGCAGGTTCCTCAGAACCTCCTAGGGGTGAACGAATCTCAGCCCAGGTGATCACGCTAACACCCAGCAAGATCTGTCACTGATGTTGTCTTGGAAATACCTTGAATATAGACACTTAGGTATTTTTCTGACAATCCAGTTTCATTTCCCCAGTCGTCTTCTGGCGAGGAGATACAGAGCTCGGCCATTTAACTTGGTCTCCAATGTCCGCAGAAGTCCCACGTAAATATTTTGCTTGCAAATAGTTTACTGATAAGCCCTATCACAAATTGCATATACATGGCATATATATAGGTGGCCGCTTACTGAAAAAGTGGTCCTCCTTCCTGTCCCAGGGGAGATGATACACAAAGGGCATCGCGCCGTGAGCGCAGTCCGAGGACCTGCCTGAGCAGTGAACCCCACTGCAGCATCGCTCCTGATAAATACAGGGTTTACTTCTCCTCCTTCCGTTTGACCTCTTTTATTGTGGCTGCATACCTCAAATCCTAGGTATGATTATATTAGCATTACTGCAAAGTCAGCAATTTTATGTATAATACCTGGAAGTCAGACGTGCTATGGAATAGGAAACCTCAACAGCTTGTGTTACAATGAACGCTACTGGGAGGAAGCTTTTATTTTGTTGAAGATAACATAATTTCTTTTCAAAGTTAAAAAGTTATGCTCATCCAGGCATAGAAAGCACTTCCATGCCGTATGAAACAGCAAACAAAGTTAGGCAGCAGAAGTAAAGAAAAGAATCGGGCAGTCACTGAGCAGCAGAAAATGAACGCCTCGGTGCCAGCTCCTAGTGCAGAAGAGCATCTCGGGCAGGCAAACAGAACCACTTCAGGTAAAAACACCCTATTAAACTGCATATTTAATTTAATGCTACATTAAAAGTAAAAACGTAGCATTTTTATAATGCACGTTTTCCTTTTAGAAAGTAAAAACATTCAACAGTAATTTTGAAAGTACAACGACATGAATTTAAACTTACAGCTCCTCTAATCATTAAAAAAAAAAAAAGAAAGGCAAAAAAATTATTCAAGCCGTACATTTGCTGCCAACATTTTAAAGCTAATCAAACTACTGAAGTCGCGGAAGTCAGTCGCTGAGCACCTCTAGGCAGGTTGTGCCTCAGCGACAAACCAGCCTTTGGCATCTGGAGGTTGCCGGCAGGTGCAGAGAAAATATTTTCTTTATTTCAGTTCATTCAGTACAACCCAATTAAGCAACCAGTCCATTCAAAGAGGAGCTACTAATCAGGAGCTGAAAAAAAACCCATGAATGTTTCCTTCCATTGCCATTCTAAGAATAAAAAGAGGATGAGATGGACTAGTTGTAAAATTTTTACAGCATAGTGATTAGAAACCACCGGTTTTGACTACAGATAGGCCTTTCAGACATTAATTCTTTATTTCAAAACATTTCTCAATGAGTTTTTTCTTCTGAATTGGCTGGCTTCTATGTGGTGTTATTTATCTAACGGAAGAACATTTCAGAATTCTCGTTTCCTTCATTGTAATCGATGCAAATCATCAGTAAAAAATCAATTATCTAATACAAGAAATGTCAACACTTTCTATTTTCATACTAAAACATACACATGAAGAATCAGAGTAAGTGTATATATAACAAGCTACATAATTGCTTAAATACAGGCACAGTGATTAATCAAAGTAAGTATAACATTAAGTGCAAAGGCTATATTTAATTAAAACTCTATCTCAATGGTAATAAAGGAGGTTAAACCTTTCTTTACAAAATGATTAAGTACAAATGCAAAACAGTTAGGATGAGGCTTACTGTTAGCTGATTTAAGTCATGATTAAAATCAGATTTACAATGCTTTGAATCAAACTGAAGCAGAGAGTACACGGGGAGGTAACTATTTTGTTAAACCTGGGCGTACAACGTTTCTTATCTGGAGTCAGACGTCAGTTTTACACGTCGGATCTGGAGGAAATGCGAATTAGTTGGAGAGGGCTGAAAGGAACAAGAGGAGGAAGAGTTACGGAAGATGCACCAAAAGAAAAGGCTGAAAAACGTTTATCAGAGAAGTCAAAGATGTTCTATTAATTGTCAACGTGTAAAATGTTATTAGAAAGAGGATGGTGACCAGCAGTTCACTATATCCACGAGAGCAGGGGGAAAAAAAAAGGATGGAATTAAGCGACCAGCAAAGGGAGATGAGTTTAGGAATCAGGAGAAGCTGTCGACCTCTAACAACTAGTTGTGTACTAAAAAAAAAAAGGGTGGTAAACTGTGCCCCACAAGTCTGCCTTAGAGCAGGTGAGACAAAAGTCCACCTGAAGATCTGCTCCGTCTGACCCCGGGGGGACAGCAGGGGACGGAGAGGTGACCTCTGCAGGTCTCCTCCAGCCTCACTCTCCCAGTTGTGTGGGGGTTCCCTAAGCCTCGCCCAGAAGCCCTGCAGCGGGAGGCAGGCGAGTGCCTGAGAAAGTCAAGATTTCATGCAGCAAAGAATGAAGTTTCCAGTCCCGAGGGCTGCAGACAAAACCTTCAACACGTGACGTCAGTGCAGCCATTAACTCCTGAACAAAAAACAGATTAGGAGAGCCAAGTGCACATTTTTAATCTCATGATACCCTTCGGCAGGAACCTAGTTAGCCCTGAATGGCCTAGGTATGTGAATACCCAAAACACTTCTATCACACAGCTCATCGGGACCTTTCTCCTCCTCCGAAACATGCAAGCTCTGAATGACAGGTTATAACCAACAACTTTGATTTCTTTTTCCAGCGTGGCTTTTGCACAAAGCTTTTCTTTAAAAGAAGCCCACTCCGTGTCATGAGGAGCAGGTTCACCCAGCGTGAGCTGAGGAGCACTGCTTAGCTTAAGACAGTTACTGATGGGAAAAGAAAGGAGATGTAGGACTAACCTGGCATTTGCCAGGCTTCCAAAGAGCCTGTAAGAGATGCATCTCTTTCAAATTTCCCTGACACGGTTTCCATCTCTTCTTAACTTAAATCAGCCCATGCATCCTCTTTATCACTCAGCTTTACAACTGTCAGCCCCTAGTTGATCAGCGACTTCTTCTCTGTATCAGATATTTAATAATTATGTTACGTGATTACAGACTCAGCTGTCAGATGACGTTTAAAATCATAGACATTTAACGCTGTCAGCCCCCCCAGTGGCAAAACCCCCTGTAGATGCTAATTTTACTAAATGATGCCTCTTTTTAGTTACAATGTTGAGGGATGATCCGTCTGGAGCAGTGCAGGAGTTGCATAGCACGATAGCAACATGAGAAACTTTTCTGTTATTTACATGCCTGTAAGAGACAGTATAAAGATCATATAACCAAGAGCCTTACGTGCCGCACAAAAAAAAAAAATGATGTTGCGACACAAAAAAGATCATTAAAAATCCACTTAAAGGCATATCTGAAAAACCTATGTTTTCAGAATAAATAAGTATAATCCCGAGGAGTAAATCTGCTGAGAGATTAACATTTACTGTGCTTTCTAACTGGTATACCCTAGAAAACAGGAGTCGCGTTCTCCCTTCAGACACAGATGTTTACGGTCCCGTTATGCTTTTATCACTAACGGCAGCAATCTTGGCCGGTGGACAAACAATACACTTCGGTTGCCATTAGGTTTGGCAGCCGGCCAGGGAGACTACTCACACGCGTAAAATTGCGCTCGCTTATGACTGTTGGCGGGGTTAAAGAGGGTCCTTTCAGAAAAAGCCCTTCTCGTTTCCTAAAAGTCACTGAAAAAGCCAAGCACAATACTTCTGCAGTAAAATAATATAGAAGAGTAATAACAATTTTAAAATCTCTTTTATGTTGAGCCCTAGTAATCTGTGTGTGCATTCTCTTTGGAGTTTTTTATAAGAAATGTCCAAAAGATGTAACACGCTGGAACCTGGGTCACCACTTTCATTAGATGCCTTTAGCATCCATTCTCCCCTTTCGCCAAAGGTTACAACAAACACCTTGAGCTCTATTGAGACTGAAGAAACTCAGAAGAAGCTGAGTTTCTGACGGACAGAAACAACTGCAAGTTGTTTCTTGTGCAGGGGAAGACTGAGAAATCACAAAAAGGCAAAGTTTTATGCTTAAAGTGAGAGGGTACTTACAGCATTAGGATATTAGACCTCATTTCCTCCAGCCATTCTCTCAACAGCTGAAAGAGACTTAAGGAAATGAGTCAAAATCCTGGAAGATGTTTGTACGAGATGAAAAAGAAAACAACATCTGTAAAATCATGTGTCACACACATAGAGCAAGACAATCAAGCAACGCTGGATCTCTGCAATGGCATTCATTTTCATGGACAGAGAGTAAAAGCTGAGAAGTGCCTTAACCTTGAGCAATTACTGCCTCTCTTCTACAAGATTGATATGAGATTAGATCGGTTGTCATGTACTGTAGACAAACATATATGTTGTTGAAACTCCTTGATGCTGTGAGGTTCTTGATTCATCCAGAATTTGTTATTCCTCACCTTCAGATGACACCAGAGTGTTTACTGAAAGTTCAGGCTAGAAAAGCAGCTTTCTTTCAAACTACAAATGCGTAATATTTGGTATTTAGTTTGACAGCTCCAGATATGCCTTCAAAATCTTTCGAATAGCTCGCACTAACAATGAATGATGGTTCAGACAGAAATCCAAAGTATATAGATGTATCACTAGAGTCTCTCACAACAGACCAGAGAGAGAAAAGGACAAGTTTCACTACAAGAAACTCCTACCAGACTGAAACGTGACTCAGATGTTCCTCCTAAGATCTGTCTTAGCTCGTGTTCACATGTGCTAAAGACATATCCTCTCTGATTCCACCTGTGTCCTGGTGCAACGTGTCCCTTCTGGAGGTGACTCAGGATCCTTCGATCAATCCAAGCACCTGCAAAGCAGCGTTGCTGTTTGGACAATCGATGATGGGTTTCTGGGAGGGCTGAAGGGAGGCAGAAAGCCCATGGAGAGCCATCAGAACCCAACGCTATCACAGCTGCAGTCATCTGCCGACGAGAGGCTTTCCCTTGCAAAATGAGCACATGGAAATGCCTCCAGCCTCTCTGAACGGCACTTCAACGGGATGCAAATGGGAGTCTCGCTTCTTGCCAAATTTATCACGTTCTTTATTATAAAGCCTGAAGAAAAATCACTTAGGCGCTTGCTGGGAGAGGGTTCCCAGTCGTAACGGAAGGAAAAAGAGTCGAGTATTGAGCAATCTTTGACATTTCCACCCTGCTTCTGGCAGTGGCCCTGGGCCACGTTTCAGCATGGGAGAAGCTGCACGGCTGCAGGGGAGGGAGGAAAAGGAGGAGAGAGCAGAGATGGAAAGGGGGAAGCAGGGAGGGCAGGATACTCGGATGGTTTGAGGGGGGCAAGGCAGCGACTGAGTGACAGCAATCAGAACCCTCATCAAGTTCAATCTTCCTCCTTCCAGCCTCCAGCTGACAGGTAGCAGGAAACATCATGAGAAGAGACATTCTTCCCTCTGGGCACAGGGAGAGCCTCCTACAACTCTGCAGCTGACTGGGAGGAAAAAAAAAAAAAAAGGCTATATTGATGGATGCTGAAAGGAACCACGTCCAGCCTTCCATGACTGCAGGATGGAAGCGCCACAGAGGCTCTGGCAGAGTACTGGGAGGTGGGGGACAGGGTGAGCCTTTGGGGGGGGACAGGAGAGGCACAGAGAAAAGATGGTTCCAGAATATTGTATAAAAGGAGGACTAGGCAATCCTCCCAAACAGAGGGAAAAGTGGAAGCACACGTTAGGACGTAAGGAAAACAAAAAATAGGAAGGGGCTGTGCACAGAGGAGATGAATGGTTCACCCTCTGAGAGCTCTGTTTTCTACGTCCTCCTTCCCTGTTTGCAACCAAAGGAAGAAGCTCTTGACTAAAGGCCAAAGAAAGATACTTAATATAAATTTGTATACTGATAAACAACCGGATAGGTCTGATAGGTGGGAGATCACCCAGTCCAAGCGTCTGCACTGAGGCAAACCCCAAAGTAACGCAGGGTCACGCTAGCTCCGCAGCAATCCAGCACAGCAGATCTGCTCTGTCCTGCCTGTCACCTGTGACATCCCCTGCGCCCCTGCCAGGACACCAGCCATCACTCTGATACCTCCTCCAGCCCAAAACTAGCCCTGAATATTCCTCCACCCGTGTGATACACAGATGATGCGCATATGTACCTAAAGACAGTTGTCTTTTGTGACAGCAAGTCATTTCTGCCTACTACACTGTGCAATTTTGCCCACACGAGTTTGTCTCCTGTGCCCCCAAGGTGAAATATCACCAACAAGTAAACATTTGAACCCAGAACCAGAGGAAGGATCACGAGAAAGGTTCCTTCCTTAATCTCCAGGACTCTGGAGCCTGCATCTCATGACCTCCAGAAGATGCTGCCAGCCTGACCCGTTTCTCAAGCTCTCCTTAAGGACAGTCTAACTGTACCATGAAGGATAACCTTCAGGTGCAGGCAAGAAATACTTGAATTAAAGAAAGTTGGTGGGTATTAATCACTTCAGCTTTTTTTTTTTTTAATTTATTTTGAGAAACAACTCATTGGTAGGAGACTTTCCCATCCTTGCGGCCACAGCATTAGCACTTTGCAGACACCTCTGGGTGTTCTGAATAGGAAAATCCAAATTGTCAGCTATCACACTCTAGTTCCGATTGTTGATAAACAAAGGGAACAAACCAAACACATTACCCAAAGAAAAAATACTAACAAAAATGTTCATAAATCGACTACAGCCCTCTCTCACATCCCAAATGCGTACGGTGAAGAATCCCACATTGTCACTACTGTCAGTTCCTGGAATATTAGTTTCATTTGCTGCCAGCAGCGCGGGCAGAGGCTTGCGGAGCCCTCCCCGGCTGCTGTCTCGCAGGGTGCTCTGCAAGGCTCCTCTCCCTTGGTGGCAGTAGCTGTTAAACACCTCGCACCGCGCATCGCTTCCCTGGATCCTCAGCTTGCTCTTAGCTAAGTAGATAAAATAACCTTTCGCATTATCTGCTTTCAGATTTCCGTGCACCGGGCCAAATTCCTCCCTGGGTGCAACGCCTTGGACCCCAGCCGCGACCTCCTTACGACACCTTCCTCCACAGACCTCCAAATGCCTCTTAAAGCCTACGAACTGTGCAGTGAGCTGTGCGGCAACTGCGAAAGCCATGTGTAAAGTTGCCTGGTATTTCAAATCACTAGCCCTGTGAGGTTAGGGAAGGAAATCCCCTTTTATCAAGGAAGTGGAAAGGAAACTTTGAATGTATACCTGGCACACCAAAGTTCTTGGGCAAGTGGCTTCGCTCAGGCCTTCGGGAGACCGACAGGTCTCCCGAAGGCCTGAGCNNGCCTGGGCGGAGCCGCTTGCTCTCTTCTTCAACCCGAAGGATTGGAGCAGACTGGCTCTGATGCCTTGTCCCGGAGTGAGATGCCTGCCCAGCCCCTCCGGACTGTGGGGCACCCACTTGCTGGGGTGCAATGGGGCACCGACACCGGGGGGGCACCGATATCGGGGCACCAATACCGGGACACCGATAGCGGGGCATGAATCCACTGTGGCACCGACCCACTGGGGTGCATGGGGGCACTGACACCGGGGCACCGACACCGGGGCACCGACACCGGGGCGTAGCGGGACACCGAGACTGGGGCATGGACCCGCCGGGCTACTGACACCGGGACACTGACACCAGGACACCAA
>VYZM01006123.1:167795-241363 GCA_013398915.1 Dromas ardeola
CCCCCGTCCCCCGTGGAGGAGGGAGGGGGGAGCGTCCTTGTGCGCCTCGGTGGGGTTTGCCGTCAGGACGCCAAACACCTCCCACAACAAAATAGTTTAAGAAAGGAAGAAAATAAAACCGACAACCAACCAAAAAACCATGACACAGGGGCGCTACGGGGGGAGAGGTCGCCCCCCTCAGCGGGCAGCGCTTCTGCCGCGCTGGGTAGAGGAGAGGATTTGGGGATGAGAAGCTCAACGTGGGCCGGCAGCTCAGAAAGGCAACCACATCCTGCACCCCCAGCAGCGTGGCCAGCAGGGCCAGGGAGGGGATTCTCTCCCTCTACTCTGCTCCAGTGAGGCCCCACCTGCAGTGCTGTGTCCAGCTCTGGAGCCCCCAACACAAGAAGGACATGGACCTGTTGGAGCAGGTCCAGAGGAGGCCACGGAGATGATCCGAGGCTGGAGCCCCTCTGCTGTGAGGACAGGCTGAGAGAGTTGGGGTTGTTCAGCCTGGAGAAGAGAAGGCTCCGGGGAGACATTATTGCAGCCTTCCAGTACCTGTAGGGGGCATATAAGAAAGCTGGAAAATGACTTTTTACAAGGGCATGTAGTGATAGGATGAGGGGTAATCGTTTCAAATTGAAAGAGGGTAGATTTAGACTAGATATCAGGAAGAAATCTTTCACTGTGAGGGTGGTGAGCCCCTGGAAGAGGTTGCCCAGAGAAGTTGTGGCTGCCCCGTCCCTGGAGGTGTTCAAGGCCAGGCTGGATGGGGCTTTGAGCAGCCTGGTCTAGTGGGAGGTGTCCCTGCCCAGGGCAGGGGGTTGGAACTAGATGATCTTTGAAGGTCCCATCCAACCGACACCATTCTATGGTTCTGTGGTAAGGAGGGGTTGGGGATGTGGGGCTGGGTAAGCTCAGGGGGCAGCGTGGGCTGGGTGGCACAGCCAGGCTGGGCACGGGGCCTGGAAACAGAGGGAGCATCCCTCAAAGGTCAGGTACAAAGCCATTTGTTTAGCTCTGAAATCCTCACTGACAGCTCCTGGAGGTGTCACAGCAGGTCGTGTGTGCACCAAAGGTAACGCTCTGCCCTGGTTCAACCGCTGATATCTCAAACTGTGCCCCCTCTGGGCTGTCACCTATTAAGGGCCAGTCATAGCAACAGAAGTGAGACTTAAAAGTATGGCCTGTGACACAAAAAAGGAAGGATTGAAAGAACTGGCTGGTTTGGTATGGAAAAGAGAAAGCTGACAGGGAGCTTAAACATGGAAAAGGTTCTTACAAAGAGGATTGTGAGCAATTGTTTTTCATGTCCCTCAAGGGCAAGATAAAAAGTAATCCATTTAGTTCTCAGCAAAAAAAAAAAGAAATAGCTTAAATTTTAGGAAAGCACTTGCAAAGAGTCAGGAGAATTTAGTCTACAAATGCATTGCGGAGTAGAGGTGGTGGAATCCCACAGAGGGAGTTTTTTAAGCACCGATGAGACAATTGACAAGGAGGATCTGGGAGCATTTGCTTCTGTAGCTACAGACCCGGAGTGGAGCGGCTCTTCAGGCAGAAATAATACAGACTACAGAAATGTCTTGTCTTTAACACTGCTTTGTCAGTCGGTGTCACATGCTGCTGAGGTGACAGAAAGGTATGTAGGTGACCCAGGCAGAGGAGACATCCGTGCATTCACCAGCGGCGCTCTGCCCAGGTATCCACAGGCGGGTGAGGGAAGGACACACAGACTGTCAGAAAACCCCATACCAGCACTTCTGGGCATGCAGAAAGATGTAGGGGACACATGGCAAAACCTTCACCCGTGGAAAAGCATAAATATAGACACCTTGAAACGTGTCGGTACAGATCAGAAAAGTTATTGAAGGTAAATTATTCCCTTTTTTTTTTTTTCTTCATCTTCTTTTCTTTTGCAGTACTGTCAGATTTTTCCCAAGGTTAATAGCACTGTCCCATATGGTCCAGCATGAGATGAAAGTCTTGTCTTATATGTTTAAAATGGCTCTCTCCATTTCTTTACTCTCTTTCATCTCTGACAGCCAGTCTCTTTTGATGGGTGAATCCTTCCTCTGCTGCAAAACGGAATACATTTTTGCTAGCACACCAACAATTTCAAAATCAAACATTGTTTTTAAATCATATTTCTCGCTAGGTGCTAGCCTCATCAAATTAATTCTAGGCAGAGGTGAAAAATAGCTGAAATACTTAAATTTTTAGTGCACTCCAGATTTTCCAGGTGTCTTTGGGTTTCGTTTTTGCAGGAGAGAAAAAAAAAAAGGAGTTGGAAATCTTTTGTATAAATGCTTGGAGCGTTTGCAGTTTAATTTCTTAAAGATGCAAAGGCAGCGCACAAGGGGTTTCCACTGCAACGTTATCAAGGAACATGTGATGTTGTTATTGTGACAGGTTTCTCCCTGTTCTTCTCGATTAGTGCTCTTTCGGTTAGCGGCCTGCCTTTATGTCCTGCACATCCCTGATCACATGAAGCCAAACTCCGCATGGCCCGGCATCATGTGCCTCATTTTCACGAGCATTAGCTGAATGTGAGATCTCTCAAAATTGGAGCAGCAACAGTATTCTCCATGTACTTTGCCTGGCTATAAATAGCTACAGTAAGTGAGGAAACAAAGGTGAATTGGTTTTTAACCTTGCCACTTCATTTATTTTTAATAATCATAATGATAAACGCAGTTGCCTTTTCCACCTCTGTCCCGTACATTGCACTGAATGCTGTTAAGTTCTCTCATCCATATTCTGTTTGCATTATAGAAGAAGAAAAAGAAGGTTGCTTGAGCAGTGGAGGGTTCTCTTAGGTCTTTTTTCTACCTTTGTCCAAATTATGTGAGTTTAAACCGAAAAAGGGTCTTCTCTGTGTTTGCAGCCAGCCTCACATGTTCTTTTCTTCAGTCATCACCGTGGTACTGTGGCAGTGTGTTAGGACAGGTAATGCCATCTCTCCTCATTGTCTGCTGGAACCAACTTGCAGTAGGTTGACATTTTTTTTTTTGGGGGGGACAATAAAATGAGAGAGATCTACAGGCTGTGGAGACAATGGATACAGATTTGGAGATCAGAATGATAAGCTTGAAGAAATATATAAAACTCTCTATTTGGAAAGCTCACTTCAGTTTGAAAACCTTGAAGTGATTTAACATCTATGGACCAGCTCCTTCGAACAGTCAATGCAAAAGATTGCTGTTACACATCCATGGGACTTGCTTAGTGGAGTAAACATTGAATCGATCAATAATATCGGTAAGATTAAGCTAATGTCATTGAACTGGTGCCCTAATGAAGGACTTGCGTTATTTCTGTATCTGAATGAAAATGCATTTGGAAATTAGATAGTTTGATGGCTTCAAGCAGTTTATTTGTCAGGGCTATGAAAACCGTTTTATTCTAAATCTTTACAGAATAAATAATCTGTGGGATCTATTTTACCCGTGGCACGACATATCTAATGAGAAGAGGGGAAACTACCCTTCTGATACAGCTAATCAATGCCAGCTAGAATCCCTCCTGATAAACCCTGTGATAACGATTTCTTCTATAATGTTATACTTTCCTTTTTCTAAATTGCAGATTGATAGATCTTAGTCTGGGGCATCACTGTTCCATATAAACTGGCGGCCCCAGCCAGCTCCGGAATTAACTCCTCTGTGATTCCTGCAGGCTTTGAGAAATTACGGGAGTTTGAAACGTGCATCGATTTACCAACATTGCTGTAAAAGCTATCTAATCGTTGGTATAAAAGTTTGTTAAGCTTTTTAAAAGTGAAAAGTGGTTAAATTTCTGCCTTATGCGTTCACCTAAAGCAGCATTTCTGAAGCCTGGCTGTCAGGAATGTCATATGACCACCGTGCAAAAAGATGTACTCAGCACTCTGCTGTATCTTAATTTTAATCGACAAAACCATAGCTGTGAATTTTCAAAGCCTCTTGTTTAGTACTAAAGGAAAAAAAAAAATGTGTGAAATCTGCTGGTCTAAACTGTTTGTACAGCAAGGTATAATCCAGTTGTACCTCTTCCTTGAGATTTCGGGACGTTCCATTGCATTTATTTTTGTTAATTTCCAGTCTTCTTCATCCTCACACTGACATGTAAGGGTGGGTGAGTGGAGAAAACTGGCAGTATTGATAGGCATATGTCTTAAGGCTTCATCTGTAGATGGTAGGATTATAACACCTTCTGCAGTTTAACTGCAGAAATTTTCGCGATTTTTCGCAGGGATGACACTAAAATTAATGCAGATAAAGTGGACACCTTTATCTCATTCCCCCCGGAATATGAGCCTTCAAATTGAATCCATTCAGTCTGACTAAAGTGGGAGGTATCTCTTACTCCCTTTTAATCCAATTTTGTGAAATACTCGCTAAATCCCATTGTGCCCGTGATCTTAAATCAGCATTGCTATCCTACTTAATTAAAGAGTTTTCCAGCATCGAATGTCAAGAGCTGAGATATAATCGTCATTGAAGCTTGAAATATATGCTGTTTTTAAAGACATCTCTTATTATCACATGCATGGCACACTATTGTAAAAACTGTCTTATCAGTATAAGCTTAAGTGGAAAATAAAGGCTCTAATCTTCTTGATAGCAGTTTTTGTTAGTTTATAGCCTGCAATCTTACTAAGAAAAGAGATTTGTCTTTATGAACTGCCAAGTACGGTTCTTGCCTTTATCACTTGCTGCTTTTCTTGCACAGGCCACTGTTGAGAGCTGAGGTCTTTTCAAAGAGTGTTTTTCTTATTTCATTTTGTTGCTGGGTGGTTTTTTGTTTGTTTTTTCTTTTTTAAAACGAGTTTGACATAGCAACATAATTGTGGAGAAACAGCTGATTTGTCTTCCTCAAAAGTGTTCTCCTTTCCCATCCCGCTGCCCTTCCCGTCCTTCCCTGGCCTTCCCACGCGTGGTGGCTTTGGGCTGTGGACCTGGAGAAGCTCGTCCTGGCCCTCTCTGCCCGCTCCCAACAGGATATTAATGCCTCGGTGTCTGAAAACATACCCCAGCTCAGCATCTCATGACAAGAACTAACTTTGCTTTGCCCTTCATAAAGAGCCCTTCTGTGTTTTCTCACAGCGCTTTCCCGTATCTGAAATCTAAATAAATGGCTAGAGAGGGGGTTTGTCAGGCGTTTTTTCTTCTGAGGTGATTAAAGCCACATGAGATCCAGTTGACTCCTTTGGCATTTTTGTTAAACTGTGCTATTTTGCGTATGAATTTGGGGGTCAAATAAGAAGAAGGCTAAAAGAAAAGCAGAAGACACACACACCCCCCTTGACTGAGATAGTAGGTGTCCAAAGTGTGATGTGGAGAACGGGGTGCTTGTGTTGTCTGTGTTCCCTGAGTCAATAACTAGAAAAGCTTGTTTGTTTTATCACTTCTGTTTGTCGCATCGCATCTCAAAGTACCTTTCTTCAATGTACTTTAATTTGTCATTATTGAGCTGCACCAGGATTTGCTTGCATCCTTTTTAGCCTTGCAAGGCATCTTCAGTGCTCTTTCGGTCCCATTTTGTTTCCATCTTTGCGCAGTTTGCAGGAACTTGTGAGTTCCCCTTTATTCAGCTTTAAAACTCGTTACTAACCTGGGTTGTACTTTTTTTTGGGCGAGCGGCCTCTCTTGACCTCTCCTGTCAGTGCTCCTCTCACATGTCTGGCCCGGAGCACTCACCCTTTGTCAGGGGAGCATCATATGAGCCTCCCGCTCTCTCCCGGTCCCATCCTCGGTGCCCGCTCTGCCCGTCTTCTCCTGCGGAGCAAGGCAGATTTGTCACAACCCTGCCACCTCGCCTGGAACAAGGATAGCAGTGTCTGGCCTTAAAAAAACAACTGTTATTTATTAGACCCCAAGCATTTCAGAGAAGACAGTTCTTAAAATAGCAAACAGCCTGCACATGTGACCCATTTACTATTTTTCATAGAAAAACCAAGAAGTCTGGCCTCCCTAGCTGCTGCTCTGCAAAGCTTGTCTCCATGTCTGCTCGGTTTTGTTCAATTCCCAGGATGGCCGTGGGCAGCTGAACTTCTCAGAGACCAAAGCACTTTCTAATTAGCATCTCCGTCTTTGAGCAGGTAACTCCCAGCTTTGGTAAAGCAAGGCTTACAGTTTGCTGCAGACAGATGGAGTATCCGCAGAGCTGACAGCTTCTCCATCGCCCCTCACTTCTCCCCCTGCAACTTTTTTGAGCAACCCCTACTAAACTAAAGCACTGTAGACGTTGTTGCCCTTCCGTATGGGGTAGGTAGCCCTGACCAAGGCAATGCTGCAGTGTCTTAGGGCACCGCACAGCAGGTATGTACGTATTTACGTTTTCATTACAATCTGTCTTCACAGTTCTTGGTAACCAGAAGTCTCTAAGAGATTATTTTCCTATCAGTCTTATTCCATTTTCGTACAGCTATCTTGTACTGCCAGAGGCCTTTGGGGCTTTTTTTTTTCCAGCTATGTATATTTGCAAATGCAGTGTATATTATAATCCCCAAGCCCACAGTGCTGATAGACGGCAGGAAAAACATACACACCACTGGGAGAGTAAAGGGCAGTCAAAGGTGCCTCTCCATTAAGAAGGTCATGCCCATCCCGTTTATCACCCAATTCTCTATTTTTTTCACCTGTGGAAGTTTTTTTCCAGTCTTCTTGATAAGAGTTTTCAAACTGAGATGGTACAGTCACCTTTGGAAATTTCCATAGGTAGCCTGTTGTGTAGTGCCAGTGAGCTTCTGCAGACACTTTCAACCACCTCCCCAATGGATGCTGGCTGCCCGGCATCCTGGGAAGGCCTGGGATTGCACCTTGATTAATTTGCATTTAGATGACTTTGTTTGTCCAAGGCTGGATAACTGGAAAGAAAAAAATCAGTTCGTGAAGATGCCCGGGAATAAAAATGGTGTTCGTTCCTGTGAGGCAGGTGTTGTAAAGCCCGCTGATATTAATGAAATCATCTAGCTTCAGAAGGCCCATGAATTTGGACCTTAAGAGACAATATTCTATTACATGAGATGGCTACTTCTCCTTTTTTCTCCTCCTGTTCTGAGTTTAAGTAGATTTAGTGGGGCCGTATCAGTTTAGTGTGCTCAAATTCAGTCAAATGATTTTTAGGATATCTTTTGTGGGTTCTTTTTCATATTTTATCGCTGTTCTTTTAGGGAGTTGGTATTGAAATGATGCATTAGTCAGGTGTGCAATGTTTATCTAGATGTTTCTGCACATTTTTCTGTACCTGTCTGTCTGATATGCAATATAAACAACTGCATTAGTGTAAAAAATATGGTCTAAAGATCATATCTGGTTTTGCCCTGATATGTTCAGCTGATTCCTTCTTTTGTGTTGTTTCTCCTCCCGAATTCAAGAGCACTGCTGGCAAACCCCAGTATCCCAGCTGCCCACCTTGCTTAAGGCCAGGCTGTGGCTTTGTGTGCAGCTCCCCGCGCCCAGAGGACTCTGCTATTTGGAGGTGACCCCCAGCAGATGCACCAAGGTGCATCCTCAGGGCTCACCAGCTCTTTGCGCCTGCAGTGAAAAAACCCTGCCTTCAATCCTGCCTGTCGGGAACCTCACAGACGTTTATATCTCAAAGCCTCCCTTCCCTACGCCGGGTTCCTTAATTAAGTGCCTATAGAGCCGTCCCCCACTGATAGGCCTTTGGGCAGGGAGCTGTTGTCACCTGGCAGCATGCAGGACCCATTTGGGCCAGGAAAGTGTCCAAGTAAAACTGAGATTCAGGATTCTTTGGAGTTCACATGAGAAATACGGAGCGTCCCTTTGCCATCTGCTCCTTGTTGGCGCTGATGTGAATGTAAATGTCAGTTTTGCAGTTTAGGAGCCCGTCACCCCTCCAGGCGTCCGGCCCCTCTTGCTGAGGGGATGTGCGTCCACTGGGACTCGGCTGTCGCAGCTGAGAGCGGGGGTTCGGTCTCTGCCTCCATCCTGAACTGCTCCTGCATCATTTGTTTGCCGCGTTGGTTCGCAAGACGCTGGCTGTGAAATAGGCTTAGGAAGGTCCCGACCCTTCTCTCCCTAATTCTGTCCCCTGCTGTGGCACTTGAGCTTGCTAGCGCTTTGTTTTGCTGCCACAGCTTTTTTGAGGAACCGCAGAGAAGGTTATTTTTCACCCCCTAATCTAGTCCGTGATCTGGTTTATGGTGTGGCTTTTGCAAACAGGTCTGCTGGCAAACGGAGGTGGGGGGGAAAGCGATGAGAACGAGCGGCGAGAGGGAACTTAGCGCTGGCGTGCCGCCAGAGCCAGCACCCCGCGACAGCAAAACCTCGTGTTCCCTGGGAGCCGGCCTTTACATACCCCAAGGTAAATGCCACGGTGCCTCTATCCGAAGCCAGGTGTGAAGGTAACGGGTGATTTCCCCATTTTAGGTGGACACCTAAATAGCCAGGGCAGTTTAAACAATGCAAGGGAGCGGCCGGCTCCTCCTAGGAGTGGATATCTTGGTTATCACCGAGCTATTTCCCCTTGCCTCACGTCAGCTGGACGATTGTTCCGTGCCCAGTCCGGGCTGCTGCCGCTGCCGCCTTTATTTACCCATATATTAAGTGTTATACAAGATGTCGGTTGTAGGTACAATCTGTTAAATGCATGATCTCCGCTGTGTTACCAGCCCTCTCTGCACAGCCCACATATGGCCCATTGTTAGCACAGATGTCAGCCCAGGAGCAGCTTGCTTATCTCCTTACACCTCAGAGAGCCGGCGGCTCTTCCCTCCCAGCTTTTGCTCCCGTCCCTGTGTCAGAAGGGGATCATTTGTTTTTGGGGGCTTTGGAGATGAAATGAGTATAGCGATTAGGATGTGGCTGTGGCAAACGTCCGCTCATTAGCCTGTGACAGCGTGCACTGGATTTATGACAGTGACAAGGAGTCAAAATAACACGGTAGGGTAGCTCCTTTCAAAGGCAGATTTAGCAGGTGCTGTTTGCTGGGTCTGAGTCAGAGTCTCAACCTGGGGTTAAATCTTGGGGCGTTATTGTCTGAGGAACCTCGATGCCGTGTTAATAATTCCCACTGCACAACCACTGTACAGCTGATAAGCAGAAACATTCAGAAAATGTTGTAAATAGTATCTAGAATTCTTCTTTCATCTTCTTTCACAGATGATTTCTCAGTTTCTCTGACACGATCATATGATGAAGCATGTGTCATTTTGACCCTTGAAAGCCTGGAAGAGCATTGGCATCTCGAGTTCCTTTCCAAACACTTCAGAAATCCTTCTGCAAACAAACGCTGGAGATATCCAGAACTAGCAACGCATCACAGCCCTTGGGTTAATGTTTGCCTGGGACTATCAGCCACCGATAAAACAGAAAACTGCAGCCTACGTTTAAAGTGGTAACGGGGTCCTGGATCAGCGCGTCAAATGTCCATTCATTCTGTATTCGTGTGGTCAGCTACATTGGATAAAATGTTATTCATTGACAGCTCATTGAGTTTTGTTTCTCTTAGTTCTTTAATGAAGGCAGGATCCCTATTGAAGTGAGCCAGCTGAAACTGTGGTTCGCCTCGGTGTAAGCCAGATGTGTTGTCTATATCTAAGCCAGGTGCTGTCTATGTCCAGCGCAGAAACACAGGCACCTCTGGAGTGATAGTCACCCAACCTGAAGCAGGTGGGATGAATCATCCTCTGGAGACGTCTTTCTCCTCCTCAGAGGGATTGTAGACAAGTATGTGAAAGTTGCATGTGCAATATGTGTATGCAACTTCCATAACTCTCATAACTCTCAAAGGTTAACAGTCATTTCCTTTAGATGCCTAAAAAACAATAAGGTGGACAAATATGATCAATGAGGAGCTTCCTCTGTAAATAACTCCAAAGCGGGACGAACAAAATATTTAGACATGGAGACTCGGTCACAAGCACAGATCTGTCTAGATCTTGCATCACTACCAGCTACATCTTGTATCACTTCACCCTTTTCAGTTGTGAACGGCACAGCCTTAAACACGTCTGCAGGTCTCCTTGCCCAGTGGGGAAAGAAGGAGCTGCCATATGGCTCTGGGATTTGGGACCCCCCTTGCACTGCCCCAGTGGAGAACTTCAGTCAAGTTCCTCTGTGCCACCGTGTCTCCAGCTACAAAGTGCCCTGACCTCTTTTGCAAAATGCATTGTGCTCTGTGGCTAATGAGGGCACCGTAAGAGCTAGGTGTTAGCCTCCCACAGCAGTTACTGAGCATCTCCAGTGCGTGCCACGCTCATTTCCAGTATGCCTCTGGGCCTCGTTAGCTGGCTGGCACGCATTCCTCCCTGAAGCTCTGCTCCTTTCTTTGCATCAAAACCAACATATCACAAAGGCTGTGGGTTGCAGACACCCTCCCACAGAGTTTCCTACCAATACCTTGCCTGAACGCTCATCCTTCCATTAACGGTGATGTGGATCAGAGAGTAATTCCTGATCATAGAATCATAGAATCATAGAATGTGTTGGGTTGGAAGGGACCTCTAAAGGCCATCTAGTCCAACCCCCCGGCAGTAAGCAGGGACATCTTCAACTGGATCAGGTTGCTCAGAGCCTCATCAAGCCTGGCCTTGAACCCCTCCAGGGATGGGGCCTCCACCCCCTCTCTGGGCAACCTGTGCCAGTGTCTCACCACCCTCACTGTAAAGAACTTCTTCCTAATGTCTAATCTAACCCTGCCCTGCTCTAGTTTAAAGCCATTGCCCCTCGTCCTATCGCTCCACTCCCTGACAAAGAGTCCCTCCCCATCCTTCCTGTAGGCCCCCTTCAGGTACTGGAAGGGGCTATAAGGTCTCCTGGGAGCCTTCTCTTCTCCAGGCTGAACAACCCCAGGTCTCTCGGCCTGTCTTCATAGCAGAGGTGCTGCAGCCCTCGGATCATCTTCGTGGCCTCCTCTGGACCCACTCCAACAGGTCCTCTGATGGAGCCAGCAAGCCCAGCAACTGTATTTGTAAGTGAATTCCTCCACCAGTGCACACTGCCGTGCTTAATCCTCTAGGAATAGAGTGACCAGTGAGACAAGGGTGTTTCTAAGCTGGACTAGCAGCCATAGTAGGTACCAGAGCCTTCTGCACCCCCGCGTTATTGTGATGCCCCAACACCACATGGTATCAAACTGGTTGTGTTGCTGTGACTTGTGCTTGGCTCTCCCCCCGCTGTTGTGGTGTGTGTGACCACATCATGGATCCAGGCAGGGGGACTAGCCTAGCTGAAGCCTTGCTAGCCATAATACAAAAAAGGGAGGTGGAGAACGGAGTTGCGTAAATTAACACCACTGTCAATGGGGCGCCTAGTGGACTGCAGCCCATGCAGTTGTTTTCTAGGTCTTCGTTGTTTCCTAGCGCTGACAACTTCTGGCCGCTGCCTCTGATGAAGTTTTCAGTTCCTTCAGACAGACTGTGGTTCCACATAGATTTTTTAATTTCCTTCTATCAAAGATGTTTGAGATAAGTTGCAGCTCCTCTTTCACAGACGTACTGAAGGAGACACAGGGAATGCTCTTCTCAGCTCACCTGCACTGAATCTCCTGCCACCGGCAGGTGCAGAACATCCCTGAGCAGGATGCACTTTGGGGCAGAGGTGGAGATGGCTCCCCAAGCAGCTGAAAATATAAGGGATTACCTTTCCGGCAGCTGCAGCAAGGATAGAATCATAGAGTCATAGAATCATAGGGTTGGAAGGGACCTCTGGAGATCATCTAGTCCAACCCCCCTGCCAGAGCAGGGTCACCTTAGAGCAGGTTGCACAGGAACGTGTCCAGGCGGGTTTGGAATGTCTCCAGAGATGGAGGCTCCACCACCTCTCTGGGCAGCCTGTTCCAGTGCTCTGCCACCCTCAAAGTAAAGAAGTTCCTCCTCATGTTTAGGTGGAACTTCCTATACTCAAGACCTGGCCTCGTGAAGGTCTGCACCACAGCCAGGCAGCATTACATGTTTCACAAAGGGATTTCCTCCTGGCAGTAACTCTTGAGTGTGCTCCAACATACGCCCAGAGCTCTCCCATCCGTGGCGGGAGCACAGCCTAGGTGCTACCTGTGCCTTGTCCTTATGATCCCCTTTGCAGGGGGCATTACCAGAGACCTGTTGCCTGGGCTGTATGACCTTTTGTGCTGATGTGCTGTGTCCAGCTCTGGAACCCTCAGCACAAGAAGGACATGGACCTGTTGGAGTGGGTCCAGAGGAGGCCACGAAGATGATCCAAGGGCTGGAGCAACTCTGCTATGAAGACAGGCTGAGACAGTTGGGGTTGTTCCGCCCGGAGAAGGCTCAGGGGAGACATTATAGCCCCTTCCAGTACCTAAAGGGGGCCTACAGGAAAGCTGGGGAGGGGCTGTTTGCAAGGGCACGTAGTGATAGGACGAGGGGCAATGGCTTTAAACTAGAGCAGGGCAGGTTTAGATTAGACATTAGGAAGAAGTTCTTTACAGTGAGGGTGGTGAGACACTGGCACAGGTTGCCCAGAGAGGTGGTGGAGGCCCCATCCCTGGAGGTGTTCAAGGCCAGGCTTGATGAGGCTCTGAGCAACCTGATCTAGTTGAAGATGTCCCTGCTTACTGCAGGGGGGTTGGACTAGATGACCTTTAATGGTCCCTTCCAACCCAACACATTCTATGATTCTAAGATGCCACTACATTAAATAGCATCATCGGACGTAAACCCATCTTTGAAGGACCATAGAAATGAACCATCTGTGCACAAATGGCTGGTGGACATCACTACATTCTCACTTTCTCAGGTGTGATGTTTTTCTGAAAAGGCGCAATATGTTTTCCACAGGCAACTTTAATTCATATTCATTCATAGCCTTCTTGCACTGTTTGATTGACTGCAGCTGGATAAAAAGGAAAATGTTTGCTAGTTCCTTTTTAGCCAAGTATGCAACGGTATCTCGATTTTAACAGCAAGCATATCTTTAGAGGGCATCTTTTTGTTAAGCAAATTATTATAGATTTTGCCCAATCTATAAAAGAGCAGTTTCACTGTTCTTCTGATTCCCTTTTACTTTTATGATAATCTGAGCATTTATAAGACAAGATATCGTTTAGATGTTCAAAATAGAATCGTATTTTTGGACCGTGACATCAGTTTTTATGCCATTTCACTCTATTTTGAGCTACAATTAAAAGTTCTTTTTTAAACAAACTGTATCTAATTTCTGTGCTAAATCAAACCAGGCGGCAGGGAATGTTTTTACTTTTAACTAGAATGTCGTTAGAGTCAAGACATGCAAGTACAATATGGAATTGTAAGACATCTCTGCAAAAATTAAAAAAAAAAAAGAATTGACTGGAAAGTTCTTTGTCTACACTAGGAGTGGGGTTTTTTTGGTAGAGAAATGCCTGCAAACCCTCATGAAGAACTGCTTCTTGCACCAAAATAAAGTGATTTCCCACTAGAGCTTGTTCCAGTTTTCTGAACAGAAGCAGCAATGCAAGAACAATTTTGCCAGCCCAGCAGCATTTGCGAGCGCGGCCGTGTTGCCGAGAGCTGTGTATTATTGACTCCTCCTTGACATCGTTATTCCAGCAAAAATTTCGGACCCAGCGAACACTGCAATTAGGAGCTTAAACCAACAGAATTAACACAGAAGTGACATTCATTTTTACACATGGAAACAGTATGCAACAAGTATTTTTTCCTTGTAGAATATTAAGTTTGTAAGTAGGCCAGTGTTAACAGTTGTTTTTAGAAATCTACATGCTGGGCCTAAATTCCTTTACAGTAGGCCTTCAAAGGGCCACACATTGCATGTGGATATATGTTATGTATAACTTTGCTGTTTCTTCAAGCATATCATTGTTCTCGGAGAACGCTGCCCGTGGCAAAACTGAGGTTTAGAAAAGCAACTTGCTTTTTGCGTTTGCTAGACAAGGAAACAGCATTATGACCAGTGTCTCTTGCAGTAACCGGCGCTGCAGTCGTCGCACTCAGCAAGCACAGAAAGGTTAAACTGCAGTTAGCTAAAACCCTCCAAAAATTGTGTGTGTTTCTCGGCCATTGATGACCCAGGTCAAAAAATTCAGCCCTTGTGGAAGTATACTTTTCGGCATGATGCTTAGATCTCAGGGCCCCCCAAAAAAAAGTTGAGCGTTGAATTCATCCCCCAGATGGTATTAAAGAACTGGAGCATTACCTGTGAGCCAGGGGAGGGCTGGAGTATCTGGGGCTTTGATGTCAGTGTTGATTAAAGCCTGGATATGAGCTAAATGGGAGGCCTATGACTGCGCTTGGTTAGCTGTAGGAAGAGTCAAATATTCAAAGCCTAAAATTATAGTCTTAGATCTGTACATTTAATACTACCCGTGACTCACGGGCAGGCTCACAGGGTCGTTCAGCTCTCTCTTCCCTTGCTCTGGGTCTCTGCGTCTCTTCCTGGGGCTGTCTCGGAGAGCCGTGCTCTGTGGTGGGGCAAGACCTGAGCTCGGTCTTTCACACTACTGGTGGCCAGGACCTTCCCATTCCTCTCCTCCACCTGCTGCCTCACTTCATTATGATTTTTCCTGTTTCCAGCTTCTCCTTTCTCATTCCCAGCCTCCCATCCGCCTCTCCAGCTCCTTCTCCTGTCACTGCCTCACTGACAAGTAAAACTTTCACAAGCTAAAAGCGGTGAGGACTTTTCCCAGGTTGTTTCGTCTCCTGATAAATACGAACAAGTCTGCAGGCATTCAGGGCGGGATGCTGCTGTGAGCGGAATGTGAGACTGCACCACCCCCTCACCTGAGTGTATATCCAGGCAGGAGAAAGTACATCCCTCTGTTCCCATATGCCTAGCAAATCTGCATCGCTGCTAACCCGAGGAAATGTCTCCCAGACACACATGAATTGCCGCCTTTGTTTGACCTGTTTCCTATTTATTAAGCAGAGGGGACTTCCCCCAGTTTCTTTTTGGTCTCTTTCATCTTTTCTTTTTTTTTTTTTTTTTTCTTTTTTGGCTTCTATACTCCATTATAAATAAGAATTTCCTAATTATTTCTGATCTAACCCTTTAAAAGTTTCATGTGATGATGACACAGTAAGGAAATGAAAGAAGGAAGATATATTTGTGAATTGATCTGGTCACCCTCAGGCTTTGAAGTGGGAAAATTTTAGGTCTCGGCAATCCATTTCTGATGTAAATGTTTCACTCCTATATCTGGAGCACCCATTAGCAAAGGGGCAATCTGTCATAGGCTCTCCCTATATGAGGTGCTTTGTGCCCTTGTTCTGTGAAGAGTTGTAAACACAGGAGGTGACTATAAAATTGAGGGACTGAAAACACCACAAATGATGTTCATTAACAGCAAGAGAATTACTTTTTTTTTTTTTTTTTTTTTTATGTAAAAGGGAAACAGGGAGATTTGCTTATATTGATATCTGCAAGATTAAAAAAAAACCCAGCTATTAAGTCTCCAAATAAATATGTTTCCTTGCAACACAAGATGTGTAATTCCATGGAAACAAACACACAGACATAAACTGCAAAATGCTTGGGGGCATTTTTAACTTATCAGCATCGAAAAAAGGGAAAGTAAGTATAAATGTCACAGCAGCTATAACCAAAATTAAGAGAGCATGCATTATGTTTAAATCGTACGGATAATGTGCTAAAGATTAAGTTGCATACCAATAACTCACCGCACACATTTTAAAGCGGTAACACACAAATCGGATGAAAAGAACTAAAAATAATTTAGTAACATAATATAAATTATGATCATATTAATATAGATCGGTATCTGGTGCAATTCCTGCTCGCATTTTTAGGAGGCTGTTAATTAAGAAACGATGATGCTAGTCCCATTTTTCTAAATTGCAAACAAAACCCAAGGCCGCAGTTGTGTGTGAGAAGGATTTAACCTCTGCAAAAATCCCACCGGGCACATTAGCCAGACAAAGTTTACAAAAAAACCTGATGTCAGATTATAGAAATAACGATTCTAGCAGATACTCTTCCCGCTGATGCGCTTTGGCAGGGTTGTTTCATTGTTAATACCGTAGGACAGAGTTGCGGGGAGCTTCCCCATGGGAATCCCACTGCAACCTCAAATATTAGCGTAAACAGCTGAGTTTCTGCCCAGTTTGGTGACCCTGCAACGAGCCGCTGGGAGCTCACTGGGGCTTGGAAAGCAGCTCTGTCCTGTAAACAACTTGCTGGTCGTTTGTCCTGCCTTTCATGGCCCTGGTGCAAGGAAGAAAGGAAGCTAATAATTACATCTATTTCTCCAGATGTGACAGTGGTGCCTGTGGGCAGGTGTATTGCCCGGCTCTCATTTGCTCAAATCGATTTAAATTTTAGGGGGTCTTTTTAATGAGTAGGACCGGTGGCTGCTGCCAGGAACATGGATGCGTACACGGAAAGGTGGCAGTAATTGTGTGTGTGAACCGCGCAGGGTCTTTTCCTCACTTCTTTTTTGTAAAATTCTGGCACCAGAAAGATAACATTTTGAAAGACTTTCCATAATTCCTAGAGAGAAACTAGTCAGAAGAGACGCTTTCCAAAAGCACAGGTAGATCCGCGTGATGCTCTGGCCCTCTGAGTCTTGACAGTAAGGCAGGAAGCCCCGAGTCCAGCATTTGCTCCAACACAGGACCTGAGAAAAGCTTGGTTAGCGTCCAAATTCCTACATTTTCCTGCTTATTAAGCTGTCATATACCTCTGGGGCAGCTCGATTCTGGCAGCATCTATTTTCTGCAGAAATTTTTTGTAAAGAAACTTGAAGTTACCTTTCTCCTCCACTGAGCTCGATTCAGACATGTCCAGCATCACAACGTGGCGGGGAAGATCCTCCGGGCACTCGCAGCTTCTTCGGACACTGTCTGTTGTATTTGGATTCAGATATATTTTAATTTATTAACTTTCCCTCTGCATATTGTTGTGTGTCTCCAGCAGACCTAGTTTTGGAGGAAGACATTATAACATGCTTTTGCAGAACGCTTTTTGCAGGCATCTCTAAAATAATAAAGAGTTTCAATCAAAGGGAAGCGATTATGGCGGAAAAGGTGGGAGAAAAGTGAAATTGCTGTAAAGTTCAAAATGTTTCCAGCAATTACTAGCAGTTTCCCAATGCGTCTAAGTGTTGCAGTATGAATTATGTCTTCAAGCAGTTCTTGAGCCTTCACAATACAGATTTTCAGATATATTTGTTTATGACTGAGGCTCACTGCATAATGCAAATAATGTAGCAATACAGCAAGCGTGAAGCATGACATAAAAAATACGATTAATGTCAAGCTCACAGACCCAGCGTCTGCGTGATGTATCCTCAAAGCGCCCTTCGCCTCTGAGTTACACATTTGAAATCAGGAAGACGTAGCCTAATTTTCATTATCCTTGGATGCCCAGCAGTGTTTAATAAGAATGAAACTTAGGCATGCATTTTCTCATAAAGATCAAATCTCGCTTGGGAAACTTGATAGCTTTTCTTCCGTGGCTCTTAATTCTTTTGGTAAATTAGCAGCTGAAGAAAACACGCTAGTGGTAATTTGAATTAAAAACAGCAACAACATTTGATACAGTGCCTTACAAAGTCTTACTCTCAAAATTAATTCAGAATAGTTTGGGCATAAAAATTGCTATGTAAATTGAAAACTGCAAGCCTTAAGCATAACAAAACTGGACATCTATGATGTTTTCACAACCAAAAAAACCTCTCCTCCTCCATGGGAAAAACTTTCCAGAACACAGTAATTCTTTGTGTGTAGAGCTGTGGTCCTGACACGAGAACTCAAGACTTTTTAGAAAAGTTTATGGACTCTGTAACTGTTCTAGACACGCAATCGCAGTATCATTTCCTATGCTGATGAATTCCACCAAATCAATATCGCTTGATCCCTTGGGAGTTCTAGATTTGCCAGGATTCTGTGATTGGGAACACCTTCAGTCTCTGACAGACACACAGCTTCTTCTCCGTCATTTTTTTCTTGTAGTTTCGAAATCCTCTACATCAGATTCCTCTACTTGGTCCTGTGTGAATTGACTAGAATGATTGTTGATACTGTTTATGATTAGTATAAATAAATTAAAAAAAGCATTTTATGCACAGGGCACCAAGTATTTAGACATGTTCTTCTCTGTTCCTGTCTGGATGCCTGCAGAAGAGCCTCAGTTTTCAAAGGAAGAGCCTTTACTCCAACCTCCTTTGAAGTACGTTAAAGATACTTTAGAAATGCAGGTATTATTCATCACTATTATGTCACTGGACCGCTGAGCATTTTCTCCATCTCCAGAGCCTGTGGCAATAAGGCTCAGATGTTCTTCCAGGAGCAATTATACCTTCAGACATGTATATCTTTGTAGTTAAATACACTTCATTGTGAACATACATCAAATGAGATATGTATTTTCAGGTGTAGTTGTTTTGGACACTGATGCATCGCAGTGCAGTAATCATGACTTAAGCAAATAAAAGAGTGATTCCTCGCCTTTGAAATGTTTGCGGAATTACTCAGTCCCTTCTGTAATGTAAATAAACAAGGCAAGAGGTTGTATGGATAGTCAACACTCCAACCTGGTGCAGGGTACAACGGGACAGATCTTCCCAGTGCCAGGTAAAGGGCAGGTTACTTCTAAGAGGGTGACAGTGATTGATGTTAACTGCTTGCAATTGAAGAGGCTTTACCTAGAGGAAAAGGCTGACTGCTTTGTATGGAGAGGTGAGAAAACAAACATCGTGCGCCTCAACAAGTATCCTCCCAGAAAAAAGAGAGGAAGGGAAGCTGTCAAGAGGACCATACTTTTGCCCTTGCATTGTAAGGCCCAGAGACGAAAGGGGTCAACTCTTCCTGAAACTGGGGACTGACTTTTTGACCTCCAGAAGCAGTTCAGTGTTTTTAGCTCATCCAAGGGCCTGTCATTTAGATACAGGACAAGTTTGGTGGGGTTGGGCACAGAGCTACATCTGTCCCTCTGCCCACCTGGAGACCTCACTGTGAGCCAGCTTGTGCTGCTCAGATTAGTGGTGATGCTCAGGAATGTCTCAGGGATTAGAGATGTCTCCGGAAACGGGAGTTTGCTGTGACTGAGGGATTTTTGAATGTGGATGGACATTTATTAGTACCCTTGTGTGAAGTTTGTTCAGCAATAAGATCCCACGTGGATAAGAGCCAACTGTGAGAAAAGTTACCAATATGCTTTATCCCTGTTTTTATGGGGTCTGAGACTTGTTTGAATCAGTATCCCACAAACATGCAGCCTTGGGTGCTTCCTAGTCAAACTGTCTTTGATACAAGGCTTGGAGGAAAGCTTTGAAGAAGGATTTTTTCTGTGGCTCTAACATTTATCAGAAGGGACTCATTACACAGATACCCTTTGATGAAAATCTGTGGGCTTGCCAGCTTGGTGGGGGCACAGTCACGCATTAGCTGCGTCTGCACCCAGAGCTGGCAGGACAGAACCAAGCTCAGCTACAGAGGTCATTCAGCCATCTGCTAGACTCTCAGATGGACTCATTCGCTCAGGTGCAGCCCTAGCGTTGCCTCTGGGGCTGAGCTACCTCCATGGCTCCAAGTAGGTGGCTCATGGGCTCAACCAGCGTGCGTGGTGGAAGCCTGACTGGAGGAGTAGCTTACTTCGATGAGACATGGTAAGGCAAAATCATAAGATGCTTCTTTCCACGTCCCTTCCCATCTTTAGGTCTTTAATTTTTAGGTCTCTCTGAGAACACCTTCAGTCACACTCCACTGATTCCAGTTGATGGTCTTCAGCACCATGATATGCAGCCTCTTTGGTGTGACGTGTGGTTGAATGACTTGCAAATGTGGACAAGGAATGGATTACTGCTTTGTTGCAGGTGGCAAATATTATTTGACGTGATAAATTTCCTTATCCAAGATAGGGCCAACAAATTATTCATGGGAAACGCTCAATAATACTCACTCTCACCAGAATTCACTTGTCAGACCCAGAAACTTGCCCACTGGTGATCAGCAACATCTAAAGCCAGTTCTGTGCTGAAAAACTTTCCAGATAATGCTTTAACTGCCATTTTCAAGCCCTGAATGAGCACTTGACTGTGCCGGCTCTGCCTGAGTGTATTTCATTGTCCAAGATGCACTTGAGGATACTGCCTGAAAGACACCCATCCCTCCCATCCCAGCCAACACTTCAACCATTGTGGGATTCTCCCTCTGACCCAGAATTTCTGTCCTGGCCCTAGAACTATCTTCTTGCCCCATGTGTTTCCATGAAAATTTTCCATGTTTATGAATCTGCATTTTCTCATGAGAAACTGCTTCATCAAAACATTCCCTATCAGCTGCAGTTTTGTTTCACTTCAAAGACAAACGCTATGGCAAGACCTGCATGCTGGGAAATTTTTAAGTCAGATGTCTTGAATGTTAAAAGGAGCCTTTTTTGGGGGTTTTCTACACAACACATAAAGCCTAGCATTAAGTATTTGAGGTAAACCACATTAAACTAGAATAGCATCAACAGTATGTAACATTTAGCGCTGCCTGAACTGTGACCCAGAGCCATCATTTTTTTTCTCATCATAAACTGTGGTGTCTCCAAAGTGTTGACTGTCTGGAATAGTGTTTAAACCCGTATGCTTACTAAACTCCCCTTATTTGCTTGCAAATAAAACAGTGTGTACGTGTTGGCTGATGACATGCTGGGTTGCTAGTGTGTTTGAGTAGGGGCAGTGCAGAAGATGTTTGTCTCTGTCTAGAAGCCTGGATGTGGTTCTTGTTCTGGTCATGGGCTGATTCCCATGTCATGTTGCAAACAGGGACCTGGCCACTCTGACTGGAGGGGCAAAGCCAGCCATGTCCAAAGTTACCCATGTTCTCACCATGATCTGGAGAAAAATATACCTGCCAAGGCAAGCAGGAAGGGAAGGTAGAAGCACACTACCATTAAAAAGAGAATATGACAGTGAGGTACCCTCTCCAGATCCGAGACATTTGAAATTCTTCAGCTATGTCTGCTTGAAGTCATGGCTTTGCTGATAGGTGGCTGGAGACTGTGCCAGAGAAGACAATCTTTGGGTCACAGACCTTTGTGTAAAGTACCTTGGGGACATAACTGTTATATGGCTTGTCTTCATGGAAAGTACTACCAGGATAGTTATATTAACACTGACAAAAGTCACGTGGGCTCTCCTCTTCCAGAGCAAGTTCATTATCCATGCTGAGATAAGGATTAGTGTCCCTCACCATCACAGTTCACATCTTGCTGCCACAGACAAAAATACCTCTGGCTTCTTCAAGCAGTTGTCCAAGGCTCCCTTCAGCTTCAGGCACACATCCATTCCACATTCACAGGATTTTCTTTCAGCTCGTGCAACAAAAGGCTTATTTATTTACAAAAATGAAAGACAAGCTAGACTTTGAGATGTATGTATATATTGTAGGTCAGTGTACCAGAGCAGTCTAAGCTCTGAGAAATAGTGCTAAGCCTTTTATCTCGAAACCGGGCTGCCTCTGATAAAGCATGTTGGTCCAGCGTGTGTGCAAATTTGTGCTACTTTAAATCTGGTGATATCACAGGTCTCTGCGCGGGCTGTCATCACAGGCATGGAGCTAGAAGATGTTAAACAGCAGCTACAAATATTAAACATTTAAAATCAGCAGGTCTGGATAACCTGCACCTGTGATTTTTAAGACAGCTAACTGAAAAGAACCGAGGAGCAGAAATGGTGATTTTCAGCATACTGGAAAACTTCCAGCAGTTCCCAGAAGACTGGAAGAAAGTCAATGGCATGTCAGTATTTTAAAAACCTGTAGCAGGAAGCTCAGATATTACAAGCGTATCAGAACTATTTGGAAGCAAAACAAAATGTTGAGTTGTAAGTATAGAATTTGATTTTAAGGAGAGAAATAAAACTGTTCCAAATCAAAATTGGTTGACAGAAAACAAGTCTTGTGAAACTAAGCTATCTTTTTGTAATGAGACTGACCATTGCTGGAGACAAGTTTTCAAAGTAAAGGAAATTTTTTTTGCAGAAACTCTAAAGCACCAGAAATACCGCGTTTAGATGGAGACTGAAAAAGATAAAGAAATGTTTAAACTGCTTGGCCAAAAACTTGTAGAAATAGCTCTTGGGTTCCAAAATGACTAAACACTTCTGACAAAACCTTCTCTCCTTTGCTATCAATTTCGAAACATAGGAAAAGGTAGGATCCATATTGCTCACCCATGTAAATGCATTTTTGCATAAATGAGGCAAAAACTAATGATAGCAGGGTAGCGATGGCTTTGATTGCTGCTGAGCAGCTCAAGTTATGCAAATATACAAATACTGTTTCAACAAAGGAGTAAAGGGCAGTGGCAGGTAAGTTCACCAATAAGCCTTTGTTTGGGATGTTCTTTCTTATATATTCTCTCTTAAATAGTCAGGCTGTGGCATTATGCACCAAAATAAATACAAGCTAGTCGTCTGCTGCACATCAGCAGTATGCACCAGATGTTTCAAAGCTGTGAATACATTTCAAATGCCATTTTACAGTGTCTGATTATTAAATAGGATGAAACTTTCGGGCTCCATGCAGGAAGATGCAATGACTGTCTTATTTGTGAAGGATTCATTTAATTTGTGGCAGAATGGCTACATTTCCCCACTGCCAGAGAAAGTGGTGGAAATTAGCACAGTCACGCTCTTCCTGAAGGGGGTGTGAGCAAGTCTGTGTGTGTACGCGCATAGAGATGTTGGGTTTACGTTGGTCCAAACTCACCAGACCTGTAAACTGAGAAAAGTGAATGAATCCTTGTTAAAACAAGGATTCCCATGTGGAATGAACTTGGTCTTATTGCATCTAATTCACTGGTGGGTGTAGCAATTGCCCCTCTGTCTCAACTGAGAGTTTTCAGTAGCTGGTACTGGTGATTCCCATTGTGGATGACCTCATGAAAAGCAGCCACAGTCCAATGAACACAAAGGATCAAGTAATCACAATGTAAAAAGCTGCCGCTCCTTGGCTGAGAGATGCCACCATGAAGGTGGGAGATGTGGAGTTTATTTCACTTTTTACTGGTCTGGAAAGCACAGGTTTAGGGTGGTCACATCTCCAATTCTCTAACCACTGCCTGCCACCACCTAACACCAGCCAAAGGGTCTATGTCTGAGATCTACAGAGGTATTTGGGCATCCACTTCATATCGACTTCCCATGGGTGTTTGCTGGAGACTGGAGATGGAGCCAAACTATGCTTCATTGAGGATCGCTCCTTACCTTCGTTAACAAAGGGGTCACTAACAGCTGTACGATAACAGCCAGGACGGATGTACTAGTGACCACTAGTAATAGAGTCACAGCTTGTTTTGGAAGAAAGAGAATTTTTGCCAGGATGGCTTAAATGAATAAAATGGCCTATACGTGCCCCTGGACTCTTCTGGTGGTCCTATCACTCCTGCGTTGAGGTGCACCCCGAGACAGCTCAGGGTGCAGCGGCACTAGTGCTGCCATTCAGACCAGGAGGGTGCTTTTGAACTGCATGTCCCAGTTTAGCATGCTTTGTGAAGCGGGGTTGGAAAGCACAAGTTGGGTTCTTCTGGGATCAACCTAAACCATATAGTGAAGATGAGGAGCCCATGAGGTCCTACCATACAAAAGGGGAAGCGGACCAGACTAGAGCTAATCTGAAGTGAAAAATCCATAAAGTTGTATATCATGAACATCAGGTCCTCTGCACCAGAACTGATTTGCTTTTCAGTTCACCCGTAGTGCGCTGCCCGGCTGCTGCTGCAGATACTGACCATGGCCCCACGCCAGCTTGGTGTGTTCATCGTGTCTAAATGTCTCTGTGTAAAACAAAATTGCATTTTCTGTCTTCCAGCTGTAACTGAAAGAGCTGCATGCCCACACAAACTGTTCTGTATGGAAAAAAATTTACTTGGGACAAAAACAATGTCTTTGAATACATCTTGAAATAAAATGAAGGAGATACAGAGATACAGAAGAAAGCAACAAAACACCATAAAGCATTCCTCAGAGAGAGGTCTTGAGTCCTAGCCCATGGAGTGTTTTTGGTAATGGGCTTGCCTATTCCTCTCCAAAACCCTCAGTATTTCTGACTAAAGGGAATAATTTTCTAATGTGCCTGAGGAAACGGGTAAGCAAATGATAAGCATAACATCCAAATCTTTTTCATTTGGAAACTGGAGTTTTACATAGGATTTTTTTTCTTGCAAAAGTGGCTTCTTCGAAAAGTGCCAACATTTTTTGGAAGGCTTTAGGTTGAATAAAACTCATGAGATTTTAATTTTTCAGAAGTTTTCAGGCTATGATCAGTTTAGTGCTTAAAATCTGGGGGAAATTTTAACCGAAAAACCTAGCGTGAGTTTCTTTTTTGCTTATGCATAAATCTTACTGGGAACAGGATCCATATTAAAAGAAAACACAGAAGGTCTTCTCTAAAGTGCTACAGTTTACTACAACTGCCACAAAGTAAATTTATGGAAATTTTTTATGAGCAGAAGAAGAATGTGTGAATTTAGATCCAGAGGTGAAACAGAAATGGAAGAGGATGTTGGCAATTTTTATTCCACTTGTAAAGTAAAAAAAGGAGTGATTTTTAATTCACATTTTTAGGGTACCTAGTTTTTTTAAAACATATCCATTGAAAAACAGAGAGAAAATACGATGTGCTTCCAGTGTGATAGAGGTAACTAAAAGCTAGATGCATAAATACAGAAGCAGATGTAGAAATACTATGCTATTTAGAAAAAGCTAATTGGTGGAAAACCTGTGAAAATATTCAAGTGGCATTTCCATTCACCTACGTGTTATTAGTTAATAGATACGTAATGAAAATTCAGATAAGAAGACAGCACTAAAAATCCAAAGCTGTCATTTCTAACACTGCTGTCTACCTTTTTAGCAGCCAGGATTTTGCACGTGGACTGTTCCCTTGGCAGTCACAGAAATCCTTTTTGTTATATTTTCTCTCTCGCCTGCTCGCTGCTTCCTGTCTGCATGTGATGACGAGATGTCATTTCAACACGCAGCGCTGAGACGTCTGACAACAGCCACCACACCGTCCCAGCTTGAGCTGCTTTCGCTGCCAGAACCGGGACACCTTGGGATATGAAAACATCCAACCCGGGGTCTAACACAGAAGAATAGTCCAGGTGCTGCAGGTGTGGGAAAGCTCTGTGCTCGGTGGGGGAAGGAGCAGGCACCTGGCTGCCAGTTGATGTTGTCCACCAAGCTGCGCTGATGCCACCCAAGCCCGTAGGTCTCAAGGTCTTCCCAGCTGCAACACAGAGTGAAAAATTCAGAGAGGGTTCTGGTGCCCCAGAGGGCTGAGACAGTCTGGCGTGGAAAGCAAGGTTTCTCTTATCTTTCAGACCACAAAGGTAACGACTTCCACTAGATTCCTTGTCCTGTGTCCATGCAAGTCGATGGCAAAATGCCACATGGTAGCATGCTCTTTAGAGTTTCATATTGCGGGTAAAAGTCTCTTTTGCAAAAAGTTGTGCTGACTCAGACTGCTTAATTAATTTTTATTGCTTCATTGACCCGTGGTCTTTATTTGGAGTACACTGAATGGTCTAGTAGTGTTATTTTTTTCTTAACCTGTAACATTGACTTGTGCAGTATGGTTGCCTGCTACTGTAGCATGCATAGCACTAGTATAGAATCACAGAATCATAGAATTGTCTAGGTTGAAAGGGACCTTTCAGATCATCGAGTCCAACCATCAAAATCTCTGCAGCCCCCCCAAAGTGAGGGTCCATGGCAGGATGCATACGTGCAGGGCTGTGAGAGCGCCGGAAGGTGCCCACCACAATGGGAAGCAGAGCAGGGGCATTGAAGCTCCAGAGGGGTGGCAGGGGGCACAAACTTGGGTTTGGGTTTGTGGGATGTAGATTATGCAGCGAAAGGATGGGTGCTCTGGAAGGAGCAGGATGTCCCCGTCAAGGGAAAAGAGGGGTTAGAAATTCTTGCAGCCACCTTCTTGCCTGTGTGCCACGCTGCCTGACTGCCACCAGCGCTGCCGCTTGCTGTAGCCACAAGTGGCGACACCTCAGCAGAATAAATCTGGCCACAGGTGATGAAAGCAAGCCACCTCCCTTTTGACATTAACTTGTAGTGGAGCCTCAGGAGAGTCCAAGGATCAAGCCTGCCTCCCACTGGACACCAGGCTTGGAAAGAAACCTGAGAGGTCATTTACACCACCCCGCTCTCCTAAGACACTTTCATCTTTCCCTAGACAATTCGTCAGAGAAATTTGTCCAGGCACATTGCTCGGGATCCCTTGCCTCCTTTAGCAATGTCTTCCAACTAAAGAACAGTTTTCTTATTGCCTGACGTAAATGACTCTAACGCCCCTAAACCTCTTGTCCACCTGGGATGAGAGGAAGAGTTTGCTCTGTCCTCCTTCCAGCTACTTCTTACGTGTCTGAAGCCTGTTATTATGTCTCCCTTCCATCTTCACTTATTGAGGCAACCAGGACAATAGCAATGTTCTTTAGGGTTTGTAATCAATAGACAGGGAAAGAAAAATCAATCAGATTGATTGATTCTTGAGGGAAGTGAATTCTTTGGCCTAGTTTGTAGCAATGAGATTTCCTGGCTGACCAGAGTATTGCTCTGTGTGGGGGCGATGGGAGGGAGGAATAGCTCTGGGCTGTGCAAATTGGGAGGGCAAGTGGACACTGGTGCAAAAATACCTATTTACCCGTGGGGGATTTTTTATGGTTCTTTTCTATGGCAACTGAAGAAACAATTTTTAGAGGTGCTAAGCCAATAAGTTTAAAAAGAAAGACAAACCCAACCTCAGAAAGGACTTAAAAGTGCTCTATCATCTTCAGAAGTCTTTCCCCCCATGCAGTTATCAGGGACTCTAGCATGGAGCCATGAGTCCTGCTCATGCAGGACGGTGTGGGAAGGAAAGGTGTGTCAATGGTGTGTTTTGAAAGATCAAATTCTCCCGAAATGAAGCCAGCAAAGCAGACTCAGTGCCACCCTGGCCAAGCTTCTGGCCGAGTGGAGGTCCTCTGCATTCCACACATCATGTCCTGCCTGCGCAGGCTCTTGCCTGGTCACCGCGGACCCTCAGAGGCAATTTTTCAATGTGAACAGAGAAAAAGCAGCACGAAATAATTATTACACAGTTTTATTTCGCACACTCATCGTCTGATGCTTAAGACAAAAGCTTAAACGGAAGAGGGTCAGACTGCAACAAACGCCACAGTGATAAGTGCCATGAAGGGCTACAGTATAATTAGTGTTAGGTTGCATTTGCTTCAATATTTTTATTGTAATGTCATTGATCAATGAAACATTCAAAGATTCTATACAAATTAAAGCTTCAAAGTCTCACTTCAGTATTGGTTTTATTTTTTAAGTCAGTCAGTCATTGATGAAGATGGCATATGCTGCCATGCTAATCAATTCATTATTCCATGCAAATACCAGCAAATAAATTTAAATATGATTAATTGAATTATGTTAATACTAACACAGATGCATGCACTTCCATTAACTTGAAACGGGCTATAATCAAGTAATTAAAAACTAGCCTCTGGATACCGGGAGATTTTTGAAGAACACAAAGACGGTAAAATTCTGGGGACTGAGTGATGGCTGTACAGCGCACAAGTGCAACAGATCCATTAACAAAACAACCAGCTTTTCAACTTACTGTTGGCTATAACCAATGTGTTTCTCAACTGTAATGCGAGATAAGAACACGGCAGTTATTAATTTCAATGACTCATTAAATAAGAGAGAACAAGTACATATAGCTTTATCTCATCTCTATAACCACCATAATCAATGTTCCCACAACTTGAAGGAACACTCTGTTGTCATTGACTGTCAAAATAAGCTACAGCTGAGAACTGGCTAGGTTTCTGATTAAAATAATCTGGCAAACTGAAGCAAATTAACCCCGTAGTGAAAAATGAGGCAGTCACTTCAACGGGTAAAAGTGGCTTATTACGTGCAGTGCTGTAGTCAGTGCTTAGATAATACTCTGCAGAGCAATGCAAGGAGGAGGGTCGCAGCCTGGCACCTTTCCCATGGTTTGAGGAGTTGCGGGGCGTGGGATTTTGTTTGGTTTTGCATGCATACATACGCTCACACAAATAATACGAGAAATGCTCACTGAATCCGTTTCAAAATTACTTTCGCTGGGTGCTATAACATTGTTTTCATTGGTTTCACTGAAAAATACTGATATTCCATACCGCAACAAATTCTATTTGTGAAGCTTATGGCCCGCTGAAGCAATATGTTCGTACGACTTGTCACAACAATAGCCTAATTTGCCTCTTTTAGGAAGGAAACATAATCCTCTGGCAACATGCAAAATATTTTATTTTCCCTATGACAATTAAGGCTGTATAATGAAGAAGAAATGTATCCCTATATCTGGGGCTCTGAACAACCGTGGCAGATTTGTGTTTGGTTTCACCTTTGACAAGTTTTTCCTTAATCTTGCTGTATCTGTAAAATTTTGGTAACGCTACTTTCTACCACTCTTTGTCTCATGTTTGGACTGTAGCTCTTCAAGGCAAGAGCTGTCTCTTTTTATGTGCAGTACTGCCAACTTAAGATGTTTTTCACATGTCTCATGATATTTGATGTTTTCCCCGGCTCTTGTCATTATGTGAGAATCTCAGCATTCATTTAAAAAAAGAAAAGTTCCAGTCCTAATGGATGTAGATAAAAGCTCAAATATGGGCCATGCATATACTGTAAACCTCAAAGAGCAGAAAAAAAAGAGGATAACAAATAACAGGAACCCTATGTTTTTATAGCTACTGGTAGATCAGTGTATGTTTGTCGATTTTTAGTGGATTATTTGTGAACCCTCAGCTTTGGGGTTGCTTCCTCAGTACGTACAGCACAGAAAACAAGGCCGTTCCCACCCTCTGGGGCTGATGGAGCAGTCGGAGAAATCCCCACGGTGGGACCTCCGTCCTGCCTTTGGACATGATGGTATGGACCCCTCCTCCTGGGGCTAAGGCTGCTGGAGGCAGTTGGGCTCCTCACATCTCCACAGCGCTTGGGAAAAGGCCATGTTTGTCCTGTATAACCCAGCACACCGTTAGTAAAAAACTCATGTTTGCTCACCACGTCTCCTCTGAGGTGAAGCGGTTACGCCAAGACTCCCTTGCAATTTTGCTCTTGCAAGGGCAGCAACTCCCTGCTAATCTGTGGCCTTGCTTTCAGGTGGTGCCATCCTACCTGTAGAAAAAAGCCACTTCCCTTTCTACACTTAGAGATTCAAGAGGCGCTTCTCTAGCAATATGGTGTTCTGAAGAAAAATACCCTGAAATGCGATGGAAATCCAGGGGGAAAGGTAAACGAGGGAGGAAGGAAACAATATTCTCACCCAAAGACAAATATCTTTCATTACCTGCCGCATCCATAAGAAATGAAAGAGAGGAAAAAAATCTTTCTTTTCCCCCTAAGCTCCACTTTATTCACAGTTGCAGCTTCCTTTTCCCTGTGACAAAAGTGGGTATGTATACATACCATTTGGACCCTTATTCAGCTATGCCTAGCATTTTTCAGTACGGATTTCTCTTGCGGTGGGTTACCTTTCCCGTTCTGCCTCAATGACGTTGTTTTGGGCAGGAGATGCGTATTCTTTTCCCTTGCTACTCCCTGTAGAGAAGGGCACTGCAAATCCCACGCAGCTGCAATACCTGCGATAGCTGGGGGTTTTGGCCTGCAGTGTAACTCTTGACTGTGATCTGCTGAAGAACATAACTATTTCTGTGTTTTTTGCTGCAGGAAAAGTAACTTGATCTTTTCCTGCAAGTTTTGTGGTAGATTCGCAGTGACATCACAACCGAGGGATGTGCTTCTGTGACTCCAGGGCAGTACTCAAGCTGGCAACATAGTATGGAAATCACGTCTTTAACCTCAGTTTTCCTATCTGAAATTACACTTAATTTGCTGTTTTAAAGAAGCGTGAGATCCTTTGAAAGAATGCACATGATGTCTTATAAGCAAAATGCTGTTGATCTTTTTTGATTTTAAGCAGCATAAACTCCTTTTTATCTTTCTCACATTGCCCATTTCTTCACTCCAGTGTAAAATTTACACTATTGTCTGGGTGAAGGATGGGAAAGTGTCTTGAGTACAATGCACCAATAAATTAGACCATGGTACGTGATGACTTGTAGCACATCTGTCCCTTTGCAGGAGAAGCAGAAACAGTGGAAAGATCCTGCACAAGTCCTGTGGTCTTGTTGTTCACAAAGTAGACAGTGCAGGAGATGATCTGTTGAACAGCAATAACTATTCCAGGTTTCCTGAACTGTCAATGAGTTGCAGGCACCAGAGTAAGCTCATCTCATATATCTCTCTATCTACAACACAGCTGTGTTCTTCCTGGCTACCAATTTAGGAACCCCTAAGAGTTGATAGGGAAACCCAGGTATTTTTAGGGAGTAATTCATCATAAGCATTGTAGACATTGGCTTTAGAGTTAAATGAATCTTACACCTGAAGTGCTTTTTTTCTTCTAACGAATATGCTTAACAACCAGCTTGGATACAGTTATGTTCACTGTAGCCATCTACATCTGGTCACATGAAGTCCACACCAGTGGACTAATTTCTGATCTGGAGACCTGGAAAGTACTTTAGATCCCAAAGATGGGCCTTTCCATCCATGAGGTCCTTTCAAAATGTCCTTCTCATCAAGCACATTGTCTTCCCTAAAACTCATGCTTGGCATTGCTTCAGGTGGAAGGCATTATCATTTCCATTTTATCCTTACTGTCTTTATAATGTCTGGGTAAATAAGACATTAAAAAAAACAGATAGCAGCTATTCCTTTGAGGTTTGCACTTTGGACTGTGGCTGTGGCCTGCTTAGGTTATCATTTACTGTGATTTATGCTGAAGAAACTTAAGCTGATCTTCATCAACGTTTTGGAGCCTTCACCATGTCTGCTGTTAACTAGAAGTTACCAACTTGGTTTTGCATCAGTACATCAGCTAGATCGGACTTTCCCTTGACTTCCACTAGGATTGGACTAGACTGAGGCTCGCTCTAAATAACATTCCTAGCAGCAATACTGGACATTTTCCAAAGTATAATAACGGTCTCCTTATTTTTCAAGAACCCGAACCTCTTGTGTTGTAAGAACATGGTAGCAGAACCACAGGACCGAGGAAGGATGATAACAGCAAATCTTCTCAAACATATTTGAGCCACCAAGTATCTATCACTTGCAGTTCCAGGGGCGCTGCCTTGGGATTTTAACAGGGATAACGTGCCACCTCTGCATGCACAGGGTTAAAAACAATGTGAGCACTGGCAAAGTAAAGCAGGCACTTGTCCAGCCTTTGTGAACATTCTATCAGGCAGCAGGATTTAGAGATAGCTGTACAAGAAACCTCCTCATTGCTAGTGTCCTACAGTCAAGAACCTCTTCCTATTTCTTAGTCTAGTGACAGCTTTCATCCCAAAGCCCCAGACTTCCTCATTGGCAGCTTGAGTGTCAGCACAACTTCTAAAACAACCAGTAGAGCCTGATACTGCAAGGTATTGAGTTCTTCATGGTCTTACGTCAGTTCCTCTCTAGGTACACGTGGCTCAGTAGTAGCAATTTGAGTAAAGGTATTGCGGTTCTTCCCCTGAGTTTGCAATTTTGCCCTTGTGAAAGTTAAATGAAGCCTGGCTGACCTCTATGGTTTCCCATAACAGACCTTTTTCAGTCAGAATAACAAACCTCCTCTTTGAGTTACATTAAGACCCAAAGCCACAAACACAGCCCAGGGACAAAACTACTCAGAGCTAGTTGTGAGGAGGTTTTCACTGGGGGAGGATGAGTGCAAATGCAGGAGGTGGATATTATTCTGGTGGAGCTACATGCCCAGAACAGCAGGAGCCAAAATGATCAAGGAAGAGTTGCAAAGAAGCCCCATGGATAACACTTGCTGTGCAACCTCAAGAGAAGCATTGGGAGAGGCCTCTGTGCCATCTGGAAGGAGGACCGGAGCGACGAGTGCAGAAACTTTCTTCTGGTGTGTGATTCCTCCACGTAAGGCTCCAGGAAAAGGGAATTCGTGCTCTTTATGAGAGGTACAGACACAATAAGGAAATGCCATATTCCATGGTCAGCTTCTCCTTAGGCTGGACCCAGATTACTGGCAGGAGACTTGTATGAAAGGAGCTAACTCAGTGATTGCACGCTGCATGCTTAAACCTCATGTCATTCCTGATGAAACGGCTGGGCACACAAAACACCAAAACTGTCAGGGTGAAAACACTGAGGAAAATAAAGTCCTGGGTATTTAGGTGGTCAGGGGATGAATGCGATCAATTGGTGTGATGCAGCCAGAAAAATACAAATGTAATTGTGAGGTGCATCAGCTCAATATTTCTTGTAGTTGGAGATGTGCTCATGCTGTTATACAAGTGACTGTTAGGATCCAATCTACACTACTCTGTACAAGTCCATACTCAAAAATGTGAATTGCAGGTGAGAGAAGGGCAAAGAAGGGTCATTAAAAAGAAGAGAGAGGTGCAGCACTCATCCAACAAGAATAGAATAAAAGAGTGTGGGTGGCTTAGAATAGAAAATGGAGTTACGATAGCTCTGTATATATCTGTTAAATGGCTTATCACCAGGTAGTCATTAAAGAATTAAGAATTATTTAAGTAAGACAGCAATACTGGCACAAGAACAAATGAGGGGAAAGTGACAATGGTAATTAAAAAAACAAGTTCTCATCCTCAGATGCCCTAGAATATATTTCCAGTTGGGGTGAGTAAGCAAGATGTCCAAGGTTTTCAAGATGGTCTTGTTGTGACTAAGTGACAATAGACAGCTTCCTAGTGTATCCTGCATTTGCCTTTTAAAAGAATACAGGCAAAAAGGAAAGCTCAATGTTTTCTTGACAAAGTCTTTGTCAATGACGGAAAAAGTAACCTAGAAGAGCAGCCATTCATATTCAGAGCCTTGAGACAGGGACATCCTTCTTCACCTAGACCCAAAAGACTTTTTTTTTGTCTCAAATACCACTGAAGAACAATCTGAAGCCAGACAATTTCTTTTTGGCTTCTAATAGGTACACTTTACCATTTGTAAAACTTGCAGTAAACAGTCTAAAGCAATTAATCGATGGCAGGAGCACCCGGGGTACATGAAGGGTTGTGCTCTGTACAGTAATCCTGCTCTCTGGACAAAATCCTGGCTTCAGTGAAGTCAAGGTGAGTACCATCCTTGATTTCAAGCTTTTTTTTTTCCCGTGTTCTTACACTCACGCACTCGTGCTTGCTGTTAGTCACCACGTCTCAGAGAAAGAGGCAGAACCTGGTAGGAGGGTTGAAGAGTATTTATACCCTAAAAACCAGAAAACATGCCAAAACAAAAATGATGGCATTAGAATGGAGTTCAAGGATTTTTTTTGGCCATGACACTGTAAATGTAATTTCCCTGTGACATACTAAAACACTCAGTGAGCAATGCTTGTTCTCAGAGGTGGTTTTTTACTTTGTAGTTCTTCAGTCTTCACTTTTTGCCACTTCTCCTTCAAATGTTCTGTTTGGGTTTTGTTTATGTTTTTTATCTTCCCCCCCCTCCATTCCTCTCACCCAGCTGCAAAGATGAAAGATAAAGAAAAGCACCTGGCAATTCAGATGAGTTTGAATAGTTTAATGTCCTTTCTAGCATTAAATTCTTTAGGGTTTTGCCTCCTTCTTAAAAGACATTTCTGATTCACTTACCTGAGATTATGCAAATTGCTGCTGAACTCTAAGCAGCAAGGTTTATTTTCCTGAATAAAATTAGCAGACATGTACTAATAAGACACATTTACATTTGCACAGCACATTCTATCTCATTGGGTCCCAAAGCACTGCTGAACTGTAGTAGAACTTTGAAACCGAGAAACATTCTTGAGGCTTTAGCTCTTCTCGCATTCTCACTAATTTAGCCCACTGACATTCATGGAGTTATTCCTACTTCATACCAGTGGAAATCAGAGGCGATCCAACCCGGAACTTCTTCCAATCATTTAACAAAGTTAATGAATTCATCCTGGACCATTTATTACCTGATCATGAAATCTTTCTGCATGTTTTCTCCAATGGCCTTCCTCCATATATTCACAAAAACGTACAATCAAAAAAGGATCCAAAATGGGCTTTTTTTCAAAGCCCATTTGCTATTTTGCTATTTTGCATGTAACTGGCAGGACATAACTGCCAGTCCTGGACCTGGTTTGCAGCCCTCCTAGAGTGTGTCCTTCAAAAGTCTGTATTTCCTACTGTCTCTTAAGATTTTGAATGAATCTGCCTCTATATGCATTCCTAAAAAGGAAGCAGTTTTTCTCTTTTCTCTTGATTTATCCTTTAACAACAGCTGTGACTCTTATAATCCCGCCCCTTGTTTGGTGGATAGGCTTTTAGTGGTCTTTGTGTGTTTGAAATTATTAACAAGATCTACTTTTATGTTAGGCCTGTTTTGGCCCTCTCCATTTATTCCCCACTTTTATGAGCACAGGCTCATCTGAACCTGTCCTCGTCCTATCCTGGTGGCTGGTATCCCTGTTTGGGGTTTTTTCACACTTCAAATTGATCTACAGAGAGACTTATGATGTACACACACCTACATCCACTCGTTACATATTTGGTCCCATATTATGATATGTACTTTATGTACATATGTACATTTTTATGGTACGGTAAACCTTTAATATAATTCAAATTCATGCTGGAAAGACAACAGAAATATCAGAAGCTGTAGGGCACTCCCCAATGGAGATAAATAGTTCCATCAGGCTCTAAGAAGAAAACGCTGCATCTTGACTAACTATCACTGTTTCTTGGTAAGATCTTGCTTTTGTTTTCTAACACCTCATTTCATAACCAGACCAAGTGACAACACAGAAAATTTTCAAGTATTTGTCTTTTCTTAAACGCAACATTATCCTGTAGCCTGGAAATAAATGGTAATGCTGTCAAGATATCCAGAAAATTAGCCAATTTTTAAACCTTTTTTCCAGAGATTTCAGAGGAAAGGCTAAAATCCATTGTGTCAAATTTTCAGGTAAAAAAGACTGAATCTGGATTGTTGATATCCCTGCCTGGTTTCGTTAGCGTGCTTCTTGCAGTTGTCCCTGCATTTGCCTGAATTTGTGCATTAGGCTCAAAAAAAATTGGCAGACAACAAAGCTTTCTGGTAAAGATGTAGGCCTTGAGCCCCAGCCAAGTGTCAGCAGGGGCCTTTTTATGGACTCCGGTAGGAACTGGATCATGCCTCCCTGGCATGAAAACCTAATGTATCACCCAGCAAATGTGGAGCTCAGCTATTAGAAGCCCTGAACGGAAAAAATCACCGAATGGGCTTTGTTCTGTGCATCGAATAATAGTTCTGGATGTGTGGCCTTTGTTATTAGTATGTTGACAAGAGACACCTAATTAGATTAGGAGGGCTTTAAGTAAGGCAGTAGTAATCGGCTGGGAGAGCCCCGTGCAGACCGGCCGGTGGTGAGGAAAGGCGGTTTCCCCTACAGTTACCAAGACTACAAGGAGATTTAGTGGCTGGAACAGAAGAAGAGAAAACCAAAGTACAGAGTTTAATGCTGAGTTGGGAATCATAATCAACTTGGGTAATGGAGGCTGTATTCAGGCCTCCTTCGACCGTCCTGGTGACACTGGGGCCATGTGGGACAGATGGTGGGCATGGAGCAGAAGAAGCCCACAAGCCTGGTGCCACCGGAAGGGGAGGGAGAAGAAAGGAGAGCACATCCAAATTGTTTGAAGCCCTATTTGTCATAAACACCCTTCATGTTCGGTCATGAAATGAGGCAGCAGATATGAGAGAAGAAACTAGAAATATTAATGCCATTTGTAAAGCGTGAGAAAAATAAATACGTTGCTGTTCGTTTGCAGCTAAACATCAGCTCACACACGTCTAATTAATTAACATGGCAGTTAATTAACAAGACAGTTTTGATCTGCCGTAGCAAAGCTTTGAAATACAGTGGCTCGCTAAGTCATTTATTTCAGTCAAAATTAAAAGCAAATATTTTTTTATAGGCCCATTTGCAGAGCTCCGTATTACCCAAATGGCATCAGCGTGGCATTCCAGTCATCTGAATCCAGTCAGAATTAATCTGAGATTACAAAAGGTAGATAAAGGTTGATCTAGGTCAGGGAGCAAGAAAGCCGTCATTAGACGCCCCCGCATAAGCTGGGTCCCTGGTAAAGTGGGTCCCTCTCACAGCCTCCTGTTTGCCGGTTTGGGTTAGTTCTCTCCCAGAAATCAGAGCAAGACTGAATGAATTAACAACCAGGACAAGAAGACCTTGAATTTTTTTTTTTTCTCCTTCTGCAATGCATCATCTAACTTGAGCTCCTGTATTTTTAAGGAAACACCACTAGGTAGCTGAAATCCTTGGCTAGTCCAAGTCCCCATGACCCTGCACAATAATGCTAGGATGGCTAGAAAAGTACAGGAATGACTCTTGCTGCTGATTGCAGCCCCAGGACAAGTGTCTACAGCAGCCGTTAAAGTCCCCTTTCAGTGGTGAAAATATTTTCCTGCTCTAGATGTGGTCTCAGGTAGACCTCAGGTCTTCTACAAACCTCGGGGCTGGGACCCAGAAGAGAGGAGGAGATGCACATTACCATGGGATCCATGAGGCATCATAATTTAGAGACAGTTCCGGGGCAGGCCACAAAAAAGTGGTTTAAAAATACCTCTGCCCTTTCTGGGGTTTTGTGTCGCACCCGCCAGAAGCAGAGAACGGAAGCTCACCTTACATTTTAATCAGTCTTTCCCTCACTTAATTTTAATCTGACCCTGAGTAATGCCCCCTAAGAAGATTCATTTAGAAGCAGATTACAGTATCTAATTTGCTAATGATGAGACATCATCCTCAGAATCATAATCTTCCGTCGGGACTTAGTAGATGCATCAGGAAATAAGATAAGAATGTCCTGCTCCCCCTCGGCATTGACTTACAGCTGGAGTGCTTGTCTCCAGACCCAGCTCCAGTCCTACCTCAGGTGGGAAGGGCCGTGCCATGCCGTACTTGCTGTACTGGACCACAGGAAATAAGCAGGAAGAGCCTGGATAAGGGTATGTTTTGGTCAGAGACCTGTGGGGAGGAAAAAGATGGTTCATTGCTCCAAGAGCAGTGGGCTCAGGTCAGTGTGCAAGTATGGGCTGCAGTTGGCCCATGCCATTGGGAAACATGTTATGGAGAGTCACTGGTTTCCTATGTGCAGATGAGAGATCAAACGCTCCCAGTTTACAGCCAGAGGGAAGGACGGCATGTTTTTCATCAAGTTTTTTGGTTAAGTCTATGAGCAGGATTTTCTGGGAAAAGCAAAGAGGAATCACAGGATGCCCCTGGGGACTAAAACACAGGGGAGCCTGAACCACTCGCAATGGGGCAAGGAAGGGAGGGAAGGGGCTACAGGTAGATCCTCATGTTTTGCTTAGGAAAGGTGCTTAGGTAATAGAGAAATGACAAAAAATGTAGTGCATCCTCTGTATTCTCTGGTTATAAAACGGTTTGTGGTTACAACTCGATTCAGTTAAATTCAGTGGAAGACTTAAAAGTTTTTCAATTTCTAAAGGGTACTTTTGTGTAATGAAATGAATTCTAACAACTGAAGAAAGAGAAGACATGAATGGAAAGAAATACATTTGAGCCAAAGGTGCCATAGTATCTTCAATTTTTATCCCAAGCAAATGAAAATCTTTCAGGAAGGGCTCCAGTCTAAGTAAACTGAGTCAGCATCTCAGAATTCATATTAAGAACAGCAGAGAGCTCAGAAGTATTGCAAAAGGATTTGATCAGCAAAGAAATCTGTGTTCAATAAAAGGAGCGTTGCCAAAAGTCAAGCTGAGTCAGATCTGCAAAGGATATTAAAAGACACAGCAAAAGGTTCTCCAGCTGCATGAAAGAAAGAGGAACAGGTAAGGAAAAAAACTGTAACAAGAAAGCAGAGATCATCAGAGATCTAGCTTCCCAAAATTGCCTGGACCACACCTTGCGCACCCATCCCACACGGAAAGACCGAAGATGTTTAGGGAACTTTAGGCAAATGGTGAAAATCTGAGTGGAGGAACTCCTTCAGTCAAATATAAGTGCTCAAAACAGAAAAAGCTGATGTCCTGGGAAGGGGTTTGGAAGGGCAACGTGGGCTATAAACTGAGAAACAGGGGAAGAGCTGCCCCTCACACCTCCTCTCCAGGCTTTTGCTGCTCTGGCACCAAGCGGGCAGGAGACATTGCCAGCCCTGCAGGAGCAGACACCTTCTCTACCCCAGCCTCCCTGGTGCCATTCTTCTCCCGCTCTCCTCCCCTGAAACACCTCCCATTCCAGCAGTGCTCCCTCCAGGGTGGACTCCCAGGTGTACCTGCCTCATGCCCACTCCAGTATGAGGACAGGGACACAGAGGGGTAGGAGAAGGAGTTTTGAAACCTTCTCTTGATCGTAGGGGTCTGTAGAAGAGAGACACACAAACCCAGCAGTCCTGCAAGGATACATGGCACGGTGCCCTTGCTAATGGCTACCTGCCCTGCAGCTCCAGGTGATAAAGGACAGAGTTTTCTGTGGGATAACTGGGATAAACCCATTTCTCACTAAAAGCAGGGGAAAGCCCAGCTCTGAAGAGGGCAATGCTCTGAGGACCAGTATGTTCCTTCTATGCTATGGGTGACAAAACTGTCTTCTCTTCTGCATGGCGGGGAAGTCAGGGTGGGATGTGGAGGGAAGGGTTGTTCAGGGTTGTCCAGGGAAGGAGGGGAAGTGGAGAACCAGCGCCAGATATGGAGTCCAGAGAGATACCTCCACGGCAATGTTTGGTCCCTTTTGTTTTGGAGTCTGCACTGATGAAGAAGTCAAGAATCTCCTGTTGCATCCAGCCCTGTAAGGCCATGGATGGAGCCTTTGAGCACAGCAGGGCCATCCTACTAGTGTTTGCTGTGCACCTCATCCATGCTGTGTTGCTGGCCATCTAGCCTGAGGGCTGGGAATCATGACACACAAACGTTGCACCGTACACAACAGGCTGCCTCTCCAGCCTGCCCCGTCACTGGATGCCCAACATGAATTTGTTGATTTAAAATGTGCTTACGTGCCGTTTTACCCCAGATAACAATACAGCAGGGTAGGTATTCTCTTATGTGTCACAGGAACTCTCAAGGACTTACTTGCCTTCTAGAGGATCTCATGTAGTTCACGCATGTGCCTAGGACCAATGATGCGCAAGCATCAGAATACATTCATGACAGAGTTTCTCATTTAATTTCCTTCTCATGCATCGAAAGCCCTTTAGGAACCAAAGTGACACAAAGTAAATGGGAACAATCAGAGGATTCACATCAAACTGCACTATTACTCCAGACCAACTTGCTAAGGCAGGCGCGGCCAGTGGAGATGCTAAAAGAGGTGAGGAAAGCTGGTCCTTGGCAGAGGGAGGTTCTCCAACAGCTTCCGACAGCAGCTGAGTTGATGGGCAAGAGGAAACTGGTTTTAAGATGGAACTTTGTACATTTCTGAATATAATTGCCAGATTGCAAGAAAACTAATTAAATGATTTTTAACCATTTGGTTCAAGTAAGTAATGTTCCTATGGAAAATAGGTGTTGCATAGGTGGCTACAGAAATTATTGCATGGCCTGGAACTGTACTGCATGTAGATAAGAAAACTTGGCAGACTGATACGAAAATACGTAGGACAGTTTCTATTGTGAGGAAAGGTGTTTTTATGTGGAATTTAACAGGAGATTAACAAATATGGTTTGGCTATCAAATACCCATAAATACCATTAAAAAGGACTTGCAAAGATCTCAGTTTTTGCTTTAACTCTCTATATAGAACTACAAATACTATACAGTACAATTTTGTTAAGTAACACAGGTTGTGCATAGGCAATAACCAATTACTTAAACTGAAGGAGAAAGAGAAAAGGAAAATCAAACTTATTTTAGCTGTCCACTTGCGAATAAAACCGCCATTTCATATAATAAACTTCAGGACTGCATTACTGAAAAAAGGCATCTAAAAATATCACACTTATATTTCACCAAAATAATAAATGTGGGTTGATACGGTATCTTTCATACTCAGGAAATTCCGCATGGGTTTGCATGATGGCACATGGATGCCTGATCAGTTGGTCTGTAGCAAATTTAGCTACAACACATTCACCTCTACTCACAGAGGTATTTCAGTTTTACTATCTAAGGGAAGAAATACAAAGTTGGGCAGCATATCAGATTTAGAAATCTGCCTGCACATTTGTTTGCCTGAAGAAAGTCATAAGCTCTTCAATATTAATTTTTGTGACTTCATTTTGGAGGAAGAAAGATGTTATAGAACAGGGTTTGAGTAAACTGGAACTGGGCTTTAGGAGACCGGATAAGCCAGGTGAGTTGGGGCAAGAAGAGAAATTCCCCTCTACTGTCATTAAATGCAATATACTTCGACTAGCAAGAACTGAACCAAATTTACATGTAACTGGTGGTAGATGATAGCCATCTGCCTTAAGGGAAGGACATTCAAAAAGAAATGCTGAAGAATTTCCAGGAAGATACAAGCACAACATTACATACTTGTATTCAAATTACTCTCTGAGTTCACAGAACAGCATATAAAGTGCAAAGAACTGGTCTAACGCACCAGAGATATCTAAGTATCCAGTGGCTCTTTCTCAAATAGTCATAGAGTAACAAGGGTCAGTTGTGATTATCTGGTCTGGTGTCTTCTGGAACCTACCAGACCAAACTACCAGACCTTTTAAAGTCAGTTCTTGTTTGAACTAGAGCATCCGTTTTAGGAAACAGGTACTCTTGTTTTAAAAAAAAGAATAAATCTTGTGATTGGGTTCACCAGATCCTCTGACAAGGTTTTCTGTCAGTTAATCACTTTCACCTTTAAAAATTTGCACATTTCAAGACTTACCAAGCTGACCATTGATTTCCTGCCACTGGATCATATTACGTATTTTTCTACTTGTTTGAAGCCTGCTGATGAACATCAAAAGCCACATACAGCTTTTGCAAGTGCCACATTTCCCGGTGGCAATGTACAAATTTCCAGAAATTGCCCAGAATCAGCCCTGGTCACTTCACAGCCAAGTCCCAACAAGACATTCTGCAGACCCTCTCCTATCTTCTCTGGCCTCAAAAGAAAGGGTTTGAGTGACCCATAAATAACAGCAAGGACCACAGCAGGCCAGCAGTGAATGAACCACTGGGTCAGCGAGACACAAGCTTCGCTCCCCACCCTGTTGGGGTGCCCCACATCTCTCACACGAACCACAAGCAGAGGGTGGCTGGAGCAAGCTTTACTTAGCCTGTTCCACGGAAAGGACTGCAGGCTGAGACAGAGGGATGTGCAGCCCCGTGGCGAGGGTGCAGCCTCTGGCGAGGAAGCTGGCGCAGGTCCTAACCTCAAGGAGGCAATGAGTGTCGTTCCCTGCAACTGCTCAGGGATGCCCATGCCAAACCTTGCAGCTGCAACTACCATTTTACATATACCGCGACACTGGGAGGTGGTTTAGCACCCAGGTCCTCTTGGCAGTAGCCCCGGAGGGCCCCCACAACCACTGGGATACACCACCAAGTGAAAAATAGCTAAGGCAAGAGAGCAAAAGGAAGGTACCAAACACCAGGTGCAGTAGCTTTAAAGAGCTCAGTCCCTTTTTAAGCTCCTAAAGGGGGGTCTGATAAAAGCCCCAAGGAGACATATCTCCAGCACCGTCATTTTTTAAAAGCAAGAAGCAGCACGAACCTTCCCAGGATCAATCTGTGGTGTGCCTGGCTGCCTCTCGCTAATGCGCACTTATGGGTGGTGTAAATGGCCCTGACACCCTGCGGAGTCTCCATCCCTCCCACGTCTCACTGTGCTAATGTCAAACAGAAGAGGTGGCCCTTCCTTCCAAGGGTCTGGAGGACCACTCCAGGGCTGCCATCGGAGTCTTAGAGCACAATGGGCTGTGGAAACAGTTTGGACCCTTGTTCCGAGTCTCGGGAAAAGCCTGGGATTTGGTCAGTCATTACAACAGTGAGCATTGAGAAGCCTCAGTCTCTATATGGATTTAGGCACCTGTTAATTCAATATTAAATTTGCCACAGGAAATGTGCTCCTGGAGCAAACACTCTGTGCCTTTCACCAAGCCAACCGCATAGCACTGCAAAGAAAACAAATCTAACAAACAGTCTTTTCTCGACACGCGGCATAAAATCTTTGCTCACACATGCAACAAAAGTTATTAGAGCAATTTAACCGGGAACAAGGGAGGTGGGGCAGACGCTGGCAGGGACAGTGCAAGACGTGTGCAGGAATGGTAGGGGAGACGGGGGAGATCCACAGGAACCCTGTGGCCATTAGACCGTTTTGTCCTCCTGGATGTGGAGTTGAATATTTTCCTGCCTCAGAGGTGTACAGATGGCAGACAAAACACCTCTTCCTTCACCTTAATGTAAAAACAGAAAGAGGATAGAGGATTCGCTATGGATCTAAAAAGGTCCCAGCCCCACTGGTAAAAGTCAAGACAGAGTCACATCATGGAATTAAATTTTTTTTCTGTGGTTTGTCTGGAATTTCTTTTAAGGGAAAATAGGAAATGGCTTTTTTCTTTCAAATACCACATTACAAAAAAGTTAAGTGAAGAAATTAGGAAATGGGAAAATTAAGAGTTCCTGTACAGCCTTCATTTGACTCCCTTTATGCACATACTTCATAGCTTGGTCTCTACAACACTTTCTTTTCACCCCATGGGAGCCATTCCATTCATTGAAGATACTGGAAAGACATATCGTGAAGGAGACAGTGGTTTACAGGCAAAAAGGACAGGCTTATATTTGAGGCCGTTGAATGTTGCCCCGGAGGGCTGGGGACTGAGACTGCAAAGGATTCAAGCTATGTTCCTACTAACCATGTCCGTCCTCCCTGGGCCTGATGTTTGTGGCATCTCGGGGTCCACTCAGAGCCTTGCAGAGCATCTCAGTGTCCCATGCCGGTGGCAGAGGGGACAATACAGGGACATCCACCCCAGGCAGGAGCTCCTGGTTCTCCAGGAGTGGGCACTTCGGCCTCCACTGCTCTGCTGATTCACTGCTGCTGCTTAGACACTGCATCCCACCATCTCTGGTGGGGAGATTAAGTATAATGCCCTGCTGATTAAGTATAATACAGGTTTTGGACCTGAGGCTAGGCTTTTAGGACTAATCATTTTAATATTAGAAACAGAGATTCCAGGATCAAATCAGAGGTAAAACAGAGTACTGTTCTGCACTTAAAAAACACTCTCTCTGTGCCATTTCAGCGTGTGTCACCACAAAATCCTCCAGCGTGTCCAAGCTGCGGAGATGGGAAGTGAGCGTTCCCACAGCCATCCATCTCCTGTCCTCCCCTCTCCCTGCCCACCTCCTCTCGCCTGAACCATTTATCTCCGTCCTAGCTCTTAAATTGCACTGTTTCGTCTTCCCACTCCTAATTTGCTTATGCTGCAGGTGTAAACTTAATAACTTGAACTTTATCGTCCCCTTTTATTGGTACCCCTCTCCAGGATAAGGTGACACCTTTTGAAACTTATATTAAGTTGGGGCAGCACGCAGCATACAACTGTGAAACATATTAATCGGACAAGCCTTCTGTCAATCTATGAACTCCAGTCTTTTCTCAGCGAGACCCATATGGACACCACACGGGTGCAGCATCGAGGTGTTTTGTCCTCCCTGCCTGTCCCTCTTCCCAGTTTAAGGATTTCTACATCACATCCACCACAGTAAACTGGGAATTGAGGTGATTTTTTTAGGGAGAGGCTCTGTAAATTTGTATTCATTAGTATTCATTAATAATTTTCCACGAAGAAACTGATGATTTCATATTTGCTGCAGAGTCTGGAAAGTACACAGTAATTAAAAGACGGAAAGGTTTGAATAAGTGTCTAGCTTTCAAAGACTGAAAGAAAAGTGGGTTTTGTAGGAAAAATTATCTGATATCCTAAGGACTGTGTCAGATTCATACTTACAAGAAGAAATGTTAAGACTGCCTGAGGCGCCTTCTTTCAGTCATTTTCTGTTCTGTATTTGATTACCCAGCTTTACCGTTCCTGTAGCTTAGAAGTAGCGTTGAATGGATTCTAAAACACTTATTTCCAAGAAAGGAACATTTAGAGAGATTCAGGTGCCTAAATATAAGAAGAGCTGTCTAATGTCATTTGAGATGCTCTGAGAAACCCGTCTGGCTTGCAGCTGCTGCTCCAGCAGGGCACAAATCCTGCCATAAATCCTGTGTCAAAGCTGCCAACACATTTAGATGACTCCAGCAACTGCCGTCATCTCCAAAGGCATTATGTTTAGGTACCTGAATTTCCCCATTTAAATTACATTTGAATACTGAAAACAGAGAATCGTCAGATAAACTCAGATACAGCTTCAGCCAGGATTTCCTAGCCACAGCGCACGATTACTCCCGTTTCTCTATTTCAGTTATTCCTGCTTAGTTTCGAGTTTATTGCCTCTCGGGATCTCTGGGCGATTTTTGCAAAATGGCTGACAAATCAGAAGCGGCTGCAGGAGCGTGGTCCGAGGAAATGCTTGTCCGCGTTCAGAAACTGGCTGACGTGGCATTTCCACTCATCCCGCTAATCCCCATGTCGCTGGGGTTAAAAGTTAGGAGCGTGTGAGTCCGGCCTCTTCTCACCCTGTTTGCTGGTTTATGCAGGTTTGGGGATTGGGGTTGGGTTTTTTTTTGCTAGAAATTCGTCCCTGAAGGAGGCATGACTTGCGTTGACAGAGAAAGGAAACACGTTTCTGCAGTCTTAGGGCAGGAATGGGAGCAGGCAGACTGACGACAGGACTATGCCAAGGTTTCGCAGGTAGCCCTGACATCATTGCCATCAGGTGACTCTGGCCGGCGATGCTGTCTTTAACAGGGTGAGTGGTACTGTGCGAAGAAACCTAATGCGGGTATTGCAAGAACGCTGCAAGCTTAAAAGCTCACAAATATACGTTGTCAGAAGATTTAAGGTCTCCTAGTGATTTTTCTTAAGCTTGCATGTGTTCTGCAATCTCTGTTTTAACGTTACTTTCCGGTTGCAGAAATAACCTTTGGCGTGCCTTCTTCAGTTAACACGTGAGACTTTGCAGATAGAAACTATGCTAAACAATTTTCCCACGTAATTTCAATGGAGTTAAGTACCTAGACGTCTTTCTGCATTTGGCCTCCAAACCCTGTTCATATTAGGAAATGTTTGATATTGTTTTATAAGAGCAGTGCATCTTCCTTGCTGCGGGGCAGCTTATGTTCAGAAAAGCAGTTTTGTAACAGTTCAGGTCGTATTATTTTGCCAATCAGAATAAACTGTATTAGCAAAAGGTCTGTTTTACTGTGGGTTTATATCTACAGTAGAGTTTTTAGCACTATTCCTAAGTTAGGATACAAGTTTTTTTTGACATTGCTACCTGACATCCACGCAGGCAACAGCTTGTAGGAGCAGCTTAGACCAAACGAGGTGAACTGTACTCAGCTCGATGAAGTGTTAATACCATCAGTAGCAACAGGCATGAGAGAAAAGTTTTTACCACTGGTAGACATCAGAAAGCTGGTGAGACAGGCTGAGCTGTTCCAGATGCTTACCTGGAGACACTGTCAAGCCACTCTGACTATCACTCCCTTGTGAGAATCAGTTTTGCTTTAGGTCTCTCTGTGTGGATACTCCAATGGAGAGACCCCACACGCTTCCAACTGCTTTGCGAAATATGGGTCATATTTCTCAGACCAAGAAATACCTGTTTTAAGAACGTGTTGCCTATAAATACGCTTACATGCTCCGAGTAACAATGATGTTTTCTTCCTCCCTTGCCATTTAGACTGTGGGATCTGAGTAGGGTTGATCTTTTGTTCTATTTTTTTGTGCAGAGTGACCTTTAAGTTTAGCTGTTGCTATTACACCCCAACATAAAGCAAACTGCAGACAAGAATAGCAGTGTAAACACGACAGACAAGCCTCCTGTGTAGGGACTGTGATGTCCCCTTCTCTGTCGCAAAAGCACAACGTAAACCCCAGCGCATGTAGGCACCAAAGCTGAAAAAAGAAAAAAAATGCTCAGTTCCAAACTAGTCCTGTTAATTTATTTTTTTATGTGTGGTTGCCATGGCAATTATACACTTAACAAGGTAGTTATAGTCTGGAAAGTTGTGCTGCGGCTGAAAAAGGCAGCATCCCAAGGTCACAGAATATGGTCCCCAAAGACATAGGTGCGGAGGTTTAATTCCTTTTTGTCCCTTTGTTCTGTGATATGTTTTTACACTAGCTGTATAATCTCTCCATTAAGAATATCAAACCGTGTTATCTCTCTTTCCTTTGCCTCTAATTGTAGGGTTGCTGCTGGAGCTGAGAAATTAGGGGAAGGACGTGGGAGCCCCATCAGTGTCTTTCCTGCTCCGGATGACGAGGGGTTGGCAGGAGAAATAGCTCTGCTCCTCTGGCTGCCCTCACAGGACCTCCTGTGACTTCTAAGAAACCTCGCTCTGCTGCACGGAACTTAGGTTGTTCTGAGAAATGATATAAAAAGATAATTTTTTATGTATCTGTGCATCAGATAGTGTTATTTGTATATCCATTATCTGATGTGTTTTCCCCCGTTGCTCTGTGTGGGTCTTTCACACAACAAAAAAAGGCAGCTGAAAAAAGACTTTTAAAAAAGGAAAATATAGAGCCTCATATTTAACAGAGGGGTTCAAAAGGAGGTGAGAATCCAACAAGCTTAAAATCTCTTTGTTTTAGTCTCCCCACTGCTTTCACGACACGGGTCTTTAAATAACTGTAGGCTCGGTGACTTTTTTGTTCCAAGGTAAGAGCCCGGATTTGGTGACTCCCTGTAAGCAGGGCAGAAACCATTGCACCTGGTTCGAGCGGACCCATCTTTCTTCTCGTGTGATCATGAACCCTATGTGTGCTAACCTCAATATTTACGGTATTTCACTGTAGTTTTTCTTATCGCACCTATATCTCCTTTCTTTTCAGGTCCCAAATTTCAAAGACCACAGCTATGTTTTCATAAGAAAAGCTTGAAACCTGTAGCCCTGACCACACGGCAAAATACAGCCCTGTTAACAGGGAGTGACTTCCCTTCTGAGCCTTCAGAAGAGAGGCAGCAAAAAGTGACAGATGTATTTCAGGGGCCAAATCTGTCTGCATACCACCCTTTTTACGTCAGTCATCCCTTGCTGAAGGAGAACCTGAATTCTGCTTTTTTATAACTGCTCTCCAAGTGTGTTTCTTGTCTCATAATTCTGCTTTACCTACACCATAAGCTCTTGGGAGCAAGGATCGCATCATATCATATGCTTGCACAGCATCCAGCTTGAGGGCTAACAAACTATTGCTAGGGTAAAAAAAAAGTTAGGAAGTTAGAGGAAAAGCTTGCTGAAATAGATACGGAAGGGGAGGGGAGCAGAACAGCGTCTTTTTATACTAAGGATGTAGGGAAGCAAAGCTTACACTGTCTATATTTGACCTTTAAGAATGAAAAGAAGAAAAAAAAAATCTGAGCTTGTTTGCATGAAGAATCAACACTGATCTAGAGCAAACCAACTGTTAGAAACCAAGGATTTGACCTCAACCTGACACACAGTGGAGAAATTTGCAACACTAACAGTCATTTGACTCTTGTAACACACCACGCTGTGTTCATACAATCAGCCCAGATAAGAGGAAAGTCTCCCTGTCTTATTTCTTCCCTTTAATTCATTCCTTTCATCTTGTTTTTTGCAAACCTCTCTAGCATATTCCACACTAAATGTGCTTCTACGTTTACTGAAATGGGAAAGTGAGATGCAAGAAACTGGGACTGACCTGAAGATGCTGTTTCTCTTACACTCATTTAGTCTTTCTAGGGCTGAATGGAATATTTTTATGGCAACGTACTCTTTAATCTGCATTAATTTCTTCAGTTACACGGTAACGGCTGATGCATTGTAGTAATCACTGACAAATAGAGTTGGCTGGAGTAGGCAAATTGGTTTTGTAGCAGAAGGAGAAAAGAAATCTCAAATCCAAGGAAAACAAAAGCCTAATTCCTGCCTATGCATTGACAGGATGAACCTGAGCTCAGATCAAAAGCATTTCTCTGAATAAGCCATTTTTGCAAGAACACAGAGCTTAAGACATCTGAGGAATGCTTCCAGAATGAAAAATTCCATAATGCCAAAGACTTGTTAAATGGAAAATAAAACTTTTCTGCCCAACTGGTCCTTCATCACCTGCCCAAGTACAGGACAAGTACAGAACCGTACTTCTTGAACTGCTGGTCTCTGACCATCTCAGGTCCTTTTCTTCAGACTATTTGCCATATTAAAGACGAGAAAAATTGAGAGCTAAGTGAAATGGACTGTATGGAAATGTAAAACAAACAGCATCTCCATTGTACTTGTCATTGCAAATGTTTCTCTTCATTTGGCTACCGCAACTGGTTTTGAAAAAGTACCTGTATCATTGTAACTGACGTATTATTTTTCATATGAATAAAGCATAGAATTTCCTTAAGGAATCAGGCCTCCCAAATCCCATCAGACTGACCTAAAATCATGAAGCATGCTTAAAATAACACATTTTGGATTCTTTTTATTTGCCTTTTAGATCTGATCTGATCTGATCTTCTAGGTGAAATCGCTTCATGTTTTACATTTTAAAATAGCTGGAAACGTTATAGAATCTTTATTCCAAGAATGTAAGTTTTAAGAAATGCATCAAAAATCATGAAACTTGAAATTAAAACATGAGACTTGGCAGCAGCGGTGAGCAGTAATTCACTCTTCCAAGCACTTCCTCACCCTTTCAAATAGAAATTGCTAATCGTGAGAAAAAAATTCATAAACGCAAATTTGTAAAGCACAGATCAAGCCAGCAACATATAATTAGTTCTTCTCCTTCTTTTTTTTTTCTTTTTTTTTTTTTTTTCACATTTAAACCAAGTGTAACACTAATTTCACTCATGCACCTCCAGTTCCCCAGCACTGGTCTGAAAATAGATGCAGAGAACAAGCCCAACTCGACACCGCGATGCCCTTGTCTTGTCCAAATCTATGTAAGTTCAGCAGCAACAGGTCACCTAGCTGTTTGCATACAAATCGATCCACGTCTATTGACTTCCTTTTCTGTAGTTCTCTCCCATGTATTATGCAAAATACAGCAGGCAGATGTTATAATCAGCGCATTAGTCACAGAGCAGACACCTCCAATTTCCTCGTAGCCTTCCAAAGTCACATTCTGCTGCTGTTCTGAGCCTCGAGTATTGCCTGGAGTCGGCATCTTGGTGTGGGCATAATGAACCAGGACAAAATGAACATGCTACGGTACCACAACAGGCAACTTCTGCTCATCCCCAGGTGCACGGGTGTATATTTTGACCCTTTGCGATCTGCAACAGAGGAGGAATTGCAGGAGGCCTGCAAAGTTTGGAAGGATTGTTAATAGGCAAACATCCTCTTGTGGCGAGTGCAATTCAGCCTTTCTAATCACAGAATCACAGAATGGTAGGCGTTGGGAGGGACCTCTGGAGATCATCAAGTCCAACCCCCCTGCCAGAGCAGGGTCCCCTTAGAGCAGGTTGCACAGGAACGCGTCCAGGTGGGTTTTGAGTATCTCCAGAGAAGGAGACCCCCCCACCTCTCTGGGCAGCCTGTTCCAGTGCTCTGCCACCCTCAAAGTAAAGAAGTTCCTCCTGATGTCGAGATGGAACTTCCTATGTTCAAGTTTGTGCCTGTTACCTCTTGTCCTGTTGCCAGGCGCCACTGAAAAGAGCCTGGCCCCATCCTCCTGACACCCACCCTTTAAGTATTTATAAGCGTTGATAAGATCCCCCCTCAGTTGTCTTTTTTCCAGACTAAAAAGACCCAAATCCCTCAGCCTTTCTTCATAGGACAGGTGTTCCAGTCCCCTAATCATCTTGGTAACCTTTTGCTGTACCCTCTCCAGCTGTTCCCTTGTCCTTCTTGGATGACATTCAGCCTTGGGTTAGAAAGTCTGAATTGCACCAAGTAGTGTCTTTTTCTTGCCATATACTCCTAGACTTGCTGGCAATGTGAAAACTCAGAGTCTACCCACAGTTTTCACTGAGGAGTCTCATTCTGACCAATCTTAGGAGTGCTGGTGGCTGAAACTGCCCGATGCCAGCACCGTACTTTCCGGCAACTTCCCAATCACATGCTGCTTCAACAATTTCCTAGAGCAGCCAAGAGAATGGCAGGCTGGGGGAAGGAGGGTACGCCACAAAGTCAGGGGTTGAGCACTCTGAAAGTCTGGTAAAGTCTCTTTGCGCCTTCTGGCATCAGCGGCTGACCCTTCCCGCCGGCATAGCAGAAAACTTCACCCCATCAGCCGGTTCTGGTGCCCACCTAGGGGAAGTCAGTCATCAGAGCTACAGCCAGAGGTTTTGGCTGTCAGAAGTAAAATATCATCCGGTGTTTGCCCCTACTTCTTGCCTGAATTCAACTGCTCTTTCCTTTATGCAGGTGCTCTCCAGATGTTACTGGAATGCTACTTCCCTTGCCTTGGAGATGCTTTTCCTCATCTCCAGCTATGAGCCTTCCTGCCAAGGAGAGAAGAAGAGCAGAGCGCTCCCCTCCTTTCTGCTTAGAGAAACATCCTGGGAAATGGTGCCATATGCCAGAATTTGAAGGCTTTGCCTGGAGGATCCTGGGAGTGTGACTAAACCCCTCAGGGTGTCTAGAAACACCTCGATTTTCTTTCGAGTGTTGCAAAGCTGCTGTACTTTGAGAGCTGTGCTGGGGGCACGAAGGTAGCCTGAGGTTGGGGGGGGGTTCCCCTGTCCCTGTGGCTGACTGGGACAGGCGGTAGAGCCAGCAGCCCCCCCGGCAGCCCGGCTGATCGCGCTGGCACACGTAATATCTCACTTTTCTCATTAACAGGAGAATATTATGTTCCATTTAAGAATTCCAGTTGATGCAGTATCTCAACACTCTGTTATGCAAAAGCGGGGATCTTCGGAAACGTTATTAAAATAGCAACAAACGTACCCTTCATGCTGATTTATACAACAAAGAGTTTTTCCGGTGGTTGTTCTCCAGCTAGAGCCCAATCCAAAACACACCAAAACACTCCATTCGGTTGTAATGGGCACAGGTTAGAGACCTTATCTTTTAAGAGAAGCTGAAATACTTATCTTAAGGTTAGCCACACTGATCTGAAACTTCGAGCTTGAGAAATCTGTCTGGAAATCTCTTACATTCAGACTTTATTTTTTATCTAGATTTCTGATACTTCCTGGTCTGTTCTCAGCAAAATACCAGCAAACCCACTTCCCTTCCCTCTCAGTATGCCCTTGCCACTGCTGGTCAAAACTGGGAAGTGTAGAAATGAGAAAATTGCAGAGTGGGAACAATGAAAGGTGAAATTCTTCTGGGTATGTTCTGGCCAAAGGTTCAGATTTATTCCTTCATTTCATTTCTCGCTATCATTTACAAATTTGTAGAAACTTTTCCTCAAGAAAACTCGTCCTTACGAACCATCACATCCCATGTTCAAATGATGCTCTGACATCTTCTGTGTAAGCAAATTAACTCCCAGCAACCTAAGGATGTGTGAGCCTTTTTCCAATCTGGTTTTCACTGAACTGTAATGGCTACAAAACATTTTAGATTCTGATAATGATTTACATATTTTCTTTTGACTTCTGCTGTATTTTGATAGCATAGATGGCAAAATGTTTTACTGTAGATAAATGTAACTGTGGGTTTGTGACTTTACTAATGATCATGAGTCAATAGGTCTCATGATACCTACAGTAGCTCGCTAGATAAAGGAATATACTGATGCTTATCTCTTCAGAAGGATATAATAGTTAGAAAAGCTTAGTAATGCTGACTGTCCCTCAGCTATGCATTGCTAGAGTTTATGGCAGGCCAGTTTAAAGCTAAATGCAAGTCCAGCTGCCAATATCTGCAATTCGTTCCATATTCCCTGCCAAAAAAAATCCTTTCTGAAATGCCGCATGCTACTGTCTCCCCAGACTAAATATTGTCTGCTAGCTTAATCCTAGAGAGAAGCAGAAAAGGAGTGCAAAATTATGCTTTTAAAGAGCGTTCCCTTTTGATTTTCACTTTTTAGAGGCGAAATGGTAACTCTGGAAATCTGCAAACATGGACTACTAAAGAACTACAAATGTGCTTTCTTTTATGGATCGCCGTGAAGAGAATTAGCTTTTAGCTGAGAGAGTTTGAAGGAAGCGGGGAGGAGGAGGTAGGGGCCATTAAGTAAACCTAAGCAGCTTATACTACCTTACGTTTATTTAGGCATGGATGGGATTAGCTGCGGGCTGATTAAAGGAGACTATAGAGAAGGAGGCAATGGGGGACGGCGTGGGGTAGAGGAGGAGGTGCTGCAGATCCAGCTGCGCTGCAGGAGATCTGAGCAGCACGTTGCTGTGGGAAAAAGGTTTCTGCATTAATAGTCCTGCTATATTGGAAGCCCTGGAGATGGGGTTGAGGCGCTTGGCATCTCTTGGGGTTTGGGAATTGGAGCTCAGAGGCTCCTCCATGTGGCAAGGAGACACCCGGGCTCACCTAGTGCATGAGCCAGCTGTGCCTTGGGGAGCAACTTGGGCTTCCTTGGGCTTTCCTAAACAACGTGAGGGCTGGGGCCAGGAAGGGAGCCTGGGAAGGAGGCAGAAGGATGGACAGTTGGTGGCCTGTAGCTGTGCCACGTTAAAATAACTCACAGGAAACGTACCCCTAAAAAAAATACATGTGCAGTGGTTACTCACATCCCTCCTCTGTAATCGGTTCCCAGGGCTGCCAGCCTCCAGTAATATGGGGATTTGCATACAGCCCATTTTTTTCCCCCACAATAATCATCTCTCTAGTTATTATGCTAATGAGATACCCTGAAGCAAAGAGTACGCAACTGCTGTTGTGGAGTTACAATTGTTGTTATGACTCAGGAAAAAGAGCCATCTCTGCATCCGATGCAGTGACCCCACCGCAGCATGAAGGCAAGGTTTGATGGAAGCATCCGCAGCCAAGTCAGAAGAAGACCAGCTTGATGCCCAGCAGATCTGTAGAGACAGAGCAGGGATAGTCCAAACCACAAACTTCCCAGGAAATTTGGCAGGAGTGCATTCACAATAAAGCCATACAAAAGTATTAAGGAGAGAAAAAAAGCAAGAAATTTTATTTCTGAGCTGACCAGAAAAAAAAAAACAAACTATCTGGCTTTAAATTGAGATTTTTAATGAAATTTTACACTTATTTGCTGGAAACTCCTTACTGGTGTCTCACTCTTGAAAACAGTGTCATGTTGTTTATTTAAACTGCTCTATCTCAGCACTATTCAAAATGCTCAGGCTGGAGAGCTGACAGGGATGTGCCATGGTTTTCTTTTTCCTAAGTTGTCTTTCCTTGAAGAAATACGGTTGAAACATGTCAAATGAGAGAAATGTGACTGGCAGCTGAGCTGTTGTGCATTTTCCAGGAGCTCTGTTAGTGTCTGTCAGAGAGAAGTCACCTGTGAACCAGGGAAAGTGGGCAGAGGGGAACCACCAGCAGTTTTGGGCTGAGGAAGGCCCAAAGACGACCTTTTCTCTTGTGATTTCTTTGGGTTCTGCTTTCTACCGGCTGGCGTTGGTTTGGGAAATTAAAGGGAGATGAGACTGGGTTGGACCTTTTTGTCATTTGTCTAGAAAACCGGGACATTTTCCTCTTGGAGACCACACCTCCACACCTTGGTGCATTTCTGAGGAGCTTCAAAACCATCTCCTCCTGACCACCTCTGGACGTGGAATGATGCTTTTCTGTTGCTGATCCTGGTAAATTTTCCAGTGGAAATGCAGATCCCTTAACAAGCTGAGCACGCCCAGATCGATACATTCCTCATACGAGCCAGCTTTGTCTGCTCACCTTGGAAATATTTTACCAATATCCAGGGTTTCATAGACCGGAGCAAAACACCACTGCCACAGAATAAGCTCCTTGGCACAGAAATGCAGTCGGTTTGGGTTTGCCGGGCAGGAGAAGCTGTGATTTTGGCCATGCTCATCCATACGCGGATTCGCATACCCATCCCTGCGCCACCATTTCCCTCCCGTTCCGCAAAACTCTTTCTCTGTGTGAAAATAGAATACAAATATAACATGAATGGCCAGGGTGGGGTTTTGAGGAGTGATTTGTTTCCCAAACACTAGATGGAGCTGGGTAACTGAGGTTCATTTCCAGGCTCCCTGCAGGCGGTGGGTGGTGGAAGAGCTGGGGGATGCGGTGGGGTTGGCAGTGCCTGGCCCTTGCCACCTCCCAGAAGCTGGTTCCAGGGCTCCGTAACAGGGTTTGCTTTTTTAATTAGCAACAATAACCTTATACAGCAAAGCTAGCCTCATCCTGACATGACATGAAATAGGTCAGTATTTGGATAGACAGATTTATTGTGCAGTTTGCATTTAGGCTTAACGGTTAAAATAAATAGTTCTTTTCTTCCCCTGGGAGCTGATGAGCCAGACTCACTCCCAAACAACTGAAGACTTCTGTACTTTTTGACAAACACAGTTCTCCAATTAAGAACAGTAAATAGGATTATACAGGCTGAAAAGGCTCTTTATTGCCAGAAAGTTTGTATGTGGGAAGTGGGGGTCTCTCTTTAGTGCTCATTGTAATTCTTTTAAAACACAAACTAATGATTTTGTCACATCCAGAGTTCAGGGTTTTCAAAGGCAAAAGCTGCTTAAAGGCAGCCATCCTTCTGAGGGAAGAGATCTGCATCCGTATGATTAATTCTGTATAATGTATGCAGAATTAATATATATTTTTTAATCAAAGTCTTTAAAATGCAATCTTTGCTTTAAGCCACACACACAAAAAAAAGTCATATTTATTTTTCTTTCAGGACAGTTTCTTTATTATGTGAGGCTGATATATATATTTATTTGTCTTTAAATCAAAGTGGAATAAATGACACAGGTCAGTAAAGGCCAAATAGTTTAGCACATCAGGAACTCAGCGTGACAGCTGTCTACCAACTGCTTTAAATATGCCACAAACCCAATGCAGAGGAGACAGAAAATAACCTGTTAGTAGGAAAAGTTTGATCCAAAACTCCAGCAGCGAGTACCTGGGTGATACTGTACAACGTGAGGGCTTCCATCCTATATCACATGGCTGCAGATGTTCATATTATGTATACAATCATCTAATCTCTCTTGACTCTGGAACATCTGTGACATAGATTAATTATGCATTGTGTAAAGACAAAGCGTGGTGATTTAATTAGTTTTCTGATTACTGATTTTCAGTCCCATTGGCTCCCTCTCTTGTCCTTGTAATATGAAACAGGATTTACCAGTTTATTTTCCATATTTTTTCCTTCCTCTACAACCCAGCTTTCTTAGCAGGGCAGTTTTCCCTGTACTCTTCTCATTTTTGTCACTTCCCTATGCCCCTTCCATTTCTGCTATGCTTCTTTGAGATTAAGTGGCTGGAAATGTAAATATTAATCTAGGTGGAGAATACCATCTGCCTCCAGTTTGGTATCCTTGGCTTTTTTGCATTCCAGATGCAGAATGATGACATGAATTGCAATATGCAGAGGATACGGTGATGATGATACTGTAAGACAGACAAATGATGCCCTGGACTTGCTACAGTATAATTTACACTGATATAGGTTGCATTTATCCCCTTTCTATTGGCATCATATAGATCCTTTTTTCTTTTCTTAAGAATTCCTTAAAAGCTCAAGTTATATTTGTAATTTTGTCATTTAGCCACCATTTTGGAAGGTTTCTTTTATCCCCCAGTTCTGTTTTTCTCCAGGGACAGGTACACCTCTTAGAGCCTGTTATTAGCTGGGTTCACAGCCTCCCACGCTTCTAATTTGCAGACAAATTTGGACTGCTTTCTTCTGCTTGTGAAGTTCCTCAGGTCTGCTGGGCATTGAGGTGGCATGGTAATTCCTATCTTTTCCTTACAGCTTGATGCTGAGCTGGCTCACCTGCTCTCCTGTTCCCAATTTCTCCTCTCAAATTGTTTGGGGGGGCAATCACTCTAAGTGAAACGATGAGAAATAAAAAGTGAAAAATAGGGTTTAAAAAAATTTTGAAAGCCAATCACTGTTTAATTTTGGTATTTATGTACTGCTCTTTGCCTTCTCTGCAATTCTGCACAAACAGGGAGGGATCTGATGAAAGATGCTCAAGCCTAAGCATTTTCATGGCTCATCTCACGTGTGGGAATACACAGAATTTCAGCGCTGAGCAAAGAATCTGCATATGCTTTAAAGGAGATTGCATTTCGCATTTTTACTGTAATTCCCCAACTTGCTTGTACTTGAAACGTGCCTTCTTTCTTAGATAAAGGCGAGCTAGCCAGGGTAGGAGAGCGGAGCTCAGTGTGGAGCAAGGCACGTTGCAGCTGCAGTTGGAAATAGTCTTTTAACGTCCTGGCTTGATGCCCCTGTTTTCTTGGTGCCCAAGGCAGTTTCACACATTTCCTAGCAATCCATCTGTGACAGATAGAAACGCAGCAACAATGCTCAATGCACAAGCATCGGCAAGGACAGAGGAAGAGCCTTTACTCTCAATGGCTGAGCCCAGTAAGACACTGAGAAACTCATTCAGTTCGGTTGACGCACGCTGCAGAGCGAAAGGATGTTTAGGAAAAAAAAAATCTTTACAACACACTATAAAACACAAAACTGCAAGTGACTGTAATCGCTAACGTACCTCTGCACCAACACAGATGTGTAGAAAATTGAGGTTCTGAAAGGAAGGTTGAAGAAAAAGAGGTGGCTGACCGCAGGGCAGGTTTTTGGTTATAGGTATCGGTTGGGATTAGAAAACTACAAAACCATGTTTTGACAGCATGAAAAGCCACGGCTGCTCTCTTGGAAGGTGAATTTTCAATACATATGTCCTCAGTGACTTTCAAGTAGAGCATTTCAATTTTACCTAAAGTCTGTGCGGTAAAATATTTATTATCACCCTCAGGGACATAGGATCTTGCTATTTTAAATAAATAAAAAATGTTGCCTGTTTGCTTAGCACCCAATACTTACTTTTATAGATGAGATATATCCTTTTCATCTATAATTAATTCCTCCAGTGCCTTTCAGTTTGGAGAAGCACTGCATGTTTAGCTGGGGGATTTTCATGGAAGCAGGGATCAGATTAACTAGTACAGAATGATTTGAAACTACATGTGTAGGCAACCTACATTTGAAGGGCGGCCTTTTCCTTTTTTTCCTACAAGAGTTTGGTCTTTTCAAGCTCTACCTCAAAAGCCACTCAAGGTATACCTCTCTTTTCAACCGTATTGACTATTCATCAAGTATTTGGTACAATCTAGTAGATGCCTACTGAGGCTAAGATTGTGTGTAACAGGGTCGGTGGTTACCTTGAGCCTTTCTGCCACGTGCAACATGACACAACATCCAAAATCCATTGGCTTCTGCTCCCAAAGGGGTTTTCTACATGTATCACCAGGGATATTACTATCAACAGCTTTGGTAGATCGTGCCCTAGGGTGTAACCCTGCAATGAGGTGCCTTCTGATGCAGCTCAGAATGGAGATGATACATACTTAGTGATAGACTCTTAGTGGAAAGAGCTCAAGCAGTCAGACGAAAGGCAGAGAAACAGCCCAGACAACCCAAACGCAGAAGCATTTGCCCTAAATCATGTGGCTGGTTTCTGGAACTGACAAAAAAACCCCAAACCTTTTTTGGCTGAAATAAGCCTGCTTCTAACTTCTGAGCTGAGTGGAAGTGAATGCAAAGCATCACTCCTCAAAGGGGTACAAATACTGCCTCAAGCTCAAAGTCAGGGTGGTGTCTGAGGGGTGCTACTCGAGGTGAGCTAGATGTACTTCCAGGTAGGATTTGAAAAATATCTGAATTTTATATAGAAAATGCACAGTTACATACATGAAGCTTATTTCTGAATAGGCTTTTCGAGACTCTCACACTTCCATAAGCCCAAGGAAGCCTATTTTGTAGACAGAGGACATTTGGGCTGCAAGTGGCCAAGACGGGCCTTGCTTATTTTAGTGCAGTTTGATGAAGAGTCTTACTGAGAACAGGGCTGAGCTGTACAATCCATATATATCATTTGGAAAAGTCTACCCTTGTTGATACAAGGATCATGCTCCATAAACACCGTGTTTCCATAAGCCAGAAGAGTTTAAGGCTGGAAGCAAACAGAGATGGAGGGGTACCCAAGGGTATACTCCCACCCTCGCTACTTTTCCAAATCTGACCAACGTTGATGCAGAGGCACATCAGAAGACTGACATTGTCAGGACACACACTCAAAATTCACAAATGCTTCATCTGTTTTAATTAAACCAAAACCCAATCTGTAAGGAGCATCTTCTGATGCTTTGTGCTGAAAGAGTGCAGCAGTTCAGCCAGGGTGGACAAAGGCGCTTACAGAGTGTCCAGCCTGAAAATGTGACTTCGGAGTAGTAAGTGCGAGGTGGTATGAATATTGGTGCGTAGAATGCATTTTAATGTTGCTTCACATCAAAGGGCATTGGTTAGATATTTGCTACTTGACCATGAAGATCCAGGAATGAGCAGAACATTCGAGATTATTAACTCCAGTGAACCCTGAAATGAGAAGATATTACCTAGTTTACAATCTCTTTCTAAGATGCTAGCACAGCTTTCCCTTATAACTCTTTCACTCTCTTTTTGAATCTCCTTTTTTTCCTTTTTACCCCTTCAGGTTTTCCTCATTTAAGCAATTCCATTGTGCCAGTAATTTAAACTGTTCTTGACAAAGGTATTTCCCTATCAATGTGGTATTATTGATTGTAAATCAGTCTGCATCCGTATTTTTTTACTTGCTATGATAGGATGCTTTCGAGCAGAAGCGATAAAGTCATTAACATTATCACCTGGAGTTCCTGAAATATCCATTTGTCTCCCAGTTCCAAAACTCTTTGCCCTCTGGGGAAAGAGAAGGGAGGAACTTCTTTTTTTCTGATTTGTATTTTTAATGGGCTAGAAAACCCAATGGATGTATTTTAATTACAATGCATTTTGGATTTCACAGAATTATGGCTAATGCTACAAAGGACAAAGTTGATTTAAATTAGAGCTATATGACTGGGTTTAGTATGCATTTCAGACCAGGAGTGCGTGCAGGTACAGAGCCCCCATCAGAACCGCTAATATTAAAACACTTTAAATGCAAAGTTAGTTTGACTGTGAGGAGGAATATCGGGCTATAGCGCATCGCATGGATTCCCTGAGCCTGTCTATGTGTTCTTAGTACGTGTGTTGCTGGCTATCGTTACAGACAGATCTGCCAATGAAGTCAGAGCAGGATGCCAAACTAACAGCTAACACTGTCATTAACTTGAACATTTGCTGTGATTTCTTCGTTGACAAACATGTTTGTTAGAACACATACCAGGCGGAGACATCCTCGGAGGGAAGCAAGAACAAGGAAATTAAGACAGTTTGCTTGACATGCAAATTATCATCTCAGCTCTAACCAGCTTCCGAAAAAGATACACTCTATAAAAATGACACACACAAGAGAATACACAGCAGCCTCATTTTATTTTCAGGCAACTGCTGTTCCATTTTTTCATGGTATTTAAGGTAAAACCCCTCCTTTCCTAAGTATATTATCCTGGGTTCTCTTTAAACACAGAAGCTTTTCTCTCCATGGCTAAGTTTCAGTCTTATTCACCTTTCTTCTCTCGGTCTGTAATTGAATCTGTAAGGCGTACTTCTTATGGTACTGTAATCCGATGTCATGGAAACTTTGGAGTTAACTGAGACTCCAATCCAGTGATTCAGAGGCTGGCAGTCATTAAATAGCAAGAAGGATATTTTCTGAAAACAAAGGTTTAGAAATTCGGGACTTACAAGAATATATAGAAACAAGTCTCTTTTAAGATACACATGCTCGTGTCACTGACATTTTCCCTCAGAGTTCTACAAAGATGGAGACCTGGACCAAAAGCTACCAATGTTGGTAAAAGTGCTCCCACGAACTGAAATCTTATCATCTTGTCTAACACTTAAGCAGTCAGGACTATTCAGGGTTAACAAAAGTTAGTTGGAAATATATTTGTTTGGGGCTAAATTCTTCATGACTAAAAAAAAAAAAAAATCACGGAAGTTGAATTTCTAAAGTAAATCTATACCTTTTATGAAATGGAGCTGTAATAAAAATGCCATACACGTGTATAAAAGCTATTGTTTCACAAAGAAAGTGATTTGATTTGCATTAATACAATGGATGAGACTATGGCAGAAGAAGAGAGTCACAAATCAATGGCTATGCTTTTCAACAAATTGAATCTTCCATAGCAGCACTTTTCATACATACATATTAGGTGTAGAGACTTCCATATCAAGAAGCAAAACTGAACACAGGGAGGGAAAAATCCTATACCTTTGCACTATAATCTTAGTATTAGATTGTTGCAATTGAATTGCACAAATAAAGCAACAAATATGTCCCTTTAAGAGTAAGAATAAGAAACACCAACTGCAAGTATGAAATTCATATGAAAGAAATATATTTTGTGATGAAAAAAGTCACTGAAAGTTAGTGTGTTAAAGTTAGTTTTTCTGCAAGACTGATTTACACTGAATAAAATTTCAATTAAAGGCGTTTTCTAGCTAAAAAAAGTATTCTTAGTTCTCTGTGTCCTGGAGGCAGCTGGACCCAACAGCACAACTCACAAATAAGTCCTAATGTGAGGTTTCAGCTGCAGAACCCAAGGCAACTTAGCAAAAAGCCTTTTACCAGTCTCTCACCGTGGTAGCAGCGGGTGCGGGGGACTCAGACTTACTCTGGAAATGGCCTCATTTCCACCCATTTCCACCACACTGGACCTCTGAAGTGGTACCTTAGCCTAATGGCTGAGGTCCTTCAGGTCAAAGTGGGTTTGTGGTGATTTTCCTGGTTCTTACTGTAGCTTTCAAGCATCGATGGCACCAGAGTCATCCCTGACCATGAGATACGGCTCAAGTCACCTCAACCCACCACCGCACCAGTGATGTGGAGAGGTCCTGGGAAAGGGAGAGGGACAGCAGCTGCAGCTCCAACTTTGCATAATCCTCCTGCATCTCCTGAGCTCTCTATAGGCACCCCTCAGCCTAAGCAGAGACACCAAGATAAAACACTGTTGACATTGCTGTATTCATATTTTTAAAAAAGAAGAAGAAAAAAGAAAAAAGGAAAAACAAAACAAAACAAACCCAACAAAAAAAAATCCTGTGGGATTCTTCATCATTTCCATTCAAAAGGATTAGTGAAGGGCAAAACCAAATTTTTGATTTCTCACTTTGCCTTAAACAAAGGTTTTGCATTTAATAACTAGAAGGACATTGCAAATAGATGGAAAGCAAATCTGAACAGTTTGGTAGTGCTACTGGGAGGCCTATATCTACCCTTGTGGTTTTGGTTTAATAAAAAGCCTCATTTTGCTTGCAAGTGAAATGAAAAGGATGGTTATTCAAACTAGTATCGCACAGGCACTCTTATGAAAATGTAGCTAGTCCAGCAGATGAGCAGAAGTTACCTGGTAATCATTTAGTAAGATCAGAGCCAGCCCTGCCCGAACAAGGGTAGTACTCCTGGCTGGGAGTGAGGAGCAATTTGGGGATCTGGAAAGCATCCCTAGATGCTCACTCTCACAACGTTCACATTGCTATCATTACCTGTGGCCACAATTTTTGGATCCCACCCTTAATGCTCTTGATGTGAGTTTTAACCATGTCTCAGTGGGAGCAGCAGGTTTTACGTGACACTTCTGGCAGTAGATATCACTTTGAAACTCCAGTTCACATTTGGGTGCCTCCATTTACAGTGTCCTCTTCTTGGTGATGATTTGACTGAAGTCCACTGCAAGCAAGAAACTGGCACAGATGGGTTGTTTTTTTTTCACCTGTAACTCTTTGAAATGACTGTGACATGCTACTGGGGCCACCCTGATGTCTGCACCGCTTTTGCTTTTAGCATTTTAAACACTGAGGTGTAATTTGCACAGCCAGGGCTTATGACCAGGTGCAACACCTGGTGATGCCCGCATATCAAGCACCGAAGTGGCAAAGTGGAATTAACTCTTCAACGCTTAATTCTGGACATCACTTTTATGCCTGCAACTTGTTTGCCTGCGAATTCTGTGCAGGAGGTGGATTCTGGACCTTGAAGGTCTGGCATTCAGGGTTTTTCTCTTCCTAGTTTTTTCTTCTCTCAGCTTGCATTTTTGACTTTTCCTGTTCAGGCTTTGGACTGTTTTCATAAGGGCGAAAGCAGCTTTGCAATCTTTACTCAAGTTAGTAATTTCTATGCAGGGTCCCATTTATTTGAGTAAGTATTTCTCGCAGGTGCAAGGCTTTGCTGGTTTGGGCTCCTTTTCAACAGCAGAGAAAGTACCAGCCAACAGTAATCTATTTCCAACGCGTGACAAGAACCAAACACTGTCAGGAAGAATGCGTTTACTTTGGAATATGAAAAATAACGAAATGAAATTAATAGGCATGAGGCATCCATGAGACAACAGCAGGTGAATGGTTGGGGTTTTTTCACCTCTTTCAAAACACAAAGATGATGTCCAGGAGAAACAAAATCGTGATGCCAAATGCTCTCTGAGGAAGCCGTACCTGACTGATGCTGTGGTCAGCACAAAGGGTGATCTGCCCTAGTAATGGCCTATGTTTTTCCCACTGTTGTTTTCTTATAAGCATTCATACAGAAAAAGAAAAACATTCGTAGAGAAATCGTTAATAAATAAGGGGCTGTCTCTCTTACCAACACTATTAAAATTATTCTCTTTTTCTACGAAGGACACAGTAGTGTGCTTTAGGTTTTTGATGTGGACTGAATGTAAATGTTTTCCCCAAATTGACACAGCTGCGTTACAGAGATATGCTCGGTGTGGTTACCTCGCTTGTCAGTGGAGTCACAGCTTCCTGTTAATTCCTTTTCTGCTGTGGCACCACACACATCCTCCTTCATTTCCCTGGCAAGCAATCCAGGGCCTTAGGGCTCTTAGGGATGGTCCCAGTCCTGTGGAACCTGGGCTGACTCTCTCGTCCCTGTGTGCTGGCTTAAAGTCACTCTGATAATGTTACTGTGGAGAGTTTCTGCCAGAACAATGTCACCCTATCACTGCATTTGAAAGTAATTGTATCTGTCAAGGGAAGGCTCTGCAATACACAAAATAAGGGGGCTTTATTTAATATACTTTCTCTAATTACTCCGTGTGTCCATAACTCAGTTACAGATGCTGAGAATTCTTGATTTGTTCCTGCAGCCCATACGCAAACAAAACTAGCCGTTCGCTGGTGAGGGTGGAATTATTCAGTCCAAATAAATTTGTCGTGAGCAACTAATTACAGCGTCGGTGAATGAATAGCTATCAAACTGATTCCCTGCTTTTCTTGAACACATCCTGGCCCATAAGGATACACTGGGAGCAGCTGCCGGGCTGGTGGGCAGCTCGGCCACGGACCCCTTCCACCACCCACCAGCTCTGCCAAGCCCTCAGGACTGCTTCTCCTGGGACCTGCTGGGACGAGGGAGGCAAGTTGATGTGAGAGCAGCAATCGCTCTCATCATCACAAACCTCCAGCACTTGCAAGCACAAAGCATGCAGGGGCCATAACACCCAACCCCGAACTGAAAGGGCTGAACTTCCTACATCTTAGGGCGGCAATTTTCACCTCTGGCCATGGAAAGTATGCCCAGATTGGTTCATCTTCTATTTGATCAGCTCTGCTGCTTCTCCTGTGCTTGCATGAGGAGATAGGGAGGGAAGGAACGGCAGGCAGGTCGCCGAGGAGGTGAAACGAAATGAGAGCAAATTAGTCCCTGCGAAGCTGCCATGGGTAGACCATGGCCATGTACTACAGGCCAGCGCCTACCCCAGCACTAACCTGCCTTCTTGGTAATTAGAAACACTCTGTATCACCTTCTCTCTTAAGTTCTCCTTCCTCAATATAAGACTAAAAGAAGTAGCCTCCTACCATTTTAAGAGGAAAGATTTCTCAGCAGTGAGTGAGGAATGTCTGACACATTCAGATTTGCCTTTTGACTACCTGTAACCTGTCCCTAAGGATAAATAGCTGCCAACTTTTCTTGGACTTCATGCTGTCCATGGCAATCCTGTATTATATAGGATTATAGCTTCAGGTTGACTGTGCTGGAGGCAGAAGGGTTGCTGTGGACATTGGTGCAGGGTGGATTTGTTTGTATTTTGTGTATGCTTGGAGCAATGGCTGAGAGATGAATGATCAGTAACAAACCACCTACTCAAGTCAGCCACTCTGGATGTATCCACCTAACTTTAAATAATGCAGCGTGGAAAAAAAAAAGTTATTCACCAAATACTGTTTCCAAGTGAGTCTCTCTGGTGTATCTGCTTTTTTACATACACTCTAAATCATTTGGGGTTTGTTAAGCAGTATTATTTTTACTAAAATGATATTTTGCATTCCACAGCTTCCCGTTTCCTGTAAAGGAAAATGATCTTAAAATATATAGCTAAGCCACAGGCAGACAGGAACAAGCTAATGCATAGGCTGTCTCCACCTGCATAAGCCAGAATTTAAAAAAAAACAACAGCAAACAAATAAAAAGTCGCAAAGGTGAAGTTAAAGCAGACAGCTTCCCTTCTTAAACTTCGAAAATTTTTTCACTTCCAAGTGTCAGGAAGCACAAGACCGTACCCTGTGTAGGCTTTCGAGCTCACTCCTCACTAGAGGTGGCCTCATTCCTTCCACAAGCTTCCTGGCTCTGAAATAATTTCTTCTGGAAAAGTGGTGTCTGGCACAAGGATGCGGGGCCGAGGGAAGCTGCAATTCGCTGGGTACCGGGCAGCTGCTCCAAGGAAGCAACATCAGGGATATAGGACTAACCTGGTCTGGCCAGCTTTGAATAAACACTACGAGTGCCCCTGCTTCACTTCAGCTTTCACAGAGAGGTGGCTTTGCCTCTTCCACTGCTGCCATGCGTTTGTTACCTCCTCCGTGCACCACCGGCTTTCTGGGGGCGCGGGCAGGTAAGAAAGACAGAGAAAGACTTTTTACCAGGGTCTGTTGGGTCAGGACAAGGGGCAACAGTTTTAAAGTAAAAGAGGGTAAGTTTAGGTTGGATATAAGGAAGAAACTCTTTACCGTGAGGGTGGTGAGACACTGGCCCAGGTTGCCCAGAGAAGCTGTGGCTGCCCCATCCCTGGAGGTGTTCAAGGCCAGGCTGGATGGGGCTTTGAGCAGCCTGGTCTAGTGGGAGGTGTCCCTGCCCAGGGCAGGGGGGTGGGACTAGGTGATCTTTGAAGGTCCCTTCCAACCTAATCCAGTCTCTGTTTCTATGATTTTTTGTAGGACAAAGCATGAAGGCCACTCTGAGAGTGGAACCAGCGGAGATGGCTCTCACCATCCTGGTTGTGCTGGGAGGCTCGTACCTTCCAGCTGGGTAGACACTCAGCGCAAAAAAAGTTAACAATCCTGCCTAAAATAAAAATTAAAGAAAATACTGCCACTGCAAGGCAACCTCTAATTCCCAGGAAAAACTATGGACAAAGCCACATCAACCCATGGATAAACTAGGCTGGTAAAGGGGCGAAGCCCTTGAAGCTCCCTTCTCACTGGGAGCCAGGCTGTAAGTCCCAATGAACTTGTCAGAAGCCGGAGGACACCCGTCAGGTGGTGGTGGCATCTCCGAGCCTTTCCCCGCCACGCTGGGAGCGGCGTCATGGTGGGTGAGTCACACTTGTCACCGGCTCCTGTCAACATCCAGTTAGTGCTGGCACATGAGCTGCACCTGAAAAATCGCTCCTGACTTCTGCTGGTGCTCGGGTTTATTAGTCTTAAATTGAAGGGCCAGAAAAGGCTGGGACTGGAGTGAGAACCTCAGATGTCTCCTCCCCATCTGTGATTATGGAGCTCGTCGGTGCTGCTGGTAACCAGGAGGGTGGTATTTTCTGTGCTAGCGTGTAGACAAGGAAAAGTCTTATTAGAGAACCTGAGAGGCTAGAAGAGAAAATAAAAACCTGAGAACAGGCATATCCCAGAGCACGAGTCTGTTTTTGTCTCGTGCCTTTGACTTTGCTGTATCTTCTGCCTCCGCTGATTACAGAATCAGCTTCTTGATTTTTCTGACATTTAGATGTTGTTTTCTTTGTTTGCGCCTTCTTACACATGGTTTCAGTTCTGAATTTGTTGAGCCAGGCATCTCAGAAATCTTGTTTAATGTCAGTTGCAATTCCTACTTTGCTGGCAACCCTCTTCTGGGTTTCCTTACTCACAACTTTTACCTGTGTCCCAGGGTGACAAGAATCTGCAATGTCCCCATTTCCCTTCTCTCAGATGTTCGTTTATGAGGGGTCTCTCTGGTTGGCAACAACATTTTTCCTGCTTCATAACAAGAAAAAAATGTACTGTGATGTTTTCAGAAAGCAGTGAATACAACAGAAAAGCTGCCGCATGAATTGAACATACAATCTGGTAGACCCCATGAGGTCTCCAAGCCCTTTGGTGTGATGGCAATCACCTCTACAACAACTGGGCTGGTACTGCAGATTGCCTGAGGTGTGAGGAGAACAACTGAATTCCCTAGAAACATGTGAAACCTCGAAAGTGGCTGGTCCTACAACTCTGTTTATCCGGTGTCCTTTAAAGTCAGCGGGGGCTCTACAAAACCAGCTGGCTTTGGATCATGCCCCTCCTGCCTTCCTGCTGGTTTGTATGAAATAAGAAGGGCCACGTGGCTACACAAAACCCATCATTCATGGTGGGGGTCTACATACATGAAACAGAGCTGCACATAGATATATGTGTGTGTGTGAAAGAACTGTTCTGCTATGGGAAGTTAGCTTAAACCGACTTTTTTTTAACAGAATTAAAACCAGAAGGTTTTTCCAACTTCAAATATTTATACGAACAGGAGGACTGTACTGTATCAATCAAACACTCAGGGACTAAAGACGCATTGAAATCTATGTACCTGATCTCTCAGAGAGCTCTGTGAGCTCCTCGGAGCTAGTTTATGTTAAAAAAAAAAAGCAACCTTAGCCCAAATGACAATACCAGAGCTTGTTAGTTCTCTGTTTACACTGTGTGAACTTAAGTTACCAGCACGACAGGAGGGGATGTATATTTTAGATAACGCAATCTGGTTTCTATCTTTTGTATTTTTAGATTTTAATCCTATCAGTCTTTTAGCCAAGCAACTGAGTATTAGGTTTAACTATTGTTGTATAGAGGGAAAAATCCCAGCTTATCTTAAAAAACCCAATAGGTTTGAGTATAAAAAAAAAGTTAAACCTAATAATTCCACTTGGAAACTGAGTCAAATTGCAGAAACCCCACTTTCAGTTCATGAACTTGCAGTGATAAAATAAAAGGAAATGGATCTGCAGAATTTTTGATTCTGTTGCATGCCTTTTTGTCCCTCGTGAACAGAAATAGACTCTGAGAACTGCCTTCTAGAGGCATTATTTCTCGGCAATTTCCATAACATTTCAAGTAAAACATCCACTTTTCCTCTGCCTGCCCTGTAAACACCAATCTGAGAGTCAAGCCAGATCCTCTGCTCCTTCCACGCCATCGCAAAGCCCGGCCCCATGCCCGGAGCAGCTCCAGGGGCTGCGGGACCTTCTGGGAGCATCTCTGCTGCACGAACGGGCCACCTTCATTTTCTGCCTCACTTACTGCTTCCTCCCCTCACCCTCCTGCTCTCTGAAATAACATTTCAAGCTGATAAGACTGTTTCTGGTCTAGTGAGAAAAATTCGAGGCCTTGGAAGATTTATTAGCTGCAGCCGAGGTGGCTGGGCAATGGTGCTGGAGCTGCAAACTCCAGTTTGGGGGGAATTTTTTGAAAAGATCTGACTGCTCTTGGCAAGCAGCAGACAGAAGTTGTGGAGCTAATTACCTGTGGAAACCCACCGGTGCGATATGGCAGTAATTAATGCCCCTTGGCACCAAACACGAGGATAATAAGGAACTGGTGAAGTGCCATCTACAGTTGGGACAATCTCACATATTCCTAGGGAATGTTGTATCACTACATGAAGCTAAGGCCACCTCTGCACCCTTGAAAGCCACCCTGCTGTCCCAGGGGAATGGGTAGGTCATGAAGATCTACCCTACCTACCCCTAGGGGCCTACAGGAAGGATGGGGAGGGACTCTTGATCAGGGAGTGTAATGATAGGACACGGGGTAACAGTTTCAAACTGAAAGAGGGGAGATTTAGATTGGATATTAGGCCAAAATTCTTTGCTGTGAGGGAGGTGAGACACTGGCCCAGGCTGCCCAGAGAGGCTGTGGCTGCCCCATCCCTGGAGGTGTGCAAGGCCAGGCTGGATGGGGCTTTGAGCAGCCTGGTCTAGTGGGAGGCGTCCCTGCCCAGGGCAGGGGGGTTGGGACTAGATGATATTTAAGGTCCCTTCTAACCCGAACCATTCTGTGATTCTGTGAAGATGACCATATCCCTCTGTGCCCGGGGTTCAGGAGCTGGCTGTGGCCAGGCAGTTTCCCTCCCTGCCACTTCCATACCTGTTGTGATAACCACCGCCTGCGCTGGGCGAGCAAGGGTAACTTGGTTAAAGAGGGTTAGCGTCGCACTGTCTGTGCAGGTCAGGATATTATCCAAGCTGATTTCCACAAAAGCAAGCAAACCCAGGATGCAATAGGAGCCGAGTGCCTGGTTAAAATAAATGGGAATTTTGCCTGAGTAAAGGTTGTAGCTCAGGTCTTTAATACAAACTAAGTCAAGAAAAATATGTTTGACTCAGCACTAGGCTAGCTATTTTAAAAGCTTTGAACAACACCTCTGATGTGACTGACCTTGAAGAAATTTTTTATTTGTGGTGCCATCAGCCAAAAAGATTTTAATTCTTACTGAGGCTTTGCAGGGTGTTTCCTAGGAAATTTATAGCAGCGGTAGCAAAAGCAGAAAAAGCAATTCAGATAAGCAAATAAGTAGATCCAGACCTGCATTTTTCAGTAGATGTAAAACGTAGAGCCAGAGAAAGAGCAGAAAATTTCTGTTTCACATAAAGGATAGTACATAGTAATAGATAATATACCAATAACACATGCTTAATTTCCAAGGGGCAATAGGTAGCTCGTAACTATAATGTATAACAACTGTAGCAGCTTTTACTGGTGGGCTTCAACTTGCCAGGATGACAGACTAGATATCTGGGTGCTGTGCTGTCTCTGCCTTTGCCAGCACGTTCCTCAAGTAGGCTTTCTCTGCTTTTGACAGGGATGCATCCTGCTGCCCTCCCTCCTGGCCGCCACAGCCACCCGTACTCCTCCCCAGCTGCACCACCCGTCCCAATGCAGGGCTCGGGCTTCTCTGCTCCCGCTTCTCACCCCTCACCTCACAGCTCTGTTAATAAAGATCCTGATACAGCACCTTTCAGCCACTTAATAACCCTTTCAAAACGATGCCTTAACATACCTCTGTCTAAAGAAGCGCAAAGGGATATTTGGGGTTGGTTCCATCTACAAAGCAATTTTGGAAAAAAGTGTCTGCAAACACTGGCAGGGTCCCCCTCATGGGTTTCTTAATGGGCACAAACTTGAACATAGGAAGTTCCATCTCGACATCAGGAGGAACTTCTTTACTCTGAGGGTGGCAGAGCACTGGAACAGGCTGCCCAGAGAGGTGGTGGGGTCTCCTTCTCTGGAGACATTCCAAACCCGCCTGGACGCGTTCCTGTGCAACCTGCTCTGGGTGACCCTGCTCTGGCAGGGGGGTTGGACTAGATGATCTCCAGAGGTCCCTTCCAACCCCTACCATTCTGTGATTCTTTCCCCGTACTCATGACTACCAATGTATTTATTCCTGTTATGCCTGCACAAGCGTGTCAAACTTTGCTAATGCCTTAGAAACCACAGGAAGATTTCTGAAGGTTTGCTTGGCCCCTGCCTTCCTCCTCTTCCTCCGGCGGCCACCCCTGTGCCCTGTAAGCCCCAGCACTCACAGCACCACTGCCTGATGGACCGATAGGAGGTGCAGGAAGCCCTGAGGGGGGCTAAATTCGTACTGATTTGGGGACTTCTGGGCACTCAGATAACCTCACTGCAACTCCAAGCTGACTTTTGCTTCGGTGGTGGCAACGCTCAGCCATCCCCACCACCTGGCTGTTTTCAGCCCTGTTGCTTAATCCGTGGGGTGATTTACGACCTTTGCTCTCTTTGCAATGAGGAACACTACCGGTAAAAGGACAGAGGGAAGGGTCTTTTAAAGAGACAGGTGATTACAGCCCTGTGACAAAAGTCTGAAGACTTTTGAAGATTTCTCTTGAGAACAAATAAGGTATCAGATGTCATCCTAGGAACACACTGACCTACTCACTTCAACATATGCTGTCAAAGAAAATAACTACCTGATGTTTTTTCTTGTTCAGCACTATAAATGCTTCATAGTCGTGTTTCCATAGTTTCATATTTTCCTGTAGCCACTATACTTATACCTCCCCAGCAATAATAAATACAATATTTGTTGCATCCACAGCTACAGGGCCTCGAGACGTTATCCAAGATTAACCTTTTGGTTCATCTTCAAAAGCCTTTAGGCACAGCGTCTGCCTGTAGCATCCTTTAGTTTAATATGTCAAACATGAGGGAAGAGGCAGAGGCACCGACTGGAAGCTGGAAACGCAAATGTCTGGGTGCCCCATTCACCTTTTGGCATTTAAACTCCTTTTGGTTTCAGCAGAAGTTTAGGCACCACTGCGTCACACCTCTCTGTAAACCTGAATGCATTGGTGTGCCTGCAATGAGGGCTTGGAGGGGGCCATCTCCTCAGGAGGCTCAGCTCATGCCCTACAAGAGGGGAGCAAACGGGCTCCTCTTCAGTATCCTTGATTTTCTTAATGCCAGCTTTGGTGCACGTCACTCCAAATGGGTACCACAACCCCTCCCCTGACTGCAGCAGGGCCAAGGGCCAGCACATCCCTGACGCCGTGCTCAGGGAGGTGCCCAAAGCCAGCCTGGATGCATTGAAGTGCAGGTGTGCCCAAGGCACGGGATGGAGAAAGCCAAGAGAAATGTCCGAGACATGGGCAGGTTGAAATCCAGAAACAGAGGGGGGTTAGCAGAGGAGGAAAGCAAGAGGGATGAATCATTAAATGAACAGCAGCGCACTGTTTCTTGTTTCATACCCCACTTATGAAAGGATGTGATTTTCTGATGAGTGATCATGGGACGGAGCAGGGGCTAGCCAACAAGAGACTTACATAATAAGCTTACACTAAAGGATGTGATGCCAAAACACCCCGCAACAAGGATACTAGAGAACAGTTTTAATAACATATTCCAAACTTCCTGAGGTTGTTTATACCTTACTTCAGACTGATGAAAAGCTTTTCCTTACATGTGGACTGGTGTGAAATACCTTTTAGCTAGTGCTAAAAGATCTGGGGGTAGAACACAACTCACACTTTCTTAGCTAAGGACTGAAGAACTGCTTATGTACCTCAAGAAAAAAAACAATCACGTAATTAGAAGATGTGGGGTTTATTCCAAAGCCCTTCCTCCTGTAAATTAACATCTCAAACAGGAGATTAGCTGTTATTTTAAAAGTGATTTTATGGTCTAGATATTATTCTGCAGCTTTTTCTTTCTCAGACACTGGAATGGCTCTGGGAATCCATGAAGAGCTGTGACACATCACATGAAAATCATTAGTCTGACCAGAAAGAGAGCCAGATTCACTTCTGCGCCCCAGATGTATTGCTCATGCAAACCCCACTGACAGTGGCACAAAGCTCGAGAGTAACAACCATGAATCAGACCCAAAGTCATTACAGATTGAGACTAGTTACTAATGAATGGCTTGTTTGGTGAGCCATATGAAAAAAGATGGTGTTTTCAGTACAGATCCTAGAAGACAGATGTCCACATTTCAGAAATTACTTCCAAACTGGCACTACTTGGCACTCTCAGAAGAGAGAAAAAAAGATTTAAAGGAACACTCTTAATCTAAAAACATATTTGTGTCTGAACTATATTTACCCACTATGGCCTGTGAGCTTTTGAAGGAAAGACTCACTTCTGCGGTTGTGTTGTTGATTGTGGCAGTCTCTAGACCTCAGAAATACTTTAATGCACCTCACCTGAATTGCTAAAAGCCAAGAAATCATGCAGATATTTCTAGTTCACCTTCTTCTACCGGATGTTGCGCCCCTTTACCCAAGCATCTCCGCCACTTGTTTCCAGCTCTTCTGATTTACAGAAATCCCCCAAAGTTGACAGGTGAGGACCCTAGTACAAAAGGATTTAAAATCTCCCCTGCAGGCTCAGGCTTCTTCATGACTTTTCATAGTCCTTTGCGTATCTCGGAGGCTGGAGAAGTCTCCACATCCAGAGAACTCCAAGGAGCTGCGGGCTGGACATGCATTCGGGGTGAAGGAAACCCCAGTTCTGCCCTATTTCCCTCTATACAAGGGGATTTGTACCTGCATCCCTTCCCCGACAATGCCTTAACCTTGCAAAATGTTGTGCAGCACCAAAAGCTTTCTGCAGTCCCTCCTCTTGGGGTGGTCTCACTTCGCACATCACATTTGAACATGAATGGCTCCGGAGAGAGCGTTACAGTGCAGCCATTAGGGCACCCAGGTGGGAGCTGGGACACGCAGGAGCACCAGCTCTAATAAATATTTAATCTTTGTATGCAAAGTGTTAACAGCTTCAGCGGGAGAGACTCCGCACCCGCCAGCCCTGGCTCAGCCCGGACCCTCCTCAACCAGGACTGCAGGAAAGCCAGGTTGCAAACAGATGGCGAGGTTGAACTTGGATCTCCCAAACCATAAGCCTGGGCTTTAGTCGATCTGCACATCCAGCCCAATTAGTGAATAGCGCCAGAGCCGCCAAAGCAGCATTTTTTTTCTCTCATGCTCAATCGTTTAATTGATCAAAACAAAAGAAAACATCTCCCCCCAGGCTCACCAGTTAGTCTTGCTGCTGATCACGGCCCCGCAGGCAGAGCCAGCGTTTCACAACAGCCGCTTTCTTCGGCTGTCAGCACCCATCCTTTAGACACCAGCAGGAAATAAAGTACGAAACTGGAGACAGGAAATTGTTTAATGACAGAAATTGGCAAAGACAGGTGTAATCCTCAAGCTACTTTTAGCTCATTTTAGGAAACAAGCGGGTATCATTTTGACAGCATCCCTTTAGCAAACGAAGGTAGAGATTCCCATGGTGAGATGTGGTCTTCCTTGAGCGCCCAGTCCTCATTCTGTTGGTAAATAGAGAATGCCAGATTTATCACAGCTGGAACGGGAGTTTTTGTGAAATCAGCCTAGAAAAGTACATTTTAAATTCAGCTTTCGGTGCCATTTAATGTTATTGTTAGATGACGGTTATGGCGTGATACAAATTGAAAGAAGTATATCAGTATCTGCCCTTGATTTCACAGCTGCTGTAGAAACACCAGCTTTGCCTCTGATATTGCCATTTCCTTACCCACAGCTCCTCCTTTGCTGCAAACTTTGGGCCAGGTTTAACTTTGGTTCATTCAGTCTTCCCTACCTGTGGACTTCTCTCCGCTCTTTTCTCATTAGCCTAAAACACACAGTTTTGCTTCTCAGTTCTCTATTCCTCATTAATTTTATAATTTTTTTTTCCCCAAGAAACTCCAGGAAGCACCAAGTTTAAACCAGGGAGATGATTTGCATGCTGGGAAGAGTTCAAGGTTCACACTCCTCTACCGCTCCTCGTCGCGACCAAGAGCCCTGCAGCCTTGCTGACTGCTTCCACGCAGG
>VYZM01006123.1:241445-284847 GCA_013398915.1 Dromas ardeola
TGGGGGGGGTGGGAAGGACAAACACCACCCCTCTCCAGCTGTGCCTTCACATACACAGACAAATCCTGCTAGGAAATGACAAGGAACAGCTGAAGGAAATGGACTTCAGAGATACAAAACGCTCATCTCACCGAGGAATGGGTGAAATGAAATAGGAGGTGTCAAATCCCAACCAGACCCTGCCCGGACACCTGCGACTGTGTACACGCAGCCATCCGAACCCGCAGGAGACATAAAGCAGACGAACAACTCAACTTGATAAGGGAATGTGGGTATTTCTCTTATTAAATGCTAATGACTGCACATAAGCCAGAGTATAAACCTGGCCTTTGTGAAAATGGGAGAGGTAAATAAAGGTTAATCATCGTTTTCTTGCAGTTCTGCTTTATGGATGTGAATACTTGAGACCGAAGGCAGTGCCTGGATCTCCTGTTGAGTATAGCTCTTGAACTTTCTTTTGGTTTTATTCAAATTACTGCTAATTATCAAAGTTCATCCAAGCAAATTCTAGTACTGTTTAGCACAGCTTCTGGGATTCTCATTTTTAAAAAGTTACTAGCAAATTGAAAAAGACAAGAGGAAAAATGTTTTTTCCTGCCAAAGCGTGTAACTGTGCACATACTACTACTTAATCAGCTGAATGCTGGTGGTTTTCCCAGAGAATGAAGCTCTGGAGAAGGAGCTCCAAAATCTTCTGTGAACTCCTGTGGATTTCTGGGCTTGCAGAAGGAGAGCTGGACTGGCTGTGTGCTGTATCAGATTGCTCTGCCATGTCTTAGCGACGGACAGTGAAGTCCCAGCTGCTGGAATCACAGCTTCTTCACTTTCATTTGTACACAGTGCGTTGCTAGCTCTCATCATTGCAGATGAACATCATCTTGTGAAGCAGGCACAACTTGAAAGTCCACCAGGAGGAACTGAAAGAACTCAGCATGTTTTGCCTTGGTTTTAAATCATGCCTCAGAGGATCAGCCTGTGATTTTTTATTATTGGGTACAGCAGTGCTTCAGGTTTTTTCCTGGGCACCATCATCATTTTGCCCCCCATCATCATTTTGCCCCCTAGGTACCTATCAGAGTTAATAAGGTCAGCCAGGGAGGAGCATATAGCACGCTATGTAATCAAGACAGACTTTGAGTCAAAATCCTTCTACATCATTAGGAATCTTTCCAGATTTGTACCAGAAGTTGCATAGGGATGAAATAGTGTGTGAGGACATTTTGGATAACTCTGTTTTAGATAACTCTTTGATAATGTATTGGAAGCAGAGATGGGAATGGACCTTCATTTACAAAGGATTGAAGAGTCATGAATTCAGGATCTGCAGATGGTACTGGGGGCTGCTGCATATTGTCTGTTTATTGTTTTGATAATACCATTTCTCTGCTTTTTCTTTCTCTTCTCCAATAGACAGCTCTTGCATCAAAATACTTATTTTTAAAAGAGACTGTGTTCCTAGACAGCCATTAACATGTATGTCCCTTCAAAATCTGTAGGTTTTAAACCCAAGACCAAGCTGTGATTCAAAGTACTGCAGTGAGCATGGTGCGAAGTACCGCAGTGAACACCAAGCAAAGCATCGGTGTCCTCCAGAGCGATGTTCAGGAGGATGAGTCACAGCACCTGCAGGGAGGGAAGAAGGAGTCAAACCGATTTTCCAAAGTACTGACCACTGACATATCATGGGGGCGATGGGGCCTCAAGGGGGGGAAGGACAAGAAAGGACAAGGGTATTGCTAGTTTGTGATGTGATGTGATAATGGTATGCTTGCAGAATTAAGAGGAAGCTTGTTGTGTGGTTGTTCTGGACCTTTCTGCTAAGTTCTTCGCAAAAAGAGCTGAGCTTGCTGAAGCCTAAGCTGGGGGGGGGAGGGGTTTATATTGGGACAGGACACATTGACACAGACAGGCCCAGTCACTGCACAGACAGTCCCTGCTCCTCCTGCTCCCCTAGGACCCTCTTATTGCCTAGCATCCTTTGCTTTCATTGCTCCATCCAAAACAAAACTTCATTTTCATGCGAAGTCTTCTCTCCAGAGAGAAACTATGGCCCTTTTGAGCAGACGTGTAGCTGTACATCTACATATTTAGCAGAATTTATTCTACAGAATTACTGACAACTAAGGTCGCATGCAAAGGTTGATATGCTGAAACCGCGTGTCTAGATTTTAGACAAAATTTCAACAAAGCCTTTTGATGTTGTCATGTTAACATAATAAAAATTTTGAAAGATGTATAACCTCTGCAATAAACTAATATTCTCTTTTGCTTTGAAGTATTTGTATCCAGCCTTTGAGCACTTCCAATTGCAGAGCTACTAAAGCCAGAAGTATTCAGACGGTTAGCAAAAATGGTATGTCTTTAAGATGTGCCTGCTCTACTAAAATGATTTGATCTCTGCTTAGGCTGTGGGTCACATCAGATAGATAATAATTGGTTTTCCATTGCTGTTACTAAAATTTTTTCTATAAATGTTTTTTTGACTAAATTAAACCTCCCCTTCTCTCTTCTCATCTTATTTTTTCCAGATTCATGAAAAAATGAAAAATTTCCAAACAGTCCCAATACTTTCTGTATTTTAATGAAATAAGCAAATCGTGTATTTTCATTTCATGAAAGATACAGAGGATGTATTTCAATGCACCAGGTGACCAATATTTGGAGTGCTCGATCATTCAAAGAGAGAAGAAGATACAGGCATGTACGTGTTTTTGGACATATTAACAATCCAATCTCATGGCATCATGTCAGGTTCAACAATATAACAATATCATAAAATCGTAATTTTTCGATATTTTAGCTACTACATGGCTACTTGCCATAAAACTCTAGCTAAGTGGAAGAAACAATGGTTTGGGAAGTTGACAGGAGGATCAGTTGTCAGCTGTTCAAATCCAGCCCAGGTTGCCAACAGCAATAATGGAACTACCACTGCTAACATCTGACAGCTCTTTGGCCTAACTGAAATGAGTCCGTGGACCACTCCAATATTTTTAGGATACCCGTCCCTCCAGTTTCTAGACAGTATCATAAAATCTCTCAGACCAGTCCCTAAAAGAGAGGTGTCAATGCACAAAACTCAGCAAGGGTGTCTTGAGTGATGGTAAGCACACCTAGAAGTAAGAAACTTCAAGACAGAACCACAAAACCCTCTGAACCTTAAAAGGGCATCCTTCGGCGCAGGGCTGGGACAAAGGGGCTGCTTTTATGGTTTTTTGAAGTTCTCCTGGTGATTTCTTCAAGGCCAAATCCTTAATTATCCCTGTGTCCTTCTAGGGGGTCCAGGAGTGTCAGGCTTTCGGATTTACTGTTCTTGGCCAGATCCTTGCGCAATGCTTCTTGTGTGAATGAGAACTGAGGTGCTTCATCCTGGACGATGATGACAGGGTTTGATCCTTACTAGGACTGTAGGGAGTGTTATATGACAACATTTACCCTGTCCCAGTGTTTACATGGTCTTGTTCCCTCTCCCACCACATACAACCATAGGGGGGTCCATCTCCCTTCCTCACCAGCAGCAGATCCAGGGCCACTTCCTATTGTTGGAGGGGTCTCCTGGGCCAGAGCTACCGGTCCTCCCATGGCAAAAGTCAGATAGGTCTCAGCAGTAGGGCGGGCAGTACACCTGTGGCTGGGGGACCTCAGCAGGAGCATGGGGACAGCAGGTGGACAAGCTGCTGGGGCAAGACACATAGTGTTGGAGGGAAGAGAAGAGAGGGAGAGAGGTTTTCCATGAGCTACATCATCACCGTTCTGTAGATATGTGAGAAAACTCTTCCTGTCTGCTGACTTAGAACTCTCACAAGTCCCCTACTCACTCTTTGGTGTAGAAGGTGGCGGCAACCTGAGCAATGTTGTGACAAAATTCAGCGCTGGCGCAGCAGAGCTCCCCTAGATGAGAAGGTCTCAAGATTAACATGCAGTAGGTTTGCAGGCAGAGGCGATGTCTCTTACAAGCCCTGCCTTGGTGGCTGGTAAATGCCAGGCAGCACCAGCAACCTCTCTGACCAGTGTGAAGTTGCAAGACCATGATGGCGTTTGGACCTCTCCTTTGCGTTATTCCTGGGACATAAAGGTGAGGGCCCCCCCGGCAGGCAGCAGGCAGAGATGTGCCCGGTCACAAGCACCACTGTGTTCTCGCTCACACATGTGAGCCCTTGCGTCAACGATGCTCCCGGGAAAGGAGGCTCTCACCGGCTCCCAGAGCCGGCTGCCACAGGGCAGAGCAGAGGAACAAAATGCATCTTTCATGCCAGTCCCCTGCCCGCAGCCTTGGCAGTACCCCAGCCGGGGCAGCTCTCCCATCTCCATCCACTGCTGACATTTTTTTTGGAAGCTACCAGAATAAGAAATCCTGATAAATACGTCCCTGGAGTCGCAAGGCAACTTCTAACAGCTGTTCCTATGAAAGGTCCTTGTAGCAGCACAGTCTCGGTCTCAGCGCAAGATGTCATAACACGCGGGATGGGATGGGAAGGGGGGTCCTTCTCAGAAGGGAGGAGGTAGAAGTGGATTTCAACAGGGGGAAAAAAAAAAACCAAAAGCTTTCTTTCTACATTCTCCATAGAGAACATGGCATTTTCAGGAGAAAATTTGAATACCAAAATACTCAAGCCAAAAAAATAAAGTTTTTAATTTTTGGCAGCTCAGGACAGGTTTAGGCTGCTCAGTTTTTGACAGTAAAGCAACATATATTCGCACCATTTTTTTTTTTTTCCTCTTCTTCTTCTTTTACAGAATGCTGACATTTTCAAATGCATTTTCTCTCAAAAATGCAGTTTCTCTTGAACATTTTCAACAACGCTTTCTCACGGTATTTAATTCTGAGGCTTTCTCACTGCCAGGGGAACAGCCGCGGATGCAGGGAGGAGCTGTGGAAACGCGTTAGCTATGCAGACTCCTGGGAGAGGCTTGGAGCGGTGCTGGACCGCTTCGAACGCCGGCCTTTGGTGTTGTCCGAGTCTGAAGCGGGGCAGGGATGCGGCAGAGCTCCCAGCCTGCGTCTTCTCGGGGGGGGGAAAGCTGAAAAGGTTAGGTGGAAGAAAAAAGAGCCAAGTCAGATGCACCTTTGAACAAATCGTGCAGTCTTGGCAAGACAGCAGGAAAAAAAAAGCAGAATATGCCATGCCCCAGCATCGTCTGGCATTGTCTGGCCAAGCCTTGCATCCAGGGAGTGCATCTCCCGACAGCTGTATCGGAGCAGGGACCGTCCCCTGTGCTTGAAGCCAAAGGCAGAAGCCCAAACCTCCATGTTGCTGCATTATGTCGTAGCTGGGATTGGTATAGAGGGTCCTCTATCCATTCCTGCTTTTACATATAGAAAAGCAAAGTGCAGGCAGCTCTGAGTGCAGCCCTGGGGGGTCAGCAGCACCCTTCTGCTCAGAGCAATCTCCCTGGGCCATCCAACACAGGCACAGCTTGGAAAACCTTGGGAAAGTCTTGAGACAGAGAGGGAAAACACTCACATTTAACTGCATTCGCCCACATTTTCTTACTGAGTAGAAACGTTATACCCTTATTTTGGCTACAGGCATCTTTCCTCCCTCAGGCTGGTCCACCTCCGCTGACTTCCAGCCAGAGGAACTCCCATTTCATGCACGGAGCATCAGAGTATTGTACACACATAACCAAAACTGCCAAAGGCAGCCACCAGAAACTGCACTGAAAGTGACTGAAAAGTGTTGATGAAATCCCACTCCCCCGCTCATCCAGCTGATCAGACTAGAAATGATGGTGGCTAACGGGTTTCTCAGCTCCTCTGAGCAAACAGTGTGGAAATATAAGTCTTGGTTTGGTGCATGCCCAGAGTGTTGAACTAATAACACTTGTCTCACATGTAAGCAGCTGCAAAACCTGATATTTACGCAAGGATTCACAGAGATGAGAAAAGACTGCTTTTTTTCTAGATGACAGGCTCTGGTTCAAATGGGAATTAATTTGGGAAAACCCTCTGGTCTGTGTCATACAGCATGCCAGGTTAAATAACGACAGTAGACTCTTTTTTTCCTTTTTATAATTGAAGATTGGCTTTAAAGCATTGACATCGTTCCCACATCAATATCGCAGCATTTTTACCTACCTAAGCACCCATCAGTTTGCATGTCAAATAGACTGTGAGCAAAACAAAACTCTATCTTTGAAAAGCAATCAATCAACGAGCTCACAAATGCACTTGGTATAAATACAAACACACCAAAATGCGCGTGCTGGTGGGAGACACTTTTTTTGCAGAGCCGTTGCTGGTAACGCACACGTGTTTGGCTTACCTTTGACAAGGTGGCTCCAGTTTCAAAGCTTAGAGCTGCCTTCAAATCAGCATTTCTAAGACTGGGGCATCAGCTGGCACACGCTACTGCTGGCAGAGCAATGGCTGTTGTCCCAGCCACCCAGAAGTCATATGCAGAAGATGTCTTTTATGAGGCCAATTAGTAGAGCTGGAAAACACAGCCCAGTTTTTAGATATCCGAGCCCTACCTCAGGTCCTGACGTTCCTTACTTCTCATTTTTTTTGAGCTGTATCAGCTGGTTTAATAAATCGCTTCCTCCTTCTCACAGAGCTTGCATCACTTTTATGGAGAAATGATGGGGCAGGTGGTGCTCCCGCTGGCGGAGAGCAGCAGGGCTGATGGCAGGGTGGATACGGCAATGTCTGGTACATCGGATTGCTGCAGGATTTGGAATAGCTTACAAACTCGAACTAACCCTCGAACCTGCATGCCTTCTGGGGGTTAGAGTTTGGGGATCAGAGTCTGGGGGTCTGGCCACGTACATTAGGCTTGTCCCAACTCTTTATTTTTTTGAATACCGTGAATGCACATGAATCCGGCTCTCAGCTCAGGAGCACTTCTGGCTTCTCATCGAGCATCCGCACAACACTAAAGCAACAAAAGAATGAACACAGAGGAGATGGACGCAGTCTCAGCTGAGTTTGGGATATCCAAGGTCTCACTCCTCACCGTGTTTAAAATCATACTTTGTTCTAAATCTCTCCTTCTCTCCACTAGAGGTAAGTTTCTTGAGGCAAAGAGGCAGAGCGTCCTTCAGCGCCATCAGGGGTAGACTGGCAGTTGCCAGTGAAGTTTCCAGCTTTGCAGAATCTGGGCTGTGTGCTGTAACACAGAATGGATAACCATGGCCCAGGAAAATCCCAGGCAAAATCCCTGACTCCCATGATGCTGTTTCAGTTTTCCCTTTGGTAAGAGTAGACTTGAGTACATATTTCATTCTTAAAAAGGAGTGTCTGCTGCAGGCCTCATCCTATGGAAAACTATGGTTATCATAAAAGGTTCAAAGTTCTTCCAAACAAAACATTTGGAGCTGACGGACACCACATGTATCCTTTGCCTTCTATTGCTGTAAAGGCTTTGGCTGCTCTGCCTCTGCAGTGGCAGCACATCTGCAGTGGAAACAAAAACAGAAAAGGGATGAGGAAAAGAAGAACTATTTAACAGATTTTTGTCTGATGCTTCCATCTTGTGGCCAACTCGGAAAAGAAAAGTTTGGTTCTTTGTTTCAGCAAAGGAAACACTGGAAATTGCAAAGGTGTCTCAAATCCTTACCTGCAGTTATATGGATGGGGATGAATTGGGTTTGGAAGGTAGCTGAGTTTTCAATGCCAGCAGAAGAAGGGGCTGGTGCCTCCTCTGCCACCCCCTGCGGTTTGGTCTCACGCGAGCTGGCTGTGCCGAAGGGCGCAGGACAGAGATGGGGATAGGTGGACAAGTCCATGAGTGCTGAGCCCAACCCTTTACCTTACTGTAAGCATCAGTGGTGGGACTGCTATGGTGTATGGACTCTTCTTCAGCTCCTGGCTTCATGGGCCAGCCCAGGTCCATGAGGTAACTTTCCCTCTTTGTTTTTGAGCATACGAAAGGCTCTCCTTTGCTTTCCTCTGATCTTTCCCGGGGATTACGCCAGCACAGAGCTCCCATAGCACACAACCTCTAAAGATGGGGATAAGGTGATGGGATACGGCTGTCCTGCTGAGACAGTTGCAAGGGCACTATGCCTCGGGTTCCCAGAGTCGCCTTGCGGTGGCTGGATGACTTCCTTCTGGCTGATGAACATGCTTTTGAACCATTCATAGCAATCCAGAAGCTTAGCCAAAGGTCTGTTCACCTGCATAAACTGAAATCTCCTGCACAGGGCCCATGTGGAAAGCCATTCCCTGCCTTTCCCTTCCCATCCCAACCAGGAGCCCACCCATATCTGCTGCTCTGGGCATGGTGCCGCTCTCCCCCCAGCTCATTTCTCCGGCCTCTGCCGCATATCACTGTGCTCCCTCGGCACATTTCCAGCCAAATGCTCCACAGGCCTCGAGACAGGGAGAAAAACGATGAGCGTGACTCCCACCGGATAGCCATACTGTGGTTATCAGTGAAGTGAGGGGTTAGGCTTTTGCCCAAAATGGATCTGCTTCAGCAAGAGGGTGAGACACTCACCATCCATGCTCCCCAACAGGGAGACACACGCTCGCAGGCACACACAGCTGTACCCTGCACACAGGAGATTGCATTCCCCCTCTGCAAAGGGCAAGAAAAGGATGGGGAACTGAATCTGAGCTCTGTTCCCAGCTACAGGCTCTTGCATAGAGAGGGATTTTGGTACCACCACCCCTTACCGTGCACAGCAGGGATAACGAGTCCGTCGGTCCTCATGTCTCACACAGCTGCTGAACTTCCACAAGAGCAGGTGCGTGGCCGAGCAGGACAGACATAAGGACACAACCGCTGCCATGACACTTTCCCCAACCCCTGGCGTGGCAAGAAGTGTTGCTTGTCCATGCGGTGTTGTAGGATAAAGACTCCTCTTTGGCAAGGACACAAAGGAGAGGGAACCTGCCTTAACTCTTATCTAAGGCAAGAGCCCAGGCTGCTGCACCCTGTTTAAAGTGAGGAGGGGGTTTGCTTTGCGAGGAAGTGGTGAAGGAGAGGGAGATGTTAGATGGAGAGTTCATCTCCAAGCACATTCTAACAACGGTGGCCGCTCCATGGACGGGATGTTGCTGACCTGACTGTTTGCAGGGCTTTCCCATGGCCAGCCGTGCCTGGCTCCCACTGGAAAACCAGGACAGGCTCCAGTGCAGAAAGTGCAGATGACCAGTTTAACTCTGTTTTCAGGTCGAAATCTTGCAGTTCTTCTCAAATTCACATTCAGTTACATCCAGCATGTAAAATTCATTACTGCGGGAGCGCAGAACCATGGGACAAAAATACGGTTTTATTCATAAAGAAAGTGAGATCAGCATAGGTTTAAAAAACCCCTGCAGCCAGGGGCAGAGAAACCATGACCATTTCAAGGTGGAGCCACCTAATCTTCTGTCATCAAGCGCTAATCGTCAAGCGCTTCAGGCTAAAGACTGACACAAGTCACTTTTAGTCCCTTGTTGAAAGCAACCTTTGGATAAAACCCTTTATTGCGCACCGGGACTAGCAGCGGCAGAGTGTACATCGCAGACAGGAGGCGCAGCATCCCATGTCCCCCCTGCTCCTCGGTGCGTGCCGACCAGCGGGCATCAAGCCCCCCAGCACAAGGGTTTCACCTCCTGCAGGGACCCCTATGCCCACCTCAGGGCAGATGCTCAGCTCTGGGCAGCAGTTGCTGGAGCACCACACCGGCCATGTTTTGGGGGACAACATGGGTCCCCCACAGATGTCACTCGCTCTCCAGGTCATTTGCCACAGGTGCTTCCCCACTATGCCCACTGGAAGAGCTCAGAGACCTGCTCCTCATTGCTGCCTGATGGCTTCGCAGGGCACTCAATTAAACAGAAGCTTTTTAGGGGAAAAAAAACCCAAGCAAGACTAATTCTTTATAACCATCTTTCAATAAGTGAGTATAGACCCCTCACATATCCTTAAATTATATATCATTTATTGAAATATAGAGATCTTAATTTACAGGATTTTTTTCAAAGACAAAATATCAACAGGGGCATTTTTTGAAATACATTTTGTGCCTACCATCACTCAGGCCACTTTGCCCTTCTTCAAACATTTCACAACAGCCACCATTTTGGAAACACTTCCTTTTTTATTATTCTAAAATATAACTTTTGGACATTCAAAGTGCAACAGTTAACGTGCCTGTGGAATATATCACAGTAAAAAAAATATAAACAAAGGCAGTGATATAGCTGTCATAAATGTTTTGGCAGTATTCTAGAAGTCTATATAAAAATACTTATATACATATTGATGTATAACATCATCATATCTCACGTCCTTCGTCATGTAATAGGACCGTTTTGTACAAGTTGCAGACCACGCTGTAAGGAATTGGTTGGCCATTCCAAATCAAAAGCTGTGTTTCGCAGGCTAACGCTGATTGTCGTTATACAATTACTGTAGCGAAAGGTTTGGGAATATCTCTTCCAGTGGCTTCTCAAAAATAAAGCCATAAAAAAAAAAGTCTGTAATACTGATAATATTGTAAAACTAAACGAATCATCCTCTCACACGTCTCCCTCTCTAGTAAATCCCCCCTCTTCCTCTGCTTCTTATTCCAGTTTCCAGGCCAGCTTATCTGATTCCAAGACTGCAGCGAGCTGGGTTTGGCTAGACCCCTGCCATGGACGCAGTTCATCTACACAATATTCATGACAGGATGGAGAACCAACGTTCCCATGCATCGGAAGGTGAACCAGCTCTTGTTCACGTCCACCGTTTGGGTCTAGCCCTGAGATGCGCTGTGAGATACAGAATGAAACTGGTGAGGGGCAGGGGAGACCACATAAAAATGTCCTTAAATTCCAGTAACTGGTATAATAAAATGCGCCGGGGCTGATTTTCACACCCTGAAGAACACTAGGCCGTGTGCAAAAATGCAGGTGAAATTGCTTGCCTAATTTGAATGTGTAGTTGTACTGACTACACATGCAAATTAAGGCACGTGTGGTCTCAAGTGGCCATTCAGATATCTGGGATATCAAACAGATAATTTGTGTTTCCTCAATTCATAGTTCATAGCTGGAGGGGGACTTTACATCGTCTCATCTGTCCTGGCTGTATGGAGAGTCTTTATGTTTCACAGTTGTGCCCGTACAGAGCTCAGTGACATGCGCTTGGCTAAAGCACGGCTCTCGGGCAGACACTCGGTCGTGATCTGTTGACTGCAAGAAATGGAGGACGCGCCATCGCTCACGGTTCCTTCTGATTGTCAGCCTCCATCGGGGTGGAAAATGTGGGTGCCTCGCTGCAGGTCCCGTTGTCACATCTGCAGGACGCCTGTACGTGGCCTCAGCCAGGTGATGTTTTGAAACCCAGACCCAAGTATTTGCCTGTAACACTGACAATATTACATTCGCTTTCATTTGATCCACAACCGCCCACAACGATGAAGTCAAGGGGACTTGCGTAGCTTCTCGTAGGGCCTTTTCAAGTTAAACCGTAGTTTAACACGGCAGCATGTTCTGTCGGGCACTGCTGGTCCATCTTTCACACTTCCTAGGAAAAATAACTGCAACAGAGGGATGGGTTTGCACCCCATTTGCATTGGTTGTGTCGTGCCAGAGGCTGCGCACCTCCTGTGAGGCACTCATCGCACTGAATTAAGGTTAAGTTTGAAAGTTGAGCACCAGAAAGGATGGGGCCCTTCGCAGTGATGTACCTTTTTTCACATGTAAGTCTTCCAAAGCATCGTATCTCAATAACACATCGTACAGTGATAGCAGTAATCGTAACACTTTGCTCGTATAAAGTGGTGTCAAAAAAACAACTATTGCAGGCTGAGAGCAGGTTCATTTTCATGCACCTTCTTCTGGAAAACACTCTTGGAAGCAATTATCATTTGTAGTTACAGTCTGCAAAGATAATAGTCAGAGTTTTCTGTTCCTGTTTAAACCTGAAAACTAAGACAAGAATATTTGCTGCAGAATTATTTCTGCTTATTTAAGCTGGAGTTCCAGGCTGGGAGAGATGTCTTTTTTCCTTGAGCAGCTCAAATATCAAATCAATTCTTCACAGCTAAGATTTCTTTTGAGTACCCATGAAACACTAATAATGGGATGTTGCTGGTGATTTATCATAAACTTCCATTCTTGAGCATCTTGAAAATCTGGCATAAATTAATCTTTTTTAAATTAAATTTTTAGAACCTCACTTAATAAGAGGACAATAATTTCTTCTAGCATATCTGATTAGAAAAACTACTCAGCTCATGATAGAAAACTAAAACTTAAATTTTTCTCCACGTTAAAGTAGTTTTAGCTAACCAGAGCAGTTACCATATTGTGTATAGCCAAATAACAGAATTGTTTCATAAAAATTTTCAGGTCATTAATTTTTTCTTGAGAAAAAAAAAGTTTCTTGAGACTGTGCTTTTACTGAAGGACAATGAATTATAAAATATACATTTAGTGTTACTGAAAACAGTAGTAGTATTATCTTGAAAACAGCTATCTTCTAGAGTTAATAAAGACTTACTAGGTTTCTAACACCTATTATAGACTGGTTTTTAATTATTATTATTATTATTATTATTATTCCCCTTTACTTGCATTAATGGTAAAAAGTAACATGTTTTGTAGTACCGGTCAGTCCCTTGTGGTTTTAGACCTTTTTGGTCCAAAAGTGGTTTTTGCATGTTCTTCAATTCACGTGATTGATAGTTCAACAGCAGCTGACATTGAGATTGAGGGAGGAAGTACACAAAATTCATGAACAATCTCTTCTAAAATCCATGGCATATGTTCAATGTGCACCTCAAAAGATCCTTGAGTAGACAGTTATTTACATAATTACAATGGTGAAGTATTGCTGCAGTGGAAATTCGATCCATCGAAGTCATATGAATGCCCTTGAAACACAAAACTGGTCTGTTTGTGGCCTTTTCCTTCATCCTCCTACCAGTTTGAATGGCAAACAACACTGAGATGCTACTGAAGTACTGCAAGAAGCAACACTAAAAAAATCCATCTTCAAGGTGTCTTTTTCATTCATACTCAGGCTGATTCCTCTGCCCATCGCTGGGAGTTTCTCTGTACAAATCCACCTCCCCTTCACATCCTTGACATTGCAATAAAGTGGTTTTCTCTGTGGAGCAGAAGTCTGTAGACGACACGGCAAGCTTCCCCGTGTGCAGAGCTGGAAGGTGTCTGTGGGGTTACAGGAAGCTGTCCTCCACCAGGTCTGAGGAGTCGATCCCAATGTCGTCCATCATGTCAATGTCCTCAATGGTCTCGTCCTCTCTCTTGATAAAAGTAGAGCTACTGGAACCAGTTTCAATGGCACTTTCTTCAGATGTCTGGGAACTGGAAGAGACAAACATCTCAGAGAGAGAATACGTGGCAAATGTGGCTGGGTAAGTGCTCCGGTCTCTAGCAGAACTGAACACCGTCTCCCCATGTGCTTTCTGACACATGACACAATCTTAGGTGACTCTGACCGCCCATTTCTTAGGACATGACAGATCTTGTATCTCCAGAATAATGAACCACCTTCAAATTAAAAGGACCAGGTTGTTCATATGTTCCTCCAAGCACTTTCTGCCAGAAACTCATTAGAGAAGTAGCTTTATGATACTGCTGTGACAATAGGTCATTTAAGTAAATCTAGGGAGGTCAAGTGAAAATAAGATAACAGTAACAGACAACAAGATAATAATAACAGAGGGAGGTAATAAATCTTAATCTGGATAGTGCTTCTTCATTCATCCCTCTCTTGAAAATTGCACAAAAATATAATAAAAAAAAAAAGACATTTCGAGGTTGCTAATTCTATTTACTATGAATTAAGTGCTAAATTAAACCCTGCCATTCACAGTAAGGGTTACACAGTGTTGTGCTCTAGTGGAACTGGTCATGCAAACTGACAAGAGAGCAGTAAAAAGTCCTGAACACCCTGCTGTCCATTAAAAGAATACCATGGAAGATATTAAAAACAACTTCTCCCAAATTTTGGAGCTGGTCTGACACAGAAGAAATCAGTGCCTTGAGACCTCACATGCAGCTCCAAGGCATTGAGCTGTAGGGGCAAGATGTGTTGCAAAGTGTGCCCACAGAGCCACCAGACAGCCACTATGACTTGGTCAAGCTAGCAAGGGAGTCGCAGTGACACACAGGAGCACCCTACCAGGAGTCCCCTTCCCCTGGCAGTCACAAAAGAGGCCCAATTATGTTCTTCCGATTGAAAACACTATGACCATATTGCCATACTTACATGGGACCTTCCCAATAAGTAGTCCCAACAGAGCCAAGGAAACCATTTGCAGATTAGGACGCTAAAAAGTGTTAATGCACATCGCCAAACGTGACCCAGAACAGTGACTATGGACTATGTGGTCTGTAAACCTCACATACCTGTGCCTGTTCCTTTTGCCAAGCTCATCTTCAGAAACAGGGTCAATGTCAGGCAGGGGGATGATGTACCCGCTGTCAGCACTCAGTCTCTGCTCATCAAATCCGCTCTCCCTGTCCTTTAACTTGTCTTCATTCTTGTAGGTGACACCAATGTAAGTGTTGTCACAGTCCCCTCTCATGCGTGTGACGGCTGGGTGGTCGCTTTTCAGGAAGTCCAGGTGAATCTTCTCATAGCTCTGAAAATCACAGATCACAGAATCACAGAATGGCAGGGGGTGGAAGGGACCTCTGGAGATCATCTAGTCCAACCCCCCTGCCAGAGCAGGGCCACCCTAGAGCAGGCTGGACAGGAACGCGTCCAGGTGGGTTTGGAGTGTCTCCAGAGATGGAGACTCCACCACCTCTCTGGGCAGCCTGTTCCAGTGCTCTGCCACCCTCAAAATATTCATTTCAAACCCCTCATTAGATGCTATTCACTAAGACTGCCTTTCTTCAGATGGGTAGCTGTGATTCATTAACCCAGCAGATATTGTGCCCTGTGGGCCAGCAACAGTGGATGGAGAAGCCCAGCATCTTCAAGTCATTGGGAATTTGAAGCCAGTTTTAGAAGATGCAGGAGTGAGTGTGGCAGCACAGAGCAGACAAACAGATGTGAAAGAGGGGTAGCGAGAGGGGGAAAGGAATGAAGGTAGGTGGGAAAATGAAACACTGAATGATGGGACAGGCAGAACTTGTCCAGAGGTATTAGAAGTGTGTCAGAGCCAAAGAGGGAAATAGGGAGATTATACATGTGGGCCAAGTCATCCCTGTTCTAGAATTCTTTCAGTGCCTAGAGAACTCTATGAAAATACATAAAACTCATTCTCCAGTAGAAACACTGAATTGGTAGGATTTCATTAGAAATGGAGAGTTCTGCTTCCCAGCTAATGCTGCCGAATTGCTTCTCTCAATAACCTTAGTTTCATGCTCCCCAACATGCAATGTCCCTGTCCAAATCATGCAATTCATGTAGGGTAGGACGTGCCAGTTCAGTGCTCATGGCTCTGATGGCTGGAACAACACTTATAATTCCCTCTAAAACAGTATTTAGAAAGAGGAAATTCCAAAGAGCAAACCTTTTTGTACTCTCCAGGCAACAAGCTCTCCACAATTTCACTCAAATGGTAGAAAGAAGGTCTTTTCTCTGGTTCACTGTTCCAGCACTTCACCATGATCTCGTACCTGCAGATAAGAAGGAAGTCAGTTTAACCAAAATGAGTAATCAAACAGAAACTAAAGCCAAAATTGTCTGGAGACTGGCCAGGTGGCCGAAAGCCAAATGCAGACATACACTTCATTGGTGGCGTGATCGGGTTTGGCCATTCGGTAGCCGCTCTTGATCTTGTTGTAGAAAGTGGAATCGACCATCATGCCAGGATATGGTGTGCCACCTGCAGATAAAAGAGAAGAAAAATTACTGCTCCCTACTTGACTATCCATGCAGAGATCCCAAAGACTGTCTTGCTGTTAATGTCAAAAATTGTTAATGTTGTAATTTGACATGCCACCAAAATTAATCTTTCCTAGCCAATGTTTCACGTTAGAGCTGTTCTCTTGACCATGTTAAGCCCTGATGTGAAATGCTGGCTAGGAAAGATTGAAGCAGGTACTACTTGGAAAAAAATCCGCTTGTGGTGTTTATAGAGTCCATTAACTGGGCACAGAGGCTGGGTGATACCTGGATCGGGTCATCAGCCTGCATTCAGCAGACCTGAGGTCATGGCTCTGCTCTGCCACTGACTTTCTGGGCAACTTTAGGCAAGTCACTTGCTCTGTCTGGTTTTATTGCCACTGGCACCTGCACAACAGCTGAGAATGACGTGGTCTGAGCTATTCTCCTCATCCCGGCTGTAAGGGCAAAGCCTTAATGTGAGACAGTCCCTCCATGCCCAAGTCTTCCCACCTGGGCAGGTGGCTTTAAACAACAGCTAACATGTCGGGTGCGTGGGTTGTCGAAAGGTCTGGACTCAGCCCCTGAGCTGATACGGTTAAGCGATGTGTAAAAGGATCGTTCGAGCTGAAGTCAGTGTTGCAACAAGGCGTCAAAGTTGACTTTCTTAACAAACACCTGAGAAATATATTTCTCAGGCAGAGGCGGCATCCAACAATATTTACACCAGAAACCTCAGCCCTTACAAAAGCAGGATTTTCACCTAAAACTGGGCTTCAGAACCTTCCTTGTAGGTAGGACAGTGAAGCACAGGCCGAGCTGTGCCTCAGTTCCTGAGATATCCAACAGCTCTCCCATGCCTCCCAGGGATGCGGGTGAATGGATATTTACAGGACCCTGTGATGCCCAGAGATTACAGTAATCAATACCATAAAGAGTGGTGCAGCCGCTCTTTTCTGAGAAGCAGCTATATGACAACTTATTCTAGAAAATAACATTAGGCTTGGGACTGCCGTGGGGCAGCAGTAGATACCGTACAGGCATGATTAATTCTGCTCAGAGTAAATCTGGGCAATGCAGGCTTACTGAAGCAGGCCAGCCACCCGCCCGGGAGGCTAATTAATCAGGCTGAGGAAAGAGCCAGGCTGTTCCCAGCTGGGAACTGTACATTGTCTGTAACTGCTATAGATTGTCATAACCACTTTACGCTGCCATAAACCAACTGTGCGAACAGTGCTGACCTGGAAACGAGAAATCAGCGTCCCAAAGATTGACATTTGTTTTCTTTCCGTAATGGGACTACGACGGGCTTTTTTGAAATGTATATGGAGAGACTGTTTCAAAGCAGCCGCTGGGCTGGGCTGCAACCCCCGGCGCCCCGTTGCAAGGGAGAAGCCTGTTCCTTCTCCTATTGTCCAGGAAATCCATCCTGGCCCAGCACAACAATACTTTTCCATAAAAGCTTTTCACTCAGTGCTTTCAGTTTTCTAGTCAAAAAAAAAAAAAAAATAATAAGTATCTTGCAAAAAGAAAAATCAAAAGAGAACTTTGGGAGAGTATGGACACTTCACTTCACACCCAACGCTGGGATCTGAAATCCCGTATAGAAGAATAACTAACAGTTGATTTCACACATGTATTTTTACTGTAGAATTTGAAATACTCCATGTAGAACAGCTTGAACTGAAAAAGCTTAATCACTACACATAAGAAAGCGTTCACAGCACATACCAAGAGAAAATATTTCCCACAGCAGAATGCCATAAGACCAGACATCACTTAATGTTGTGTACAGATTGTCAAAAATGCTTTCAGGTGCCATCCATTTTACTGGCAGGAAAGTCTGTAGCAAAAAGAAAGAAACCCCAAACCACACAGATTAGTCATTAAAATGCTTCCTATTACAACTGCTATTAGATAGCCAAGACTAACTTCTCTCTAATAAGAAAAGTTGTGTTAACCTGGCTAGTATTTATTTTTGATTCCACATAACACGGTGCTACCAGGATTATAAGGAAAGTTACAATTTGCTCCCCACAGAAGCTAATTAAGCCATAACTGTATTCATTTTATTACTAGCAAATGACCAGGCTGATTGAAGGTGTGATAGAAAAGCTGGCACTAGGTCTGATATGTCATTGACTGAACTGTCACTACTTTACACATCACAGTGACAGTCCCTTAATAATTTATCCAGTCGCAAAACCTGCCAGTTAAAATGTAAGCCTGTGAAGTACATAATGTGGCCAAGTACTTTTCAGCTTTAAAGCAGAATCAGGAAAGTTACAGGAATTAATGAACTGAAGAAAAATTGTTCTCAGGAGCGTTCATCCCAACGGTCAATTAGTGTAACTAATACTGAATGTCAAGAACATTAAACAGCATTTAAAACCGACATTTCTCATTTCAGTTAAAGCAGAGCCCACGAGATTAAGAAGTACATACACTGCCCTTGGAGACATAGTTGGAATCATGCATGATGTCTCTAGCCAGCCCAAAGTCACAGATCTTCACGATTTTTCCTTGAGCCAGGAGGACATTACGAGCTGCCAAGTCACGGTGTACACACTGTACGGAGAAAAAAATAAGTTGTTCAAAGACGTGCTAATTCCACGAGGGCCATTTCCCTTGCAAAGGTCCCTGAAAGAAGATCTGTTAGCTTTATGGGCACAGACTTAACAAGAGCTTCTACTGAGCAGGCACCTGTATTGCCCCGCTGGCAGCGGCAGGGAGGCCACCAGCCCTCAGAACCAGCGAGGGCTCACCCAGATGGACTGCAGTGGGAAGAAGACAAACGTGATGCCACCCTTTCCCTTTCTACCCATCAGGTACTAATGATATGTCTATGCTTCTGACCATGGAGGTCAGACCATGGGGGGGGCTGTTTGCAAGGGCATGTAGCAATAGGAGGAGGGGCAATGGCTTTAAACTAGAGCAGGGCAGGTTTAGATTAGACATTAGGATGAAGTTCTTTCGAGGGTGGTGAGACACTGGCACGGGTTGCCCAGAGAGGTGGTGGAGGCCCCATCCCTGGAGACATTCAAGGCCAGGCTTGATGAGGCTCTGAGCAACCTGATCCAGTTGAAGATGTCCCTGCTTACTGCAGGGGGGTTGGACTAGATGACCTTTAAATGTCCCTTCCAACCCAACACATTCTATGATTCTATGATTCTGTGCTGGCCTGTGGCTCTATGGACCCTCCACCCGGACCCTGCTTAGATCCACCACTGTCTCTGGCTCACTGCCTCCATGAATGTCGCAGGTTGTGATGGGAGAAGAGGACTGGTGACTGCTTTGATCTTTCCAGCCATGGTGATCTCAGTTGCCAGGTAAGAAAGAAAACCTTCTACAATCCCAAAAATAATATTGTGTTGTGTCATATTTTCAGAATCTAAATTGAAACCCACAGTTGGAGATGAAGATGTTTCTACGCTTCCATAGAATTTGCTTACTTTTTTATTTACTTACATTTTTAGAAGCTAGGAATTCCATTCCTCGTGCAACCTGGTAGGTGAAGCTCAGCAAATCCAGTAGACTGAGGCCCTCTGAACTGTCATCTGAAAGAAGGTTTTTGACTTCTGATTCTATTGAAAAAGAGAGAAAAAGGTGTTTATGCTGTGGAGTGTGAAAGCAACATCCATTTCCCCCTACCTATCATGATTCTGAGCTGATGACTTTAACAGAATACCATGACCCAAGCAGTCTTTTCATAGTAACTAACCATTTTTAATGTCTGCATCAGTCACTGACACGTACTGCATTCTTAAAAACATCCAGTATTAAATATAGGTTTTGTTTTTTCTCCTGTCTGTATTTTTTTTTCCCCAGAGAACTGCAGGAAAAGGTGAAGTTGAAAAGGCCCACCGAAGTGTTTAACAGGTTGTTTACAATGCTCAGTGTGTGGTATGAAAACGTTTGTTTAGAGGTGGTGCCTTCATTAGGTTTTTGTGTGTGCAAGAGCATTCTTACCCGTTTACTTTTGCTGAAGACTGTTATGTTTCCCAGCAAGTATTCACTGGGACTAATCCAATACCAGCAAAAAGGGTTAGGAATTCTATGGCAACAGTTCTTTTTTCTTATGAAAATTGTCAGCAAAAAAACAGTCAAAATTCAGTGACTCATTTACCCCGACTGTCCTAGAGCGCAACACGAGTACATTAGTCTGCCATGGAAATCTGGGACTGGATAGGGTTCAGTTTCTGAGGCCTAGAGGCAGAAGTGACGGTGCCTATTTTTAAAGCAAAGCATATTTGGTTTCTGAGAAGAGGGCCGGGGAATGGGATGCATTCATTATCCTCATTACATAATCCAGGAAAGTATTTGGGAGTGTTCTGCATTTGCTAAGTGTCAGTTAACGTGAAATGTAAGTGGAAACGGAGCGATACACATTTACTATTATTATTATTATTGTCCATTGCTATTGCTCAAAATCTTGCGAACTACAAGACTAATAACATCGCTGCCTCCAAAGAGTGCCTCCAGCCCCGCTGCAGAGAGCAGACCCTCAGTGCTTCCGCATAGAAGCAAATACACACCGCCACGTCCAGATAGATGGCAAAAAAAATGTGCATTTGTGCAAGAATTATCAGTATTAATGATGTATGCAGAAGGGACAATTCTCTGTTACCTGAGATAGATTTCTTCTTATATGAAGCAGGCCGATCATACACAGATCTCTGAATATCAGAGTATTTGGATCCCTCCTTCCTTTCCAGCATTGGCACATACTGAGTGGTGTCAGCTTGTTTCATGTCCATGTATTCTCCAGTGTTTTCAAATGATAATATCACATAACTGCAATAGGGAAAAAATACAAGTGTATCAGCTACTATTGCCCAGGTGCCTTCCCTGCCACAGCATCCTGTAGCTCTAACAGTTCTCTTATGGTGTACGATTGTATTACTGTGAAACGTAAGAGTGTAAGAGCTGGCTTCTTGATAGGGAATATGTGAAGATTATGTCTTACAACATGGTCATGAGTTACCACGTATTAGTACGTGTTACCATATATCACTGTAGTCAAACACAAGGGCTTCAAACTTATGCTTTTGTCAGTAGTCAAGTATGTAAACATGCACTGTCTAACTTCCCAGAATCCCACTGAATTCAGGTATTGTTACCTAGGGCTTTTAGTCCAAGGTATTCCAAACTATAGATGTAATTTATTCATCCAAACAGTTTTCATCAAATCTAGTCCACCTGAACAAAGCCCTGCTCAGATGAATAGTCCTGGCTGTCTTCAGCTACCAACTCAGTGGGTCTATTTGCCTGAGTGATTTTTTGAAGGAATCTCTGTTCACCTTCTAAATTCTGGCTAATTTTATGACATTGCTTTACTGCTGAGTGTATGATGACAAGCTTCCTCCTCTGTCATCTGGAAAAAGTTATGGGATGAACATTAACCATAAGGAAACTATTGAGACTGGCTAAGCCGTTGGTCGATAAAGGAGAGTACTTGAGCTTGGAGAGCAAACTCTGCCAGGTTGTTTGAAAGGAAGAAGTTTTAGACAGTGGAAATTCCCCAGGCAGGGAAACAAGGAAACCAGGTAGTTGTGCTTTACTTTTAAAACTTGGGTGGGTAGAGGCAAAAGGATGTTTTTACAGAAAAGAGGAACACTGGGCCATGCTTTATTTCTTTTGAAATGTTCTTTGGGACCTCAGGATGTCTATGGAGAACCCATGGTGGTCCTGGGGCTGCAGGCATCTCTACAAAGGGGAAACGGGGATCTAGTACACATGTCAGGGAGGCTGGAAAAAAAGCGCTGAAATCTTCCAAGATCTATGAAACCTGATAAATAATAGCCTAATAAGAAGAATTAGGGAGGGGTCTAAACCAATGAATGAGAGGAATGGAGTAAGGATTAGTAATGACGTTTCCTTAAGTTGCAGGTAACACTTTTTTTTTTTTCCTTTTTTCCCACCTTCTTGTGCTTTCATCAGCTGGGTTCATCCCAAAGATATCCAAATCTTTCTTTGGCTTCTCTGGGTGTCGGCTCAGGAAATTGTCCCTGTTCTTATGCAGATAGTTCACCAAATCACCATAAAAGCAGTATTCAGTGATGATGTAAATAGGACCTGATGAAATAAAGAAAATAACACATTGATGAGTGGAATCTTTAAAGAAAAAAAAAAAAGACTCAAAAAATAGTAGAAAACAGAATATAAAGCATAAAAAGTATTGGGGGTTAATACATTGTTATTTACTAAGATATGACTGCAGTTACCAAATACCAAGTAGGTTTGTGAAACCTTTTATTTGCTTATATTTATTGTTAAATCCTTTACTTGACATTTGTGTGCTTGTTAAACAGTGAACAATGGCTCGACAGCAAACCTCCGGTTTGTCAGCCAAACCCACCTGATTTTGTACAAGCTCCAAGCAGATTCACAATATTGAGGTGGGGCCCGAGGTGCGTCATTATCTTCAGTTCAGACATGAGCGCCTGTTTTTCACTGGATCTCGCTGTAGCTGTTGGAAAAACACACCAGCCACTCAGTGAGGGCAATCACCTTTCTCCCCAGTAACAAACGATTTCTCCTTGCTTGACTCATTAGGGCGTTGTGACCATGGTTTCTTGAAGAAGACTGCATCCTTTGCTTGACAAGGGGCTTTCTAAAGACTTGGAGAGGAGGCACAAATAACTAATAGAGGACTCATTTGACACAGCTCAATAGCTGACACAGCCTATTTGTCCCTCTCCAGGGGTACAGTGGACTGCCCAGGTGGCACAGAGGCACTCTACAAACTGCTAGTTTCAACACAAGAAAGCTCCTCATGGTCCCTCCAAAATCACTGCATCAGATTCTCAGCTCATGAACCAGGAAATCTTCAGAGAACTTAAGATTCTCACATGAAGCCTGTCTATTTCTGCTCTGTTGTATTGCTTTCACTTGTTCGCAAAAGTTCATGGTTATTCTATCTTTTTCTGAACTTGAGGAGTTATTGTGGCTGCTACGGTCCATACAGCTAAGACCAAACTTTGGATGTTTTCAGAAGCCTGCCTGAAACAACTGAAAACACCATGAAGCAATCTAAGATATAATTTTAATTTTCAGTCATTCCACAGTACGTTTTCAACTGCAGAGATGGAGAAACTATTTATACACAAGCAATGCTGAAATAACCCCGTGGGAACGTGCACTGCCTAGCTCGGGAACCGGAGCCGCGACAACTTACGTTTCAGCATTTTCACAGCTACTTTCATCACCGGTTGAGAGCGACTCAGTCCATATGCAGTCCCTTCGACTACTTTTCCAAAGGCACCAGAACCAAGGATTCGACCTGAACACAAGAGAGAGGGCTATTTATTTCAGAGAGTAACAGCAATTCGCCTCATTTCCCACTGCCATTCCTCTACGGGTTGTGATTCTTGTGTGGAAAGAGCACGTTCAAACGGCCAGACCACTGGTATTATTATTATTACTGTTGTTGTCAAGCAGAAAAGGCAAATATATGTTAAAGAAACACTGTCATTAGGTACAATTCTTAAATGAAAACAAGCAAGCAAACATCAGGAGTATATCTGCATGTGGGAGCTCAACTCACTCAAAGTCCTCTCAGACTTTGCCCTGCCACTCTCACTTTATCCTTTCTAATCATTGATTCTCCTACATTTAAGTTGACTCCTCTGCCACAGCCAGCACCTGACTACAGTAGAGTTGTGCCCTTTACTTAAAAATCTAAATTGATCGCCTTAGTTGTAGTTTCGGGCTGTTATATCAATGCTGGATGCATCTAGCTGTAAGATAGACATCAGCAGCACGTTTAGAAATAGACAGGCAGGACCATCAGTGATCTGCAAGAAGCTGAAATACATGTTGTTCACATATGAAGGGAAATTTCTCTGAAGTTTAATGTACAAGTGTGTTTCATATGCTTGAATAAATTTTATTGCAAATTTCCAAGTGTTGTAATGAAACGGCTAATGTTTATACACACTCTACTCTTCCCACAAATCAATTCAGACAAAAATTTTGGAGTATCGTATCCTGTCTCCTGATATGGATACAGTGCGCAGAAGAATTGTGTACAGATCAAGTGAGATTTTAGAGAAATATGAACTGCATAAACACACTCCAAAATACTATATTTCATAGTTTCCATATTGAAGAGTAAGTTTACTAAGGTAATGCTTACTTGGTGAACAAACCAGGATATTTTCATATTCCTGACAAGCTCTTTATTTTGTTTTACGTTACTTTTTAACTTCCAGCACGGGAAGAATAGGCGGTGACTTTTACTATGGAGATATATGGCGTTTTGTCTTTGACGTTCGTTTGCAGTTTGAACTTGCCGCCTTATACACTTCTAAAGGTGTTATCTGGCATGCGGTGCCATATGTTTCTGTTATCCTCTAGCAACAGCCCCCACTTTTATTGTATACATGCTTTTAAAAGAAAATTTCCAGCCAAACGATATCTACATCATTAACAAGCACAAGAAACAGTTAAAGCATGCTTAGCCGAGCTACCATTGAAGAACCTCTCCAAGACTATGACAGCATAGTTTGTCATGCACACAAAAACTGTGCGATTTCTTTTCAAGATTCCGAAGGTTATTCTTCCCAGTCAGGATGTGAGAAAGCTTCCCACTAAATTTCAGACTAATTCAAACAACCTGAGCCTGAAATTTGGCCCCTGAAACTTTTCAGACCAAGGGTCTGGGAGCCACATGGCAGGATGCAGCCCTTCAGAATGTGATGGCATTTACTGATGCTCCTTGATCTTCTTGTCTTCACACGCCAGTTCCTCCCCAAACCATATTGTCGGCTGAGCGGGAGGCGCACATCTCCCCCTCCATCACCTCTGCTGAGCCTGGGTGCGTGTGGAGACAGTGAGAGCGCTTCCGGAGTGGCGGGGAGCCATCCCTCCTCCTTCCCCTTTTCACCCCTCTCCCTAGACGCAGCCCAAGCCCCATGTGTTTTAAAAATTTGGAGCCAGGTGGGAGCTGACTGCTCAAGAGCTGGAGGCATCTGTGATGCCATCACAGTCTTCAGTGGAGCCCAAAGTTCTAGTGTGTGTTTACTTTTCTTAGTATAAAGGCTGTGATCCTCCCACCAGAGGAGCAGCGCTGCTTCTCCACCACAGAGGGACCTCCTCAAACTAGTGGAGGAACCACCCTTGGGGCTGAGAGCTATTTCAGCCTCTCTTCTCCACCCACAGAGCTTATCTACTGGGCCTGTCGGAAAGGTGCTGGTTTTCTGATCGGGGGGGACGCAAATACAAAGACGAAGTCTGTGAATTTGTTCCAGATACAACCTTCTCAACTGGATGCTTCTTTAGCTAAAATTGAACTGGGATGATCAGCTGACCCAAAATTAAACTGTTACTTTCTTGGTCTCTACCAAAAAACTAAACAAGTGATGAGCTTTATAATCTACATCCAGTTTCGAGTCTTAGGAGAAATTAGGTACCACATCCCTAAATGCTGCGTAACTTAAATCTTAATTTTTGCAATTTTTGTGTCAGGCCAGCATTTGTCTTTATTAAGACCAGCAGGACAAATGGATGGCTTGCCGGGTAGCAACGGGAGCGACTCTGCCACCTCTCTACAGCCACCCCAAGATCCTGAGAAACGGCAGCACCTGGACCCTGCTCCTCGAAAAGCCCTGCCCTTGGCCATCTCAGCTGAAAGAGGAGGTCCAGGTCCTGCTGGGACCTCGCTACTTCTCAGCAGAGCCAGGAGAAGGCAGTGGCCTGCCAGCAGCGCACTGCGTTACCGCGATTCTCATCCTGTTACACATCTCCCAAGCTTGTGCTGGCTGCTGAATGCTCTAAATAGCAGAGCACTCCATACATTGCGGAGGGGCGATAGCAAAGGGAAATTTGCAGCTCAACCCACATTTATCAATTGAAACTCCAGCCAGCCAACGCTGAGAGCTGGCATTTAACGCGGCGCTGCACTCCAGGCACTACTAGCTAGAAAAACAAATAAATGCCAGCTGGCTTACACAACTAGGATGGGAAATGCTTGTCTGGCTGAGCCAAAATGGGTTTGTATCCTGCTTCAGAGCCTCCCGGAGCTAAAGGTGTAATTGCTTTGCCGCCGTTTCCCACTTTGATAAGAGAAAACCCGCACAAACCGGAATTATCAGCCCCGGAAACAAAAGAGGTCCCCACCAGCAAGAATTTTATATGGCAAAACTGCCAGCGGGTAAATGTTAACCGTGTCGAGAAGAATGCTTGTACAATCCAGGCTGCTAAAAGGGCATGCAGCATTAGTTTTTTAAGCGCTGATTATCCTGAATATACTTGTAAACAGGAAGGCATTGAAGTAGACTGGTGCTCGTGAGTCAGAGGGAGACAAAGTCACAGCGGTGGTCTGTTAACAGCTCAGATCTGACAAATCCTATTTAGGCATATAATTAAAGTCTGGGTTGTAATAAAATAATTCCATTAAATATCCACCCTCCTCTAGTTTTCAATTAGCAACATGAATTTAATTAAAGGGTATCATTCCTGAACCAGAAATTTTTGTGCTGTTGCTTTGAAGAATTAACATCAATTCTTTCTCTGTGGTGGGGGAAGGAGAGCTACACCAGGGGAGTGTGTTTCTTAAAATACATCGGACAAAAAACCTCTTTCGTTTTCTTCTCCTATATTTTGTGTATACAACTTGGTGCACAGACACCTCCAAGAGAGGGATGCCTTGTGAATTTAAAGCATTATCTGGATAGAACATTAAAACTGTCTATAATCATTACACTTTCAATTGATATAAATGACAGATAGGGCCAGCCCTGAAGAAGTAGTTACTAACTGAAATCTAGATGGATTCCAGTGCAGGGACAGCAAAGCAAGAAAGCAGAAGGGGAGGGAAGAAGGATAGTAGCCACAAAAATAAGTTATTAAGTTACTCAGTACTGATGTATGCACATCATGGATGTATAATTTAGAAAACATTTTTAATAAAACTACATAACTACTTGCAGATTTCCCTTGGCCTCTACACATAAGCGTGTAAATGTCTTGCAAATAGAAAATGCTGATGCATTTCTTGTGGATGCCTTAGCAGAAGTGTTGAAGAGGGAATTTAACACTGGGAGAGGCCCCCCTAAGCCATGTGGAGGTGGGCATTGCACGAGAGGCATGCGGAGGAGAGCTGGACCAGAGGCATAGAAGACACTAACCCAAGGAGCTGAAGGCTGACACAACTGCAGGGGGAGAGGAGGATGTGGTAGGAGAACAGAGGAGAACAGACAGGTACAGAGAGGCTCTGGACTTCATGGCCATGACTCACATTGCAAATGCCAGTAGCAGAGACCTCAGAGTTGTCCTCAATTGTCCTTCTCCCCAGAGAAGGATGGGATTAATTCCTCAGGGGAAACTTACCAAGCACTAACCCGTCTCGAGGAAACTCCCATCTGGAGTCATAAGGCAGTTGCATTGGGTCCACATAAATGTATTCGTGGCCATCAGGGCTGATAGACTCAATGACTCTCCATCTTATCTCATACCTCGGCTTCTGCAACGCACATTGAATGCAAAACCAACCATTAGTCTGACTTCAGAGCAGATCAAAACACAGCAGGGCTCAGCATCCAAACTGAAATAGGCTTTTTTCTACATTACCTGTTTCCATATGATGACCAAGACAATCAGTGAAATTATCACAATCACTAACAGCACTAAGACAGCAGCAGCCACCGTCAGTTCTGATCGCAAGGCTGGGGAATAAAAAGACAGACCATATTTTCCTCCTGAACCACGAGGAACATGACACACGCAGAAGATATCCACCTCCCGTACCGTCGCAGTTCCCATGTCCTGCAGATGTGGCAGGAGCGGTCCCTGGGGCTGGTGACTGTAAGGTCTTGCCAAGCCCAGAGCTGCTCTGCCTTCCTGTTTCAAAACCAAAGGCAGAGATTGTCTAGAAGGACATCCTATAGCCAGTGGCCATAAAATGATAAAATGAATCATGGAACCACATAATAAGCGAAAAACAGATGCACCATAAAAACCTGTAGAATGCTTCATCCTCCGATGTCCCAGGGTTGAAAAAAAAAAACCCAACAAATATTTCCATTAATTTTTATCTGCAACAATTCACATTTTTATCTATTAAGACTGAACTGGGGTGTGTTAGAGAGGGGTCAAACTGGCTGCTGTAACTTCACAGAAGGACAAAGCAAACTCACTGGGAGCCACCAGCTTCAGTTCCCGAGTAACAGCACCAAGGTCGTTCCTTGCCACACATCGCACGGCCAGGGTTTCCTCTACCTTCTGGAAGGTCACCTGGCTTTGCACCATGTTTTTCTCATCTAGGTGGGCTTCCATGTGTATATCAGAGATATTGCTAGTCAAAAGAGTCCATGAGGTGTCATTGCTGCACCTGCAGAGAAGAGTAACATGGGAACAGGCATTGGGCTTAGATATGGGTAAAGAAGAGTGAACAGAACAGCAATCACCTTTCCCTATTTCTTCTGACAACAATCATTTTAAAGACCAGAAATCCTTAAGACCACTTCTGTGAAAAGCCTACATCTTTCTTCTCTCAGAATAATTTGCCTTCTGATCCTCATTACTGCTGCCACTTTGAGTGGCTGACAACGCAGCCCAGCAGGTCTGGTGCAGGTAGACCTTGGTGTCGCTATGGATCCCATAGCGTTATAGTACTGGGTGGATCTCTGTTTCTCCCTGAATCCTTAGTGCTGTACAAGGCTCCCTGGGGCAGGGCTAGGAGAACATTTGTCCCCCGAGACAGTAAGAGGTTTTAGCACAATGTGAGTAGAACAAAGTTGGGAGGTGCCCAGGGCTCCTACCCTCCTTCCACGCACGGTCTCCCTCTCCCTGGTGGATAACCTCCCAGGGAAAAACCAGCCTCCCAGCGGCTACAGGAGCCTGTATAGAACTACCAAAAATGGGAATAACTAGTCCACATGTCTAAAATACCTTGAAGGTACAAATTATAATTTAGGGGGTAATAAATACAAGTGAAAATTTAGAAGTACACAAGAGTGTTAAGGAGGCAGGCGGAGCTATCTGTGAAATGATAAGAGCTCCCTGAATGGAGGGACAGCTACTCAAACGGGGATTGTGAAATCTGATGATTTCACTCACTGAGCACAAAGATTTAGGACAGAAACCTCCTTAATCAGCACATTGTGTCTTCTCCTACAGGATGCAATCACCAGGGAGGGCACTGACAAAATCTCTCAAAATACAAGCCTCTGAAAAGACAAATCAGATCTGTAGCTTACTGGCCCTTAAGGAGGAAAGCGTGGTACAGTAACTAATACTGTTAAACTAATCAAGGACACAGCCAGTCGCATTTTAGATAAGCAAGCACCCGCTCCTCTTACTTTTTAATGTCCTTGCAAACCAGCCATTCCACATCAGGAAGCGGGGTCCCCTCCGCCAAGCACCTGACTGTCTGCCCACCAGCGGAGCCATGGTGATCGTCCACGAGGTCTAAGATCAGGGCTGGAACTGGGAAGGAGACAGGAGTTTGTTAAAATAACTCATCAGGGTCTACAAAAGCAGCCTGAAAATTCAAATAAGCCGGGACAGGTATTGTTTGGCTGACAGCTTAGCGACAGCTAGAGACCTGGACTCGTCCAGGCGGTCCTTAACTCCTGTAGGACAGAGCGGATCCCAGGCTAGAGCCACGGAAAGGAAGCGCTGCGGTTATGCCACGTCCTCATGTCATACTAAATGAGCTATCGTCCCCGCTGCCAGCTGGAATAACTTAGGCGAGAGGATAAAGTTTCTTTTTGGCTCAAGGCCAGCGCTGAAGTGAAAGCCAGGATCAGGGTACAAGAGCTCCACGGGCTCGGCACGCACGCGCTCCTCCGGAGACCCCAGTTCACACCTTTCTTATTGCAATACTCCAGGCAATATGATATGCAAGTGGATCGAGTCGTTGCTGTGTGCCATCAGTTGTGGTGGGCAAAGCTCCTTACCTTGTATTAGCAAGGAGAAGGTGTATCTCTTAATCTCATCTTCATTTTCAGCAACCAAAGTATAGTATCCGCTGTCTTCTTCCTTGGCCCGGATCAATTTTAATATACTCTGAAACCTGCAGAAATGAGAGGGTTTGTTTGTATTTTTAAAGCAAGCCTAAAAAAACATCCACTTCAATGCAACATATGACCTGCGTTTGTGGAGATTATAATGTAGTGGCATTTGGCATTTCTAGCATGCCTTTACACTAAAATAATTATTCAAGTGGTAAATAACTGCCAAAATACAACTGAGAAACAAGTGGGCATAGTTATATTCTGACGGGATCTAACAAAGCCTCTGATATTATTGGAAATAGCTAGAAATTATTGGAGCGGAGACATCTTGGAGGAATGAAGAGGCTTAGTGCTCAGAAACCAAGATTCCTATGGTTTGGAGAGGTTGGTGTTACGAAGGGTATAAGGAGAGGTAGATTAGGCATCGCTCTTTAGAGTAGAAAACAAAGAAATTATTTTTAGTAGTGGATAATATTATACATCAGAGCGGTGCCCAGGTAAAGTCAACACGGCAAAGTAAGAGTCAGAAGAATATTTTTACCTTGTTTCCTGGACTCTGTTGGAACTAGTAACAATCTCAGTAAGGTTTTCAATCAGAGTCACGTTATCCTTCAACCAGTACATTTTTGGCGCTGGGTATGCCTGCACATCGACGACAAAGTTTTTGACTTCGTGTAGGTTGACAGCTTCCAAAGGGCTAAACTGAGGCTCCAGGTGAACAAACCCTTTGTCTGGAAATGAAAAAGCCTTGCGTAAACAACGCTGTGCAGCGTTTTTCAAGATTGGTGTTTTCCAACACGTTAATAATTTTTGGACACTAAAATCAGACTATACCATGGACTGTAATGACTACTTTCTTATTTTCCTTAACCTCCTTGGTTGCATGCCGAGCAGTACATTCATAGTCCCCTGTGTCTTTCACTGATGCCTCAGGAATGGTCAAGGTGTAAACCAGCTTCTGCGATGGGACTTTGATATCATCAAGTTTTATCAGACCTTTTTCTTTCTGTAGTTTGGAGAAGGAAAAAAAACCTTACTTAAGTAACTGAGCTGAAAGCACACCATTGAGGATCTATGATGCCACTGGAGTGAGAGCAACCATCTAAGCCCTATATGGCAGAAGACTTACTCAGTCGGGGATGTATTTTCAGCCACAGGCACTAAAGGTGTGTCTATAAAAATACACCCTTTTGGGGACAGGCACAGAAGGGTGAAGAGGTTGAAAGCTCATATTTTGTGCACTCAAAACCAAATACCATTCAAAATTTAGGTGGGCAGCCCAAAGGAGCGTTTTACTGCTTATGCGCTACCTTCTCCTCAGACATAAAAGCTACAGCTTTTTATTTTGAATTTCATTTGTTCAATTTCCATGAAGTAGGGTAAATTTTTATCCCCTCCATCAGATAAAAAGTAAGTAGCTGCTAGATGCTATGTCCTGCCAGCTCTCTAAACAAGAATAATTTATCGACAAGGACAAGACTGCTACAAGTAAAAGGATGGTGAGAATGGTAGACCATGTTATCATGAGAGGCTGGAACAAAAAATATGCTGGGGACAGTTTTGAAAGGTAGCATAAAGCAAAGACTATAATGTGCACCATGGAAAATAGAACAAAACCTTCCTAAATCATTTTTTGTCTTGGGCTCTTAACTTACTTAAATAAAAGGGGGGATTTGGGGTCATAATTAGGTAGTCACTTCAACTACTCCACCCCTTCAGTGACCAGACTTCTTACATGGGACACTCTGAAGTTCTCCATTGACAGGGACGGGCTCTAACCAACAAAAATTCTCACTGCAGAATGATGTTAACGCCAGTTTGAAAATTTCTGAGGTTCACCAAAAGGCTTAAGATTTTCTTACTTGGCAGTTCTCATTAGTGAGTAATTACACTGACTGTAAGAGTCATTTTAATTAACACCTGCATAATGAGGAACAATAAAGCCTATGACCTTGATTCTTCATCATCCTCCATGATGCCCAAGAGTCCGAGGTTTAAGAGAGACATTTTAGAGGTTCAGACCTCCACCAGCAGGGCTCTATGCAGATGTCTGACACATTCCTAGACCTTGCTATTTCCACAACATCTCGTTTTTTCAACCAGCACAAGACCTGAGAGACAGCATTCCTCCCCCGGAGGATGGACTCCTAGTCACACCTCACCTTCCTCTCATACTTTGCATACTTACTAACAGCAAACTCTAACTTTTGGGACTGACTTTCTTGTGTGGTAACCTAAAAGTAAAAGAAATTACTTTGTTTTCTCTCCTCAGCTGTCCTCATTCGGAGAAGAGAAGAATATTTTACAACCCCACCTTCTTACTTCTTTTGTAACTACAAACATTCAAACTAAAAATGAAATAAATAGAGGGATATTTACCACTTTCCCAGGATAATTCCACTGTAAATTAACCACCTCATTGTCAAAGACCACACAAGTTACTACAATGGTCTCGCCTGTTTTGTAGACAGTTTTAAGAGCTTCAATTTCAACCGGCAGCTGTGAAGTCGCTAAGAGAAGAGAAAGAGAGCAGATTCAGTTTTTAAAAGTACGCAGTTTTCACATGGTATGCTTTCAGGGGGAGATTTTCATTTCACTTCCTCTACTGAAGAATTACCTAGAAAATTCAGTGAAATTACTGATGGTTTATACTGATATAAACAATGTGTATTTAAAGCATGAAGTGTACAGGCATTGAGTTCAATGCCACAAAGAACAATCCATGCTTAAATTTAGAAGTTCCTATCTCCAATGCCCCTGTGAAAAGGTGCTCAGTATAAGAGCAACTTCCCATTTTGCTAACCAGTGACTGTCTTTGAGAATCCATTGCTGGCCAGTAAAAACTTTATTGTCAAAATATTTGAATCATGCTATTTTTCAGACTACTCAAAGTCCTACGATTTGAAACCACTGGGAAACACCAGTCTTCTAAGTTACATTTCAGCCAACACGATGAAAACACCTGAATCACAGAAGACTTTTCTTGTACCCATTTGGGAGAGGAGATAAAGTTAAGGACACTTTATGCTCATCAAAATTGTACGTAATGGGTAAGTAAACTAGCAACTAAATAAATAGTAATACTGCCAGAGGAGCAAGGAGCTCACCATCGGGGAAGTATCTGATATAATCCTGTGATGCTGGTGCTAATGCAGCTCTTACAGTATTGAGGAAAGAATTGGGCTGAGTGTTATTACTTCTTTTTTTTTTTTCCCAATTGAACAAAAATAAATACCTCTTAAAATATAGATGAGGAACTCATCGGACTTGAACTCCACACCTTTAACCATTGTTTTGCATGTATATGAGCCCGCAGGGAAATTGCCTATGAAGCCTTGTTTGCTGTCATAGAAAGCGTAGACAGCCTTGTCCAAACTGTTAACTAAAGTCACTTGAGCTTCTGGGTCACTTGTCCGACAAGGGATAACGGTGGGATCACCTTCTTCTACTAGGATGAACTGGTCTTCTGGTATAGAAGGAACAAAAGGCATGTCTGGGTCTGCAAAAAACAAGAGGTAATTTTACACTGTCTTGTTTGTAGTAAGATCATGTACAAGAATTGGATATCAACGACCACTTTTAGATTGTAACTGAAACTAGTACAGTTTATTACTCTACTTTTTCAGAGATTGCAGGTAAAGCATGTTAATTGTATGCAGTATCTCCTTTTTCTTATTTGACCTAAACACAAAAAAAGAAAGAATAGGAAATGCAAAGGACCCCAAGGAAAAAAAGCTCAGTAGTATTATTTCCCTTAGACCTGGTTCCGAGATAGTCCTACAATGAGGGCAAAAGGATATTGTGTGACAAAAAGCAAGAAAACCACTGCTGGGTTTGAAAATGTTCTTGCAATTGCTGGGGACTAAAGTAAAGAAGAATTCACTTTATCATAGACAACTCTATCAAGATACATGTACAGCAAAGACCTCAAGGAAGAATCTGGATTTAAACAACCTATTTTTACGACACAGGATTTTGCACTTATGTTCAACATTCACTGCACACAAAAAAAATATTAAAGATCCTGCCTTTTTTTGGTAGAAATCACTCATCTTCTTCAGTCAGATTTTTTTTTTCCTTTGGTAATTGTAGCTATCTCCTAACCAATATATAAGCAGGGGAAAAAAAAAAAAAAAAAAAAAAAAAAAGGAAAAAAGTCCAAACACTTTTAATGTCAAAAAGTAGAAATCAGTTTCATGTTGTTTATGTTGAACACCAAACACCATTAAAGCCACATTTCATCAAAAATAGTTCAAGATACTCAACTTCATGCATTTCTAACATGTCCAACATTACAGTTACGAGACATACTTAATTATGGTCACAGCATGTGGTTTTCAAAACATAGTATTCAACCAGAAAAAAGCAAACAAACACCTGGTAGTTTTATTTCTTTTAAAGTCAACAAAATATATGCCAACTTTCCTATCTGGCCAATCCAAAGCCTGAGTTTAAAACATAATTGCATAACATATCCAACTTAAAAAGCACAGCCCTCAAATTATCTCCATTTGGCCATTCGGAATAAACAAATAATCCCTGCTAGCCTGAAGCTTCTGTGCGAAGCTTTATAATAAAATTTAATAAATAGCAATCCAAATCCCTCCAACAATAGACTTTCTGCTGCACTGGCAGGCTCTTTGTAGCAATATTCCAAACACAGCGCTCCATCCCAAAGACACTGCCAACTCCGTGTATTCATTTTCCCACTGTAATTTAAAACAGAAACAGGATTCACCTAGTTTGGTTTTCTGTGTGCTGTTAGTGAAAATGGGATATTGTGTGAAGTCCCAATGTAATCCTCCTTGGCTAAAGTGGGTTGCTGCCACCCATTGCCCTCCTAATTCATTGCAGGAAAAACAATTGTAAAGACAAAGTTTATAGTGGAAACAGAACCATTCTCTATAATTTGAAGAAAAGGATATGTTACTGCATTTATGACATCTTGATGGTTAGTGAGTGGAAAAAATTACAGGGTGTCTCTGCCCTGCAAATCTGGTAGGCTGATGTCTAGAGGCATTCAAAAAGCAAACCAAAAAGCCCTCTTGAAGAAATCTTCCATCTCTCGCTTTTATATTCCTTTACTGAGTGAGTTACAAGACTGCTTAACACCAACAACATCTTCTGGTGATTTGGTGAGAGCAGTTTGGAAATTGAAATACATATGCCAAAGCCTGCAGCCTCTGCTGAAACATCTTCTCGCTTCAAGGATGAACGCAAATGCTTTACATGGAAAACGGAGAAAAACTCTTGAAAGAATCACTGTCCTCGAATTACACATCATGAATTGCAAAAACTTAATGCCACTGCAAAATTGCCTTTAAAATAAGTCCCGTTAGCGCTTCCTGAGTTTTTCCCCCTTCCACAGTCTTCCTTGCAGTTGCAGACATTGTCTCCTTCACAACATGCTACAGCTTGGCAAGATGATTTCCAACCTCTTCTTCTCTCTTTCGTTTCCTGTTCAAAATATTTACTGCAAATCTACTGGCTTGATCCTTCCTGGCCCTGCAGTTGTGCCACTCATCCCCTGGACCCCAGCCAACGCCGAGGAAACATCCAGACAGGGCTTTGCAAAGGCAGTCGGTTGTGGCTCAGCCTCTGGTACCTCTCTCAGCTATGACAATAAAAATCTCCATCCCATGGATAGCGTGGAAAGCCTTTAAACAGATTTCCAGTCAGAACAAGAGGGAGGGAGGGCAAAGCTGGGGATAGGTACTTCCAAAAAGAAGGGATGCCATTTCTTCTGGGTCCAACAGGTTTTCCACAACTACAGAGAAAGGCGGCGCAGGGCCTGGGAAGGCTGTGTTTGCTTTGAAAATTACAGGGCACTGCATGGTAGCACCATATTTTTAATCTTGCGTCAGACTGGCCACCAATAACACTTCTCGTTTCACCTTCCCTTGTGACAGCTACCCTCAAGACGTCTCCGTTGCTTTATGCTTCCCAGGCCCTCTACACACATGAGCTTTTTCCAGTTCTCAGTTCAAGCCTAATTCAGGTTAAGAACGAGATATGGCCTTCCTCATCTGGCAACTGCTGTAGTGTCAGACATGGCACTGGTTTGGTCAGTACACGTCCCAAAACATCCACCCAAGTCACCCCTGAAAGGCTGGATGTGCCCTGAAGGCTGGACATGCCGTGAAGGCTGGACATGCCCCCACAGCTGAGATGACCCGGACACCAAGGTCTACTACCCAGCCCGTGGTGGTCAGGAGACCTCAGGTCTGAAGTTGTGAATTCATCCCTCTTCTTGAGAACTAAAAACTCTTACCCAAAAAGTGAAAACCAATAGAAAGAAAGAGTAACGTATCCATAGACTCACAGGGGCTGGTCTTGATTTACATGTTAGGAAACGGCCCTGGGGTCATTTATCTTCCTCTGGTGGCAAATTGCCACCAACTTCTGAACATCTACGGTTCAGCCCTCCCATCCAAGCTTCCAGGTATGGCTGTGGCATCCCCCACTCACCAGGCACATAAATGTAGATGTCCTTCCCTTCCACTTCACCGTCCTCCACTTGAGTGTGGTTATAATAGCAAACATACAAGCCCGTATGAGCGGCTGAGGCATTTCCTACTTCGAGCACTGTCACGAAGAGGCCGCTGTTGTTTTCTTCATGTCTAATGTCTATCCTGTGGCTTCCCTCGGTCACTGGGTACTGCCAGCTCACTTCGCTGTCTCCAGAGCATTTGAGCGTGAAATTGGAATTCAGCTGTACCACCATTTCGTTCCTATTGGGAACAATAGTCGGCAGAGGAAGCTGGCAAAATGTTAGGAACGGTCCTGCAAAAAGACATGAATAAATAGCATATGAACACACAGAACAACCTCGACGCAGGATGTGAAAGACAGCACAGTGGATCCGGAGCGGCTGTTTTTCTAACCATTTTGGACGTGCTGATGTCCCAGGAAATCTGCCCTTGTTAAAAGCCAGTGTTTCGCCAGTGTTTTGGAAGGCAAACAGCTTCCCTTTGAAATGCTAAGTGGTTGCTTGCCGACTTCTGTTTGTCAAATCAAGAGGTGAAAGACAGAGGTGAAGTTAGAGATGGCTCCCACTCCACACCTCGGCTTCCCAGCCCCAGATGTGGGCACCGCTCTGCTGCAGACCAGTGAATCCCACACCCCAGCTGCTGGGTGGCGAGCATCTTGCAGCTCAGCTCCTTACAGCAGTGATCAGGAAACCAGCAGCTCTGTCAGCTTTCGAGTGAGCTCACAGCTGAATTTTAGAAACCCTTTCCCAAGCCCAGCACTTGCATTTTACATCTGGCTTCTATTTCTGCAAAGGGATGGAGCGGGAGTTTACACACAAAATTTGTGCATCAGGTCTACATCTAGCCAAAATGTGCGGAAGGCTTATAGCCAAATAAAACTGTAATTCACTGAACTAGATGTTGTAGCTGGCACTGGTTTTCAGATGAAATCTATGGTTAGAGGCTCAGATTTGCAAGCTTAGGTAATTTGTAGGTGGGCTGGTGCAGGTCCAACTCCCAGAAGGAAAAATAGAGGATCCACACCCTAAAAAAGTGGGGAATTCACCAGGGAAGTGGAATTTGCTGTTTCAGTCTACCAAATGACCTGTACAAAACAGATAGGGTAGTCCACGATAAACAAACGCTTAGGCCCGCGGCGTGAAAGTGGGCTCTGTGCGATAAACCGCCAGCGGGAATCCAGCCTGTCTTTGAAACCGGTTTCTCACTCCCGCACGTGTTTATCCCGGTCTGCGGGCCCCTTTCTATATTTGTCACCCTGTGGCAAAGCCTGCCCTCCCCTCCCGGCACCATGCGCCGGGCAGATGTCGGGAGGCCGGGCCGGCAGCCCCGGCGAGCGCGGTGGGGTGGTGGGGCGTGGGAGGACGCGGGGAGCCCACCCAGGCAGCACCAGGCTGATGGAGAAACCCCAGGAAGGCAGGGCTGGGAGAACGGGAGGTAGGCAGGCTCACTTTCCCCCCGCAAGGCGGACAAACCGGCCAGGTTTGTATCACCGGGAGGTTATAGCAGCTGTAGGGGTGACAAAGTGGCCGGCACAGGCTGGCAAAAGTATCATCTTCTCGGTGGTTCTTGTCTTAGCCTACGGAAGGGAAGGGCAGAGAAATGGAGCCTGTGGCCAGCTGGCAACCATTTGGCATTTGTTATCATGGGCACAACAAAAACAAGCTCAAATAAGGACTTACAAAGGAGCAGGGATGGAGGGGTTTAAAGGGCTGAGGAATATTACCTGTGAGAAAACATCCCAGGATCAGGAACGTCTGTGGGGAAGTACCCATAGCTACCAACAACTGAAACAGAAAGGAGAAGGCAAGAGAGAGACAGTTAACGGAGTGAAAATGGGAATGAAAGTCTGCAGGACCCCTCTCCTGCAGTGCCCTAGTGCAGATTCCCGGCATCTGCATGGTGCCAGGGAGAAGAATGTCCCTGGGACCACGGCTCGCACCCGCAGCCCGTTGAGACTCATGCAGCCACCTCCCACGAGGTACGTGGGGCTGCAGACACACCACCGACACCGACACATCGCCGGCACGGGGAGCGCAACCAAGGCTCCATAACCCCTTCTCTTCACTGGCAACGTAAAGGAGCCAAGTCCCGGCCCATCCCTCCCTCGAACAGCCCGCAAACAGCTCTGGTGCCCGCTGCAGCCTCCGGGGCTGAGCCCACACAAACACCCCCCCACAGAGGCCGTACCCTCACAGCCATCGGTGAGGATGCAACGGTTTTATACAGTAAGTTCCGGCCCTTTAGCTGCAAGCAGCCTTTATGCAAGAAAAAGCACATTTAAAAGCTACTTTTATTACAAATAGTACAATCCTGAGTGAAATTTTTGTTTTGCCATTGTACATATGTATATATATAGAGCTTACAGAATACAATGCAATACAATAGTGTTTATTGCTTATTTAGCAAGAATTCCCTTGATCGAGAGACGCGCTATTTAAAACATATGCTGAAATTTTCTAACGGAATAAACCCATGACAGACTGGAGGCCAGCGCTGCCACTCGCAGAGCATCTCCTCTCCCCAGCAGCGTGGAGAGTCGGAGATCACATGCGATAATTCTAGCTTTCAAACACATAATCGTAAAGCATCGGTCCTGAAGAGGCAGCGGTGGCAGTAAGCATCTATGTAATTTTTGTGCCATCTAATGACATTTCTACTTAAAACCCTCAAACAGCCGGCTAAATAATTTACAAAAGAGGGGCTCCTGCATCCCCTGCTCCCACTGAAATCAATGGACATTTTGTTGGTGACTTTAACGGTAACTGGAAATGGCCCGAAGCCAACGCAGATTAAAAAATGTCTGCACAGAAGAGCCCCTAATCTGAAACACAGGCCAAGGAGTAAAATAAAGGATGATGTGCCAAGACAGGGACTACTTTTCAAAGGTTCTGGAGAGTTTCTATTCACCCTCTGGTATTCGGCTCCTGAGACAGGAAAGCACGTAGGTACATCCAGTTATTACGACTATGCCAGGGCCATACGGGAGTTAAATGCTTACAACATGCCAAGGAGTGTTCCTGAACCAGTCCCTCTTTCCTCCCGCAACGTGTGGAGCAGACAGCCTGCTTTTGCAAAGCAAAAAGTATTCGATACACGAATCAAACATAAAGGTCTCAGGAGCAGGATTAGAAGACTTACAAACTACCAGCCCCCAAAAACATGTACAAACAACATCGGAAATTCAGCTGACAACATTCCAGCAGAGGCAAGGCATTTTGCCTGATTCTTCAATTAGCAATAATTGCCATGTGTTTATGTATCTGTCTCCCATTGATAACAGACTCTCGGACATCAAAGAAGTCCCTCGGTCTCAGCCTCCTTACTCATTTTTATCACATTTATATCCTGTAATTTTTTTTATGATAAAGTAACTCACTGTAAATCTTGAAAGACTTACCATGTTCTGCTTTATTGATCTGACTCCTAACCTCCCAAGACCCACAAGACAACGTTACCCCACTGTCTGCCAAGCTTCCTTCTGCCTTTTCTCTCTGAAAGGGCAGATCTCTCCCCGTTTTGTGTTGGTTTTGCAGACTATTCAGCGCAAGCGATGCAGCACCGGAGGAGAAAACACAAAGCCAGCTCAGCTCTTGCACAGCAGTCTGCAGGAGCTCTGCTGTTGCAGATCTGTGTGTGTCAGTGAGGAGCGAGGCCCCATGACTGTGCTGACACAAGTGCAGCTGATGGCATTTCCAAAGCGCTACTTCGAATTTGCTGTCTTGGTTGGGCTGCCACCGAAATCAATGAGCTGAGTGCCTCGATCTACCTTTGTGGTTGAAAAACACGAGGACTTAACTAAATTTGCGTTTTCCAGCTGGCTACTCTTTCACAACCCTGAGCTTTGATCTTTCCTCAACAAGCCGTTAATCTCATCAAGACCCAGAGCAACACTTCCTCACTGTGAAAGACAGAATAATTTACTAACAATTCACCGTCATATATACTCAAAATCTATTTGAATTGGATTTAATTACATTGTGCATCTGACTTAAGAATGCTGGAGTCCCATCTCCCACATATGCTTGCACATCATGGCTAGACTCAAGGTTTAATGCAGGTACAATTTCACACTTCCAGGCAAAAGAGAGTTTACTCATTCCCACAAGACCCAACAAGTATGCTAAACATGTTTTTGTTTATCACCTAATTTTTTTATGCACTTGTTTGCCTTTTTTACCTCCCTTATGGCAGAGCAGCCCTCTTTGTCCCAAATCACCCAGATCTCAGCCCTGAATAAATACACCAGGTTCAGTTCTCAGCACCGCTCCATCAAACCGTAATTTGGTGCAACTTCACTGAAGCAGATTTATTCAAGCTGAAGCCCAGTTTTGACAGCACAAATACAACATAAGTTTGAGCCAACCTTAATTCCTTGCATACCTTGAACGTTGCTAGCTAAAATAGAAACAAGGGTGTGTATCGTGAAAGCTGCATGATGCCATGAAGGGTTTGCCAAACTGTCCACAGGGGAGGCTGATTGCCCAGGATAAAACAGTCATTGCATCTACTTTAACCACTGGCTTTTGAAACGATCTGACTGAAATTTTGATATGTCTCTTCTAGTGATAACGGGGCTCTGAGCAACCTGATCTAGTTGAAGATGTCTCTGCTTATTGGGAGAGTTTGGACCAGATGAACTTTAAAGGTCCCTTCCAACGCAAATTATTATATGACTCTATTAAAAAAAATCAGGAAAAGAATGTCTGAAGAACTGTTATCAGCAAGAAGTCAATCTTCTAAACACTCACTGCCAAGCACTGGCTTCCTACCAAGAAGGGTTTCATTGACTGTACTGTAGAAGATAAAGTAAAATCAACATCCAGAAAGCTGATGGAAATATGTATTTAGAAAATGATGCGCTTCCTAGATGATTGTTCTACATGACCTAGAGAGAAAGCACCGTGGTAGACCAAGAAGAGCCAGTGGTATATATTTTTCACACCGCTGTAAATCAAACAAAGACCTCTTTCAAGACAGAAAACTAGCCCATCTACCAGAAGACCGGAGACTTAACAGAGTCATCTCCTTTCAGCTGCCCGGTCACTACAGTTCACCCTCTTGGCCACAGGATGGCAATGTTGATCCACATTAATGAGGGAAATGCCTCGTCAAGCAAAAGGCAACGCTACTCTCCAACATAGCAGATGGAATCTAGACTGGGTCTCCTGGGTCAACTTAACATTCAAATTTCTTATATTTTAATTTCATGCGAGTTCACCTATTTAAAAAAAAAAAATAACAAAAACAAACCAACAAACAAAAACCCCAACTGGTCCCTGTTGCTCTGTATTTACGTTAAGTGATAAGACCGTAGTCGGATTCCAACCCTTGGCACGTAATGATGTGATTATCCTTGTTATGAGAGGGCTGGATAATTTCGGTGGTGATTTTCTCAGAGTGGCAGTCTGTCCTTCTGGGAAGACTGACCTTTTCCAGGAAGAGCTAAGGCCAGCCCAAAAAAAAAAGAGGGAAGCATTTGCTCCTGGTGGTATATGTCACTAGCTGAATGTAAATGTTCAGACAGGACCTCCTGAAACATTTCTTGGTTCTCAATTCCCAAATTGCAAGATCAGTCCTCGACAAGAGCAGAGCTGCCCCGCAGCGCTAACAGGCGGGTCTGAAGCTTTCACTGGGAAAAGGCACAAACAACTAAAGACAATTTTGTCAACAACTGGCATAAATGTTCTCCTAAAATGAGGCTTGTTCTACAGCCCTTTACAAGTATTTGCATCCAGCATAGCCTACATGCAGGAATAACTACACACCAAGACTAGCCAAGTGCTGGGCTCCTGCAAAGTGCTTCGGGCTCTGCAGGACACACTCATGGCTGCTACCCAAGGAGCCTTCCAGTCAGCCCCAGTTCTTCAGCCTAACCCTCAAGGACACACTCCACCAGTCTAGGAGCTAAAGACGGGGGGAAATTTGCAGAGTCTAAATTTCCCCGCTTGTTCCAAAGAGGATTTTCCAGACTGCCCCAGCAAACAGACAAAAAGACTGGCACTTCCAAGGAATACATCTTACTTAGGTTTTCGGGATCAAATCAAAGAACGCCCCAAATCCCAACTCAAGTGCTCAGAAGCATTCCATGGAAAAACCAATACATCTGTTGACCACAAGAGCTAGGAAGCCTGGCTGTTGCAAACTTTTCCCTTGGGTGCCCATGCAAAACTTCATTGGCTTGAAAGAGATGAGTCAAGCAGGAGAGCAAGGCAAGAGGGAGAGAAAGGATTGTTTGCTTACTTGCTTGTTTTCTTTAAAATTATCAGTAAATCTTGCCACCACCAGGAAAAATCTCGGAAATCATTCCCTGGTCTTTAAAACAAGTGAAACAAACATTTTCTATTAAAATTTTCAGAGTTCACAGGCAAAAGAAGTGCCATTGTGGCCATGATGATCTAAGGATGCAAGTGAGGCAAGGATCGGATAAGGTTATACATTTTGCCCTCATTTTTAGACCAGCTGGGATAGCTGGAAATAACTGGCAAGGTCTGGGCTATGCAAGATTTTTTCTGTCTATATACATTGTACTCAAATCCTAGCTCAATACTGTAGTACTGTGGGGAGGTATTTTATTAAAATATTTATTGCTTCCTGCTTTCTTGAAACCTAATACCTATATATTACTCTCACAGACACATGAAGGTTTCCCATATATCAACAAGCAAATAACAGCGAAGATGGCCCCAGTGCCTGACAGCAGCCGGACTGGCACATCTCCTGCTCCTTCGTGCCTGGAGAGGAGTACCAGAACAAGGGGTCTCATGTGAAAGCAGCGGGAGAGCGCCTGCAGGCTGGGAGAGCTGGTTTGCTTGCGGGCTCCTAAATCCCAGAGCTTTGTGCGGTCTTATTTTTCTTCAAACTTTTTTTTTTTTCCCCCAAGCTTTGAGGTTGGCTAAACCGCTGTTTAGCTGAGGGCCTTTCTAAAATGCTCTTTGTTAACTAGAAGCGAAAACCGAAGTCACTTGCTGGGGGATCTTTCCTTAGCGTTTCTAGACCCAGAGTTAAAAGTCGGATCTTCACAGTTCAGATTTTGATCAGGCGATGACAGAGGAACCTTTGATGCCTGTCTCCTTGCTTTGACCCCGTCTCTTGCCCCATCCAGGGACACGGATTTAAGGCAGTCGAGCTGGGACCCCAGCTGGGCTCTGCATCGGCCCTGGGAGATGCCGAAGGTGCAACAAGCCGCCCCCCTTCCCCCGGTGCGCCCCGTCGGGGGGACAGCGGGCCG
>VYZM01006123.1:290376-323100 GCA_013398915.1 Dromas ardeola
TTTGTCTTTCCCTCTTTCCACAACACCAGATTCCCTCATTTTGTTTGCTCAACATGATTTGGCTCTGAATAGCATGGATCCCGTGTCACCGGCAGAGCAGGGAGCCAGACAAAAGAAATTCTCGTTGCCCAGCCTGCCCTCCCCAGACTTTATTTTGATTCCCCACATGCCGGGCTCAGGTACTTCCCTGTGCCCGTCCTTTTTCCCACTGAAGCCACTGCTGCCGCCACGTCGAGCTGTTTTGCTTTCATTGTTGCATTTGGCTCTTGAGGTTCAATGATGCCGAAACAGCCGTGCAAGCCTTATTCTTTGAAAAAACAGGCTTTGTTTTTCCTTCTGCTCCCGCCATGACTTTTTGACTGGGACAGAATAAACAGGCCGCTCTGGTCCAGAAGCGGCCTGAACGCAGCTTAGGGGTGAGGTAAACCCAAAGGCAAGGGGAAAACGGCTTGTTCCTCCAGCTGGCCCTTCATCGACACTCTTGCTTGGCTCTCCGCTCTGCTCCGGATCCCCCCCAGCTCCCCAGCACGGGGAGCCCCGGGCCCCGCCGCCCCACCGACGGTGCGGGGATGCGGAGATGCTCGCGGTGCGGGGGTCTCCGGCGATGCCCGCCGCCACCCGCGACACTAGAGGGCACCGGAGCCCGCGGGAGGAGCGAGCCCAGCCCAGCCGGGGCACCGCAAGCGTCGCCAGCCTTTGGTATCTCTGTTGTTAATTAAGGGATGGAGCGGGTTTGGAGAGGATGATGAAGAGGGGCCGTCCTCCCGTCCCCGAGAATCTGAGGGCTTCATCCCTGCAGGTCAAGCCCTGCACAGCCCCGGGCCGGGCTCAGCAGCTCGGGGGATGTGGCATGCTGCAGGTAAAGCAGAGAGAGCAATTCCTCCCGTGCCACAAATGAGAAGTTTTCCCTCTGAAATCAAAGGACCTCCTCTGCTGATTCAGCCCAGGTTTGATTTCGGTTTATAACTCCCGAGACCATTATCTCTGCCTTTGTTCTTTCAAGCTGCAGCAATTAATGGATTACAGCAGGAAAAAACCACAGCCATACCAGGCTGCTTTGGTTCCGTGTCTATTTGCTATTAGTACCAGCTTTGCCCCCTCGGCCTGCCGTGCTCGGGGACCCAGCCCTGAGATCTGCACGGGGCAGCTGGCTGGTACGGAGGCCACCCTGGCCATAGTGGTCACAGCCACCCTCAACAGGATGGGCATGGGCTAGCCCTGTTCTGTGTCAGCGTCAGTCCCTGCATGTGCCTGGGCTGACCACGTCCACCATACATCCCTCCCATGGGCACAGAAGAGCCAAGGTATGCTGAGCATCACCAGGTGCCAAACTCAGGAGAGGCCCAACATGTCTGTTTAGCCTTGAATTGCCCTTGTTTAGCCTTGAATTGCCCAAGCTCCAGACAGGGGATGTCATTTTTCTGCTTCATCCCACAACAGGTTTTCTTCTGATGCTTAGTGATTAACAATACATCCCTTCGGGATGATTTGCTGTAGAATAATTGGAACTATGGCCAAGGTATCTGAATTGTAATTGGCTTTCTAAAAGGATCTCTCTCCTCCCTGGATGTTTCGTATTCCAAAATACCATTACAAACAAAACACTAACCCTCTATTTTTGTGGCACGGAGAGATTCTGAGTATGGGTCTTCCCCATCCCAAGGATAAAGAGGAAGGAAAGCCAACAATGCCTTCTAAGAGCTTGCAGAATTGGGGTTTGTGTGGAGACAGTGGAAGTTACGAGTTTCACCCAATACTTTCCAAAACAGGTCAACCCCTAACCCACCATCAGGAATTGCAAGAATCATCATCCATGTTGACACAGTCAGCAAAAAGCTCTAGACCTGGAAATGAATTTGGTCATTCCTCTTAGGCATTGAATTCAGTCATTCACTTTACTTTTATTTACCAAGATCGTGCTGGAGGTGTGTTGGCAGGAGTTGTGAATCACATTGTTGTTCTTTTTCCAGCACTGTGTGTTTCCTGTACTCAAACACAAGCGTGAGGTTAGTTCTATAGCCCTAATAGATGATGGAAGAAACCAAGCAGGAGGCAATTGCACCTAGAGCCGTTCCAAGGGTGCCAGTGAGTGAAGCCCACGCATTCAGTTTTCTTTCTTTAGTTGAGAAACAGGAGAGACTGACACACTGAAAAGTCAGGGGAAACCGTTCCTCTCTTTTCTGTCATTTCTAGAAAAGACTGTTTGGGCTTTTCCTTTTGTCTGAAGTCATCAAGTTTCAGTCTGTACCTCACGTAATTCTGCAGGGAGCAATTTCTGCTTCAGTTACATGTTTATTTACCTGTCTCTTGTTATCAATTCTCTAGAATACTCCGTTATAGGCACTTCACTTGAGCAAGGCGGTTGCAGAGGAAGAAGTGAATAAGAAAGTGAGATGAGAGGAAAATACAGGTTTAAGTCCCTTCCCTGCAGCCATGGACGTGAAGTTACAGCTCAGGCTTAGCTCAGACAGGGACGCTCTGGCGTGGCTCAAGAACAGGGGATACGGCGGCATTTAGGTAAGTTTTGATCCTTGGACTGCTGGCTGTTTTAGCCAGATACTCTGGTTTTTAACCTAAATTATCTTTTGAGAAAGACTCTAATGTGGAAACCGGGCCAGATTCTGCCTTGTGTAAATCTGGTGTAACCAGCTTCAAGGGAAATATTCCAGATTCAATCTGGTATAATTAAGATTAAAAATTGGCTCTGGAATTCTTTTCTTTGGCAGTGAAGTTAGAGAAGTACTGTGAAGAAAAATAATTCAAACCAGAACATTGATTCAGTGCTCTTTTGAATAACATATGCTATAGGCGCTTTGAAGGCGTTTGTTCTCCATGGCAGCAGTATTTTAAAACTTTCACTTTGGTTCCACTAACCAAGTTAACCCTTGATAACCAACTGCGTTTAAAATATGTTACGTACAGAAACTTGTCATGCTGCAGGACATCATCCAAATAATAAATAAACAAAAAAATTCCATTAAAATGACGATTGCTGCTGTGGCAGTAGCAAGGTGCTTCTTGCTGGTGAAGTCAGGAATTTCACTGTTCTAGACACAACACAGGCATTGCAATGAATCTGAATTTATACCTTACTCGTCAACAGGTTTTTTTCATGGTGCAAACCTTGTTATCTGACTGCTAAACTCAACACACTGAGAAGGAGCAATTTTCCGAAGGCAGTTGCTCAGTATCCCTGGGAAGCGAACTCTGAAAGGAGTCCCTAAAGGAACGCTGAAAAACTGAAGACCCATAAATTACTAGACATTTTTCTAGCTCCCATGAATCAGACAACAAGAGGTCCTTTAGTAATTTCTGTGTCCAATATCACTTCATTTGTTAGGCCCATCTCCCTAACAGAAACTATTTCAGCATAATTTGATTGCAGTTGGTGAGAAGATGCTGGCTAGGTTTTTCCAGGGCTAACATTCATCCCCAATGAAATGTCATTCCCTTGAGTGGTCCCAGATTTTCACCACAGGTTAATCAGATCTTTCTTCAGGGTGCGTAGGAAAAGAAGGGAAAAATAAGAATCAGCTGCGCCTCTCTTTGATTTCTTGTGGTGTATGAAGAACACGGACTTGGAAAATGTGTTTTGCTCTTTTTAAGTGGGGTTGGGATGTAGGAGGAGTCAAATCTTGTTTGCTATTTCGAAAGTACAGGAATATCAAGCCTTGTCCGCCCTCTTTTTGCTAGAGGACTCCTTGCTGAATCAGTGAACAAAGACATCATGGTGAAGCCGACTCTTTCACGGAGCAATCTTTTAAGCTGTTTGTGGAGCAGGTTTGTGGAGTTCGGGAGCAGTGAGACACACGTCATGCCCCAGCCTCCTGCTGCCATGACCTTATCCACCATCCTTCCTCCACCTCACACGGGTGCCTCGGAGGGATGCAGGAAGCAAAGCTGGGAAAGCCCAGACAGCAACTCTGAAAGGACCTGTACTGCAAGAGCCGGGGAAGATGGGGCCTGTTCTGATTTTACCCATTTGGGGTTTCTTTCAGAGAAAGGGAATTGTGGGATAATCCTTCACCTTCCTGGCCCCTATTCCCCTCCATGTTTTGCTTCCTTTGTCCCATGTTAACAGGCTAAATGCTGAAGGAACGGCAGCAAGGGTACAAAAAATGCCCAAATCAGAACAGTGCTCTTTGCTGGCTCTCTCTGTCCACCAGTCGAGGACACCTCAAAGAAGGAATAGAGTAGGAACAGCTCACTTCACCCCTATTTTCTATTTTCATAGTCAAAGGGGATAGAAACACGCTCTTCTCATTCTCAAGAGAACACAGAATTTCCTTTTCCGCTCTCTTTGTGATAGGAGAAAACATTTGTAGAGCCAAAGTAAATCCAAATCAATTCTTGCAACTCCTACCCATCACTGAACTTATATTTTCTCTTCTCAGTTATTTTTCTCCCAATGTGTTTTATACTACTATAAGAAAAAGGTATTATTTAAATCCATGCCTCTACGAAACATCATTGGGAACCTCTCATTAAGCAAGCTGCAAGCAGAATCTCCAGTGGTCCAAATGAATCTATGAAGCCTGCTCCGATTATCTTTTTCCAAAACATAGTCGGATTTAGTCAACTTGACAAGATGAAGGGTTTGAGGAAATGCTTTACTCCAGAAACATCGGCAGCTGTACAGCTAGGGGCTGATCAAAACAGCGCTCGGAAGCATAACTGTGGCCTCTGCCATTAACAGGGAAGTCAGAGGCACGCAGTTCTGCGTACGGGAGGTTAAAATATATAGGTGGTTAGACAGTTTGAGTGGACAGAAGCCATTGTAAATATCTGAAGAGTCGAGTGCTTTTTTTTTCCAGGAGACAAATGGTCCCCCAGCCCACTTAGCACCTGCCAGTGCCCCTCCACTGCCCTTTGCCCTGTGGGGCTGCTTGTTCTGACAGCTTCTGAAGCTCTCCCGGCTTCAAATTCCTTCTCCGTATGTTGGCTTTTTTCATGGCTGCCTATCCCAATATTGACTTAGGAAAGAAGGAGAGTTAAAAATAGCTAGCTCCCGTAACGTCTACAGACTTTCTGCCTAGCTTTGCTTTAGGCCTGTGAATCACAAACATTGGTTTAAACCGTCATTAGCATCTGAATGGAGATAAGGGGGTCAAGAGGAGCTCGAGTTGGCAGTCACCTTGTGTGAGTATCACCCCTCAATTATTTTGAAGAGTAGGAGACAAGCAGGATCACAGCAGAGGTTGTTTGCATCCCATTTCAGTAGCAGGGATTATTTGGAATTAAGGATGTAACAAATTTGCTTTCAAAAAACCACATTGGATCCCTCAAAGTGTCCACAATGAACCTGCTGTCGTTCATGGGCAGCCTCGTTTCCTCCCTTCTCCTCACTGCTATTCTTGCCCCTAAACTGCTCTGCCTTCCCAAACCCAGGAGTAGCAAAGGTGAATTCCCAGGTCACCGGGGTGCGCAGCGCGAAGGGGGCTGTGTGTGGCATGGAGGGGGGTCTTACTGCAGTGGGTGGCACAGGTTTATGAAGGTCAGTAAACCTGGGCTCCATCAGACCACCAGAGAGAGTGGGTTTCCCAGCTGGAATCACTCAAACTTGTGGCCCTGCACTCAAAAAACACCTCACTCTGGTCTCTAGGAATGCATCTCTGCCATGGTTAGTAAAAATGTCCCAGAATATCTCAGCATCGCAGCATTACACAAGAAGAGAGCCAGACTCTAAGAGAGTCACATTCAAATTGGGATTAAAACCAACTGCTGGCTTCCCACCCAGAAGCAAAAATAAATCGAAGGGCGGCTGCGAGCACAGGCACTGCGGGCTTCCTCCGCCCAGCTCCACAGCGTCGCCAGCTCTGCAACTCCTGACGCGTCTTCGGGAGCCGCAGCAGAAAAGTGGCATTACAAAAGTCAAACCCAAAGCAGGCTGTGGTGAGGCGTCCATCAGGCAGAAAAGCTTTCAGACCTCTACAGAGGTTAAAATGTGCTGGGAGTGACTGTTTTGACCCTGGACCTGTTGTTTTGACATGGACCTGTTGGAATGGGTCCAGCAGAGGGCCACGAAGAGCACGAGAGGGCTGGAGCACCTCTGCTGTGAGGACAGGCTGAGAAAGTTGGGGTTGTTCAACCCGGGGAAGAGAAGGCTCCGGGGAGACCTTATCGCCCCTTCCAGTACCTAAAGGGGGCCTACAGGAAAGATGGGGAGGGACTCTTGATCAGGGAGTGGAGCGATAGAACGAGGGATAACCGTTTTAAACTGAAAGAGGGGAGATTTAGATTAGATATTAGGAAGAAATTCTTTCCTGTGAGGGGGGTGAGACACTGGCCCAGGTTGCCCAGAGAAGCTGTGGCTGCCCCATCCCTGGAGGTGTTCAAGGCCAGGCTGGATGGGGCTTTGAGCAGCCTGGTCTAGTGGGAGGTGTCCCTGCCCAGGGCAGCGGGTTGGAACTAGGTGAGCTTTAAGGTCCCTTCCAACCAGAACCATTCTATGATTGATTCTATGACGCTGTTTGGATTGTGAGAGCACGGGTGAACCCAAACTATCTTGTCACTGTGGCTTTCTTTGGTAAGGAGTCAGCACTGAGAGGCATCTGATGTCATCCTGATGTCAGAGCTTGAATGCAATACATTGATATGGCAACCTAATGACTAACCTACCTGGACCTGGAACTCTACCACTTGCTGGGGAGGCCTGAGGACCAGTCCCATCATGCAGTGAGCCTGCAGATGTGGCCAGAGGGGCAGGACAATAACATACTCGAGGACACACTTGCTGGCATGCCCTGGCAGCAACCTGGCAGTCCTTAGGCAAAACGCAGGTGGAAGGCAGGCAGCCACCAAACACATGGGCCATGGGCTGCTCATGAGGCCACTTTTTCCTCGTTGTGCCTTCGTGGCTTTGCAGCCTGGAAAAGAGCATCCCTGTGGCTCCAGCCCTGGAGCATCAAGAAGGTTCAGCTCTGGGGACCACCGGGAAGAGGGAGGAAGGAAGAGGAATTGTACAGAAGCTCTAAAATAGCCAGGAAGCAATTTGATGTTTATGCTTTGTTTCATTCTTCAGGTTAACAGTAGAGGCAGAGATGAGACAGGGTAAGTTTAGGTGGTGTCAGACATCTATGATCCCCCCCCAGAGGCTGCAATGCCAGCATTTCACATCTTTAGTGGGAAGAGGGACTGAATTTACTCTGCATGGTGAAGTGAAAAGGGAGCACTAATGATAAAAAGGCAAAAATTCACCCTGCCTTGCTCCTGTGTTCATTACCACCCAAAGCTTTGCCCACTCCCAACACCCGGCAGGGTGGCCCTGATGCCAGAGGCGTCCTGTGGCCTGACAGACATCTCTGAGCTCTGTTGGGAAGGACCCAGGCACGGTCTGTGGTCTCCTGAATCCAGGGATTACGCTGAGACCTGGAGCCTGAACCAGACCACAGTGCAAGAAACGCTGCATGAAGAGGGTACAGGCAGAGCTTGCACCCTCCTAGTCTTTTCGGTGGTGGTAGCAGGCCTCCAGGCTTATTGATGTCAGTCCTTAAATTCTCCAGTAGGATGGGGAGTGTTTCTGCTGATGATTAGAGCAGACACAGTGATTAGGTCCACATTAGGAGCATGAGTTTGTCTGGGGCAGGGAAAATTCAGGGTAGACGAAAGAGCTAAGTCCGTGGAGAAACTATAGGCAGAGGCTTGTGTCTCTTGCTGGGATTTAAATTAATTATGCACTTAGCAATTCACTAAAGCAGTTACAAGGCTGCCAAGGTGCGAGTTTAGACTGCCTACCCTTTCTGTTCATATTGGGGTGGAAACCTTTGGGCCCATGTGTATCACACATGACACAGCTGTCGGAGCAACAGCCCAGGAGACTGGGTTTGACCAACTAAATGAAATGCATCAGCTCGTGTTTGGTGCTGGCTGTACAGGCAAAAAAGACCAGTCACTTCACAGATGCAGTAACTCCGCTGGTGTAAATGAGGGATAACTGTTGAAATCCACAAAGTTACAGCATTGTGTTAGTGAGAAAAGAACCAGACCACGAGGATGAGTCTGTTTTCTTTGAAGTCGCAGTGATCACCCGTGATGCTTTTCACCTTTGGAAAACTGAAGTGGTAAAATGGAAAATCCATAAGGACAACTTTATACGTGAAAATCTGTACCTACCAGGGTCTGTTAGATATCTCTCAGAAAAATCAGTATCCTAAAGGTGGGGTTCTAAGAAAAGTTTCTAGCATTTTCATTTCACTCATTCAATCTATGTTAAGAATACCACCAAAAGGACTTTGTTTTGGAAACATATAAAAAGCAGAGCCAACTTTCCACTTCCAGCATCTTCCATTCAGAAGGAATGCGCAGAAGACCTTGATATGATATGAATTAAAAGGATTCTGTCTTTGCCAGCCCTAAATTCCAGGAAGCGAAACACAGCATCCTCATCTGCTCTTGCAGGGAACATTTGTTTTTACTCTAGCCTAAATACCAGACCGTTTCCTAAATCTCAAGAAGTTGACCGTTTGCTTAGATTCCTCAACCTCTCACAGCAGAGCAGCAGGCTCTACGCAGGCATTTCAAGTGCTCTTGCACGCCGTCCAAAATGGGCTCCTGCCCCTGGGGATTTAGAGGCGCCGCTGGAAGAAACACAACGGGATTCCACTGCGCGCAGAGCTGGTGGGACAGAGCTGGTGGGGACACACAGGCTGCCCAGCCCCTCGGTGGCATTGCGCAGAGCGATGGGGCCAGGAGATCCTTTGCTATCTGGAGCCAGGCTAACACACCAGCTCATGACCCTGCAGGGGAGTAGATTTCATAAAGTAGATTTAGAGTGTCAGGAAATCCTTCCATAGCCCTGTTAGGGCTGCTTTCAGTTATTGCTTCTTTCCTACCTCTCTATAGTGTCTTCCATTATTCTACTTTCTGTGCCCAGGCAGTGGGCATCCTACCCATCTAGCACACATACTCCCAAAAATTCTCTGGTCTCAGGTTCTGAACTGGCAGATATTACCTACCAGTCCCTCGCTCCCTGCAGGCAGCCCAGGCTGATGCCTTCTGACTGGTGAGGGGTCTGGAGCACAAGTCTGATGAGGAGCGGCTGAGGGAGCTGGGGGTGTTCAGCCTGGAGAAAAGGAGGCTGAGGGGAGACCTTATTGCTCTCTGCAACTGCCTGAAAGGAGGGTGTAGCCAGTAGCCAGGTGGGGGTCGGTCTCTTCTCCCAAGTAACAGGCGATAGGACAAAAGGAAATGGCCTCAAGTTGTGCCAGGGGAGGTTTAGACTGGATATTAGGAAAAATTTTAACACTGAAAATTTTATCAAGCATTGGAACAGGCTGCCCAGGGAAGGGGTTGAGGCACCATCCCTGGAGGGATTTAAAAGATGGTTAGACATAGTGCTTAGAGATATGGTTTAGTGACGGTTTTTGTCAGAGTTGGGTTGATGGTTGGACTCAATGATCTGAAAGGTCCCTTCCGACCTAGGCGATTCTACGATTCTATGATTCGATGATTGCAGAGTGCATCCTGCTACCAACATTTGATTCTCTTCAAAGAAGTGATACACTGCATCTGCTGGAGACGCTGGATTTTCTGCTATCGTGTAGAGGAAGGATGCAGATAAAGAGGCTCCTGCAATCACCAGACAGCTATTAACATTTGGAATTCCTGATCCTGGGGACAGTTGGGTCAGTAAAAGTCTTAAACTTGTGGGGACGCCAATGCCTGCTGCATGCTGGTAAACCAGCACCCTGCCTGCTTCCCCTTCCTCTCACCTGCTGATGGTGGCATCCCAGGAGCACAGGACTGGTGCAGCAGAACAAATAGTCAAGCACACTGAAGTGTGGGGGTTTTCTTCTGGTGTAAGATAATTTAAAAACCCTCGCAAAGAAGCTGCAACATACTAAGTATTTTACTAAATATTTTCTGAAGTTGCTGAGGGATTTACGTAGTCAGCAACCAATGACATTGCTCAGAGGTAGTGTAGTAGCTTTTGATCTTGAAAAATGATTAATTAGACACAATAGCATATTTTGGCAAGCATTGTTCTTTTCCAAACATTTTTAAAAAAATTATCATTGTACTAACTACATAAGAATTAATCAGGGACTCCATAAGCAAAATCAAATACCTCTGTACATACATAAAAAGTCTTTCTGTTTGCCTGCACTACCTGGGGCCAGGGTTAAAATGAGGGTTCCCAAAACTCACTATAAGGTGGTTAAAAAACTTCAGCACGCTACAGCCATATATACATCGCCTCATGTCAGAGGTTCTCTTTCAGCATCACTGCAGAAGAAACTCGGGACACTGAGTGTCTTCCGTCCAAAATCCCTCTGTGCCTAACAGTGCAAAATCACTGCTGCAAATGGGCTTCGGGCAGCTACTAACATAAATGAAAAAGCTTCAAATACCCTAAACTAGCCACTGCTTTTTGCTGGGAATTTTTAACAGGCATTTGTGGGAGTTTTTTTAATTTTCCCCAAGCAATCTCTTCCTTTTTGACAAAATTAAGAAGACCCAAATAGTAAACTAGAAAAATTTATTGAAAAAACACTGTCAGGTTCTCATCTCCCACATTTCTTTATGAGTTTGCTTTTTCCCTTTTTTTCCCAGAGCATATAGAAAAAAAGAAAAAAGGGGAAAAAAAGAGAGAGAAGAACAACAAACGTCCCTTCCCTGCTTCGTGGTGACTCTCCCCAGCTCGAGAGCTGACACCGAACACCCGGGTTATCTCAACTCCGTACTCGGGTTGGGCTTGTTTACCACTTTGTGCAACGATGCAGTTGTGCTGGCTCGCTCTCCAGCTGTTGCAACAGACAGCCACATCCTAAGAGTCTTCTTCCATCTGTCTGTCTTCAGACTGAAGCGCGTTCCCACTTACTGGACCGGGGACAGAGGAAAATTGGGTCAAGAGCAAGACAGGTCGATGCTTGCTCCTTTGTGGGTTTTCAGTGCGGTTCTGGACCGAGTCGGGAGATACACGCCTGAAAGAGAAGGAGATTGTGATGGGTTTGGTCAATATAGGGATCCAAGACTTCCCTAAACAATTTTGAGAGTGGTGAAAAACAGGGACGGGACCGAAGAAATGCAAACAGGTCCTTTCCAGCTCCTTCTCCTTCTGCCACCAGGGTCGTCTGGTTCGAGCTGGTGTGGCTGGGTATGGGCTCAACATGCAGAGGGACTAAGTGCTCCTACAGTACATCAAAAGACAGAAGTGTTTGAAAAAATACATACTTTTATTAAAATATTGGTAAGTGTATAGTATGCTGCCTCAAGAAAATGAGATATGCAGTGTTTTCAGTAACGCAGATAACATTCATACAAGAAAAACTTAGAAGAATGTGACTACACACAATATTTAAGCTGATTTTTACTTTATTTGACAATTGCTTTGAACAGAATATAGCATTTTATAAAGATTTTTTCATTTCCTATAAGCATATCAAAAGGATTTTGAGATGCAAAGGTCACTCATTTTTCTAAAGAGTGTGGGGACATAGATCAAAAAGTGGTATCATGGCATTAAATTTGCTTCATTACAAACTTTGATCATTATCAGGTTGTTATGATTCCCATTGTAGAAAACCTTTGAAAAAATCAAGTCCCGATAGCACAGTTTAGAAATGCTATCTCGAGGATTTCTTTTGAAATGCCTTTGAAATATTTTCATCACGTTATTTGTTCTTACTGGCTTGTTTTCCTAATCTTTGAGTTTTATATTTTCACAAGGGTCTTTTTAGCAAAAAAAAAAAAAATCTGAATAGCTCCCTCAAAAGAGAGAAAAAAGTGCCACTTTTGTTTAGTATATTACATATTAATTGCTGCTTTGATAATTACCTATTTTGCAGGCACACACCTAATTTCAAGTTGACAGTGTCACCATAAACTTTGATTTCAAGAGCGCTATTTTATTAACGTGACCTGACAGATTCCCATAAACTCGCAAAGTTGTGCAACGCCTCTCCTGTCTTTCCATCCCTTCGCGCAGATGTTTTTTTCTCAGAAGAGAAGGGCATTGCAGCATTTCGGGGGAGGATGTAGATAACTTTACAAGACACCTCTTCTAGAGAAAAGTTACCATAATCCATTATTTCCTCCTCTAACTAATCCAGGAAGTGCCCAAAGCTGATTGATTTACTGTCTAGGATAAATGATGGAAAAATAAAACATAGGGAAACATGTGAGTAAGCTACATACAGAAATAATGTATTATTGTTTGTTCGGGGGTTTTTTTGTAGTTAGATGTGCAAGCATACTTTTTACCCTGGCAACTTTCTTAATTTCTCTACATTTTCCCTTCACAGTTGGGTTTGTTTCCAACAATTGTATGTTTGTTCTTAGTATTTTGTTATTTATTTTTTATTGCAATAAGTACCAGGCAATATCAGAGCTCTGGCATTATACAAGGCACTGGGTAAGATCTCAACTGAAATGCCATGTACAGCTGCAGTCAAGCATACCCGGGAAAGGTAAATCCCAGGTACAGGAGAAGGGCTACCTTGAAAGTGGGAGGTCAAGAGGACATCTAAAAACCTTGGCTATGTCGGACTGGCAAACTGAAAACTGAAGAAGCGTAAATGTCCTGTGAATGTATCAACAGAGTAAACACCAGAAGGCAGAAGACCCATTTAAGAAGAATAAATGAAAAGAAAAATTAAGAAGAATAAATACCAACAGATGTTGGTAAATAAAATAACAGTAAAGAAATATATATTGATCACGCACATATTTAGGCCGGTAATCAACAGGCTTCCAAGCATCGGAGTGATGAGATTAGAGACAGCCCTCTGACATGGTGGGCTGGTCCCCAGGAGCCCTGCGACTGCCCGAGAGCGGTGAGGACAGAGTTGTGCCTCCTTCACCTGGGGGGTGAGACCTCTCATGGCCCTAGTCTCAGAGGACCAGGCTCCGTATGATCCTGAAGAGCATTTATTTTGCTGGAAGGATGGGACAGCAAAGGCAAGTGGGCATTGAAACTGCTGTATCCCATCCCCAGCTTGGGGAACCAGGCTATGAGCTCCTGTTAATGGGGGGGAGGCATCTCCCTCGCCAGTAACCTCCGCTATATACGCACCGGTTCTTCCCTTGCTGGTGGCTGCAGTAACTGCAGTCTGATTTTCCAGAGCTTTTGGATATGCAGAAAAGGCAGAGATTTGCCCATGCTGAAAATTAGTGCTGAATTATGGCATTCCACAAACCACCGCAGTGCGGAGAGGAATAAATCTCTTTATTATGATGCTTAAAGGTGCTAAATAAAAGGAAACTATTAATTGTACTGATAATTCATAAATTGGCTTGTTAGAAGCTCTGTATTTGCTCAGGATTTCCTCATTCACTGGTCAAGTCATCAGAAAGATTACTCTTTTCTGAAGCTTGCAGTAATTAGCTGGTAACTATGGGTAGCTATTTATGGGTTTTCCCCAGTATTGCATTAAAATGCCGGGGAAGGAGACAGAAAAAAAGACTGGGACTGGAACCAAGACTGCAACCTGTTAACTTCAGTGAGACCTGGCAGGCTGCTCCGAGAGCAGCTCTGCACGTTGTTAGTGCCTCAGTTTGTGAAGTCTCCCTTCGCAGCACACAACCCTTTCCGAAGTTGGCTGGAGATGACAGAGTACCGCAAAATACCTTGGCGATGTGCTGAATTGTCTTATTACGCTACCACGAGTAAATTGAGTCAGGCATAGCTGGAAGCTGTATTTGCAGAGTGATCTGGACCTCATGTTATTTATATCTGTAAAACGATTAACCCTTGCACTCTTCTTTCAACACATCGGTTCTAATTTCTTTTTGAAATGATACAGGGAACAAAGTTTGTGGGTATTTCTTAAGTAACTCTGTATGTAGCTGCCATCATTGCTTGCTCTCGGGGGTTTCTCTCTCTTCAGCACTCACATTTAAGTTTCTTCAAATAATTATATATAGGGGCTGGTACCGTGCCAACCTCCTCTCACTTGTGTGTCCTTGTTGCCTCTCGGTTGCTGAGAGACACAGAACGGAGATTTCCCCAGGGTGGAGGGAAATATTTCCTTCTGCTTGCTCAGGCTCACGGGGCCAATGCCACCCTCGCTTTGTGAGTTTACCTTGTCATCCCTCCATCTCCCCTTCTTCTCTGCTGCTTCCAGAAACAAAAACGTTTTGCCTCGGACCAAACTTTCTGCTTTCCACTGTTATTGTTGTGAATGGTGTAAGGGATATGCCTGCTTTTCTTTACTCTAGCAATCAGACAGATATTGTTCCCACAAAGTTTTGGGAGTACGCACTTGGACAGGGATGATGGTTCGCCTCTGTGGGTGTGTGACCAACCCTCCGCCTCTGGGGACATCGTCTGTGACTCAGGGGGCAGAGACCTGTATTTTGAAGCTGAAGGACGATACTTCTGTTTCTACGCTCACAGCTCGTTGTGTTTTAGAAATCATTTATGTCAACTGTGTCCTTAGTCTGTGCCACATGGCTCCACTAACATACCCACAAAATCTATTAGAAAAAAAAGTACACTGGTTGACTACATCGATTTAAAATGTTGCATGTTTCCTGCAGAGTGACAAATTCCAGCATTAAACAATGGAAAATGAGGTCTCTGTACCAGCACACATGGAGGCAGGAGGGGATTAGAGTCCTTTCAATAATCAAAAATGTATAAAGTTAAGGCTTGATTCAAAGCCTGAATCAGAACCCATTGAATTAGCTGGAATAGGTCCAGAGGCTTTGGATCAGTTCCAGCCTGCAAAAAATAAATAGGTGAAATTTAATATCCTGAGATATATGGGAGCGCACATTTGACGAGCTAATAATTTCATTTTGGGCTTCAACTCTGTGCATCTTGTCAAGCCTGAGCCTTTTTTAGCCTCTTAAAAACAGTTGTAGCATGAATGGTCTAAAGAAAACACAAAGTAGACGTCTACGCTACGCAGCGGAGCATATTAGAGAGATCCCAGAACCACTGCTGGCTGCACGTTGTCCCTCAGCTGCATGGCACTGTGCCCAGGCTAATAAGACCTGCTGAGCACCAGAGTCTGGTAGCGTCACAGCAGCTTGGCTTTTAGAACTTCTCATCTCTGCTCCTTGCACCCATCCCCACGTGGAGACTCCACCAGTTTCTGTCCTACTTGCTCAGCTGCCCATGGGACTGTTCCCTCATATGTTTCTTACAAAATGGGTCAGGTTAACAAAAATCTCTTCTTTAAACCAATTAAGTTAACCTGGTCCATCTCTGTTGACTATAAAAAGGGAAAGGCTTGGTGGGAGCTGTGCCATGGGCAGATGCGAGCGGTAGGGAGCTGGTGTTAGGGTAAGGACCAACAACTGCGCCAGGACATCTTCCACACCCAGCTACCACCAAAAAATTTACCCCAAAGTATTATGCCCGAAAGTATTACCATGGTCCGTAGTCTAAAAATGTCTGTGCCTTTTTCTCTTGTAAAAACAGTGCGCCAAATCTTGAGTATCTTATTCTAGCCAACGCTTGCAGCCTTCTGTAACCCTTACTCTCAGACATCGACCCTTCGCAGAGCTGCAACAGTTTGGGCTTCACCATGATATTGATAAACAGGCATCAAATGCAGGTAGAACAGATACACAGAAAAACAGAAAAATCCTTTACTGATTTCTTTTGTCACACTTCAATTCTTCCAGCAGGAAGCATAATGTAGAAGCGCATTGCTTTCTCCAGGAAAGAAAGCAGATGTAGAAGTGTATTGCTCCACCTGCTATTGGTTGCAAAGCAGAAAAACTTTCCTATCGTCATAAACACACAAACAACAATGTGGTAGGATAACATTTTTCCCAGACTTTGGTTTTATCAAGTCTTAGTCCCTTTTGAGACAGTTGTTTATGTTTCTACGCAAGAAGAAATACTGTGATTGCAGGATTCTTGCTAGTGTTGCGCTTTCTAATTATTAAAAGGCAGCAGCAGCAATTTTGCTGAAAGAAGATGTGGTATGTAACGTCTTCGCATCATGCTTTAAAGCTGCTTTTAAAGTGCAGCGAATCAGCACTGTTTTCCAAATTATGCCAGGAAGAGGCTATAACTCTTAAGAACTTTGGAGAAATGGATATAGCAGTTGGTCATTTTACTGCAAAAAGCAGTATTACTTTAATAATGAATCATTTGAAACCTTCACACAGCCCATTATAACAATATTTCAAATCAAACTGTAAGGGAGTTAACCCCATAAATCTGAAAATGGGCTAAGACCTCTAGGAACGACATTACTTTCTCGATAGGCCAGATTCCGCACCACTGAAATCAAGAAAGATTTTGGCTTTTCTGGGAAAAGATATGAGGCATTTATGTCGTCAAATTTCATGCCACTGTTTTAAGTGACAGCAACGCCAACAGAGCATATTGAGTGATGTATTGTAGGTGTTTTCTCTCATCAGTCAAAATATTTTCCTGAGCAGTTTAACAACATGTGCATCAACTCAGCATAAAGAGGTCCCACTCTTGCCTACATAGGTCCAAATCAGGGGGAGTCTCACTGGACCGACACTACATCACTGCACGCCTTACGTGTGAGAGGAGAATCAGGTAGGAGAACGAAGCAGGTGTATGTTACCTGTCATTTAATATAAATTGCTCCAGGAAATTTCTATTCACTCGAGAGACTTCTCAAGCTAAACACCTGTTGACATAAATTTTATTTAGCCGTATGGTATGTGCTTGAAAAAATATCTCTATACATGTATATGTGTTTGGCATTTTAAAATATAGTTTCTTTTCCATTTAAAAAGGCACCAGTCTCTCTCCCCCATCACAAGAAAGGTTCTTTTGTCATCCCAGCCCCGATTTCTGGTGTACAGCACGGGTTTCCCAGCCTTGTGGTGCTGCAGAAGTACTCCGTGAATTAGCAGTGTTTAGGAAGAGGAAGCAAAGAATGCCAAGACATCCTCCCAGTTTGGAAAATATACCATCAGAGTAACTCTGGGCCCAATACAGAAACTTATAAAGATGACCTGAAACTGAGGTCAACATGAATATAAAGAAGTAATGTCATTAATAAAAGCACATTTAACATTTTATGCTGTGTGTGTTACCTCCATCTGGAACTATTCTGTATCATGTGCAAAGGTGTTTCTAGAGAAAACCTCACAGAAGTTAATGTGTAGTTACCAAGTTACCAACATTATATCGTTCTGGTACTACCCTCTCTTTTTTTTTTTTTTTTTTATAAGGCTGTCAAAAAAATATAGTAGATATAAATCACACTCCTTTTGTTTTGGACCAGTCTTAGCCTCTTAGCCAAGGCTGCAAGGGCAGCGGTCCCTCAGCAGCTCCATGATGGGGAGAGGAGAAAATCCCACCCACTGCTCTTCCATCACATACCTGCCGTACAGCACCCAGGCACGAGCTGCTCTATGAGCTCGCTCTGAAGTGCATCCTGTGCTCTGACAGCCATGGCACAGGTTGGATGGGGATGGAGGAACTGGGAGGAACCCACTTGACCCAACTTACTCCCGGTTTGCTCACCAGTGGGTTTCATTTCTTGCCTATCAAAGGACTAATGTCGAGTTACTAGCCCAGACTGCCTTCGCATCTGCCCATAATTGCTGTTCTTAAGTCAAACGTATTTCAGATTTCCTCTGTTAGATCCCCTGATTCAAAATAAAGCCCCTCTGAAAGGCTGCTACTCACTCTAAAGAAGAACTTTCCCCAGGAAGAACCGTGAAAAGTTCACAAGCGGAGGTGAAGATGAAGACATGGAGTGAAGGGAGGGCAGGACTGGAAATTAGACCTCCCTCCAACAAAAAAAAAAACACTTGAAAATCCTCCCACCTCTTACTGCACCACCACCCTGTGCCCAAGTAAAGCAGGAAAAATCTAGGAAAATGTAGGAAAATCTTGAAAAATCTAGTAAAATCTCATCTATGCCTTTGTATGTCCCTCTCAAAGACAGGAAAGTTTCTGAACTGTCAGGGAATACGTACACAGTTGTTTTTCTCCCAGATGTTAAGGGTTAACAGTAGTAAGAAAACAAACGTGGGGGCAGACAAACTCGTAAACAGAAGGCACCCGCTGAAGAAGCCTGCTGCAACCTTCAGAGCTATAACATAAAGAGCGGCAGAACTTGCCCAGGAGAGTCGAATGCCAGTTTGAATGAGGATTTTATGCTGCGAGTCAGACCTGGAGAGGAAGACACTGGCTGACGGAGCTTAATATCTGGGATTTAGAAATGAGAAACTGTCCAGCCTTATTTTAGAGCTATATTCACTGAGAAAGAACTTAGAGCAGCCAGCTCTAGCCATCTACATGCAGGTGCCCAGGCTGAGTTAGTTGCCTCTCTAATTCATGGAAAGAGAGAGGTGTCTCCAGAGAGCGATTCAGGAAAACACTTAATCACATACTTAACCTTTGAAGTGTGCTTAAGCGATATTGAATTCTCTAATTAAAAGCCTGGGTACATTTCCAGTGTACAGCCATAGTGATGAGAGACAAACCAATGGACACAAAATACTAAGAGCATCGATCTACTGTTCCCTCCTGTTGTAAACTATTTGCAATATTTCTCTTTAGAGACGATGCCTGCAATGCCTTTAGCTAACTTACTGCAGAAGGGGAGGCAGGATCAGGTCTGTAAAGAAGTCATCAAATAAGAAAGTCTTCTGATTCAAAGGCTTGCTGGACTTGGATCCCAAGGGTAAATCCTTGTGCACTGATGAGTGGGATTAACAATAGCACTGTCAACTCTTCTTGTAAATCCACTACAGCACCTCTAAAATGGTTCACTTGAAGCACTATAAACAAGACGGCTCTTTGTGCTCCAAGCAAGAGAAGTGTTTTCTTATAGTGAAGTGTGTGTGTCTCTGACTCTCTTTCAAGTATCTCAAGCTGAAATCCTCTATGCGGTATAATCATCATGTTTCTCAAAGAATTTGAACACACTGCTGGGTATTCTAGGCACCTTAAAAAATAAAAACAGTCCCTGGAAAATGTTGAATACATGATTTCAGTACTAAAAAAAAAGATGTATGTATGTAAATGCCGAGGCATACTTACAACATTTTAGAACCATTATTTAGAGCAGAGGGTGGGAGGCTGTCTTGTCTTTGACAGTTCTCACATTTCTGCAGTCTGAGTAAATGTGAAGCAACAGGAAGCTCTGACACCCTGTAAAATATATAGCATAGCCAATTCTTGTCCTTTCGTTTTCTTCCGGCCAGTGAGGGTTCATTTTGCTTTGCTTCAGGCATCCAGTCTAAGAATTTATTTAAGCAGGCTGGGACACAGTCCATGGAGGAAAATAAGTGTGCTGAAGTCACTCGAGCCTGTAGTTTTTACATGTTATTTTATTCTTCTTTGGGTTGTCGTGCTTCCAGTAAAATGGTTTTCAAATGTGTGCTTTAATTATGACCACTCAGTATTAACAGAAAATTATTTGTGTACACATTTCAGCTTGAAAAACCAAACCAAACCAAACCAAACCAAACCAGATAACAATCACATTTCCGCCCAAGGTACCTTACAATCTAAAAGTGTATTTTTGTTTCCTCTTTTGGAATAAAAAACCACTTGTTATAGTGCCTCACCATCTTCAGAGCAAAGACTGCAGATTTTCACACCAAATACCAGAAATATGTTTATCTTTCCAAATTTGCAGTAAGGCTTTGGTAGTGTTCCTGGATCTCAAAGCCAACAGTCTGATGGCCACCTAATGCTCACAGTAATTCAATGTAAAAATTCTCTCGCTGAGCATTGTTTGAAAATATAGTTGTTTGAAGAATAATGTATGGTTGAATGCATAGAAGAGTACTGTAGGAATAGCTGTCCTGTGGTATACTACAGTCTAGGTTTTATATGTTGAAAGTTCTTATGTCAGTCAATATTACCTTAGGAACTGACCCTGCTGTCAATGAAAACAAAGAGTATTTTGTCACTGATTTCAGAAAACCATACTCTAAAAGAGCAGGCATTTCTCAAAGTCAGACGCTTTCTTCTTCCAAACCTTTTAGGTAATCTATAGGAAGATGTGGAAGACTGGAATGGCAATCTGTTGAATACAAAAGTGGAGACGGCTCAAGGGTATAGAAAAACGCACCAGCACTCACCAGCATCCTTCTTATTGGGCTGATCTTGAGCAGTGAATAATATTGCCAACAGCATTCCCAGAATTTGGTCTTTGTTCAACAATCAGTACTCAGTGGTCCATTATTTTCATCCTTCTCACTCAACGTAAGAACAAAGAATGTCAATAATTCTTCTCTAAGAAACAGGTCAGGGAAAGCTCCAACATACAATACCTTCTGCTGTTGTAAGAAACTGCAAAACTTAAATAAATAAATAAAATCAGCTAATGCACTGTAAAGGCAGTAAGAGCTTTCTATTTGTTTTCATCAGAGAACTATTGCTGATGATACCCTGCAATGGCTCTATAAAAGTGTTAGTTCTGTTTCTGGCAGGTATAACCTTCAGAGAGAATCCATTTCATTTAGACAACAAGTTAGCACCTCCTGCCAGTTTATAACGCACATATCTGGAAAATTATTTTGCCTTAATGCTGCTGAGATGCATGAATGCATTGTGATGCATTCGAATAAACAGTTGGATTTATTTCAGTGCATAGAACGTTGAGTCTATTCCTTTTGTTCAAAATCTATTCCTTTTACTCGGAATACTGATAATAAATTTAAGATGAGATCACTGACTATACATACATGGTGGGTGCTTTCCAAATACCACAATAGCAGGAGGACAATAGGGTCTTAAAAAAGACGGCATTTTTGGATTATTAAGTACCAGAAAGTACTGAAAAATGCAAATGAGGGAAAACAGCTAATTCTTCTGGCATTAATTATACAAATATTTTTTGTGTTAGATGAAAAACTTTATTAAGCCCTAAATGTGAAGCCATCACCCAATGTACATTATAAACTTAGCCTGGGTATATTTTCCCCCATAAGTACCTCTCAAAGTTGTCATTTGCTAAACGACACATAATGGTGGGATTTCCTGAGTGTTCTGATAAGGTGGCAAGTATATATATAGGAATCGCACATCTTTTAATCAGTTAAATTCTGTTAACAAATTCAAATGTTCTACAAAAAATATGCCACGAAGAGTTAGAGGATCACCAAACTGGAGAGAATTGGCTTTCCTTCTGGCCCATAGTTACTCAGTCCTGCTCCAGCCCTACTCCGCTTTAAGACTTAGCAGCTCTCTAACAGTCCCCAGGAGGTTTTCCCATAAGGACCTGTTTGACCCTTGCTGTCATTCACTCCTGAATTCCTGTCCCGCTTCTCTTCTAGCTGGACACAAACCCAGCAAGTTGTACCTACGAACCAGCAAAGCCTTCCCAGTGCTTTCCCAGGAGAGTGGGAAATGGCTAACTGCACAAAGGGGCCCAGGCAAATATCACCAGCCTGCTTCACTTTCTAAAACAATTAAAGCAACATTTTCATGCTGTTTTCTGCTCCAGCTAGTTAGGGTGTGTGAGCAAATTCCCATTTATGTATACATCCTGATTTGCATGTGCAAACGCATGCCTGCACAGACACTCCAAGATTTGTTTCTGGTTCCAGTTGTGTTTGCACGTATCTGAGCCAGGCACACGGTTTGAAATGTTTGTCCCTTGACCTTTTCTGCTGAGAATAAGTACAGCTCATCTTAGACAACAAAAATATACTTTTTGGAGTGCTCTAAGTGGCTGGAATAGGCTGATACAGCAAGTATTGGCTTAGTCACTGCAACATCACTTTCATGATGCTGTAGAACAGTTCAAAGACATTTATTGATTAGCATTAATATAATTAAAGTGGAAACTTCGGTTCTTCAAAGATGAAAAAGTATTTGCTAATGCAGTGCTCCAGGGCTACGAGCATGCCATCGTTCTAGCAAAGAAACTGGCAAATTGCACAAAATAAAGAGCCAAAGGGTGTTAGGACCACACAAGTGTACCTTGTTAGGACTGGAACGGGTTACCTTTGTGCCATTCCCATTCTCATTTACAATCATTGCCCCTAGAATGGATTCATGTTGTGCCATTTTCTCCTCCAGCTACAATAAGAATGAAGTTTTCAAATCCCCATCCCCTCTTTGATTTGATGGTCATTCCTGTTCCCCCTTTTGTTTAAAAGTCTGGCAGCTTGAACAGTAAAATCACCAATGAATCAAAATACTCCTTTTCGTAGGGAAAACTTTTGTTCTCCACTTTCTCTTTTCAACTTTCACCTTTTGCCTTCACCATACCTTCCAAACAGGGCTCAGGGGGGAACCACCACCCGGCTCCCCTGAACTGACCCCAGACTTCAGTCCTCTCTTCTGCTGCAGTGGTTCCCGCTCTCCATTAGGTGGCATTAGTTCAAATTCCCTCTTGGAGCTAATTGCTCCAGGGACTGTGGTCGCCACCAAAGTCCCTCTGGGAGTTGGCTGGACCATGTCTTCTGTCACTCCTTCTCTCAGGCCTGGATGTCGCCCATCCCCAGAGATGTTAATTCTGCAGGCTTGCCAGCGTCCCCTGCCAAAAACAAGCCTTTTGCAAATGTATAACATTTTTTTGTGTAAATAATCTTTTAAAACACACCATTTCCTATGAGTTTCTATAGCTCCTTTCAGTGCGTAGAATGAAATGAGCATGCACTTATGTGTTAAATAGAAAACGTGTATAAACCCAACAAATTAACTATAAACCAGTGTCCAATATTATTCTGCTTGCTTCCAAAGGTTAAAGACATTAGAAGTGAAAGGGAAGCAAGTGTTTCCTTATCTCATTCCTAAACGACCTCCAAAACAGAAAAAGGGAATAACACCAGTCCAGAAAAATAAGTTGTTTGTGTGTTGTTAGTTCTGTGAAAAACAGTGTTGCACAGTAGAGAGGCTGGAGTATAATACACCCTGCTTTCCTATGCAAAAAAAAAAAAAAAAAATTATTTCTGCAAAATATGACCTAGGAGATTCCCAAATTCCCTCAAGATAAGCTGAAGCCTGAATAAGATGAAACGGGAAGGCCAAGGTGAAGACACAGGCTGGGACATGCTGGCCCAGGACTGGGGCTTGCTGCAGAGCCTGGGGAAGCTGAAGCTGGCAGTTCTAAATCAAGGAAAAACAGAAAGAACTTTCAAACATTTGTATCTCCTGTTTACTTTTTACACAGAAATTGCTCTTTAATTTCAAATGTCAAATTTCTTCATAGGCCCTTGAGATTGCCTCGGGGGGGGAAACACTAACATAAGGAAAAAAACATCAGATGTCTTCCGCCTCCCTTTAGAGTTATGGGAAGAACTAAACACAAGACTAACAGGGGAGAAAACAGTTATGAAAACAACAGATCTGTGCTGTCCTTGCTCTAAACATGCACTGTGTTTACTCTCTCCTCTTCCTGCAGTTTTATGCAAGTCTTTTATTTGCAGGTCAGAATCCCCTGGTTCTTAGGAGCAAAGGACCCCCTAAAGTATGTCGGCTTTATAGCTTCAGGTATGGTGTGTTCTTGCTGATATTCCTCTACCTCAAGCACGGTAGAAGTCCTTCTCTGGAAAAAACTCTTTCAAAGGGTGCATTTACACTGAAGATATTTTAAACCATCTCAACTTTGACCTAGCAACTATGGGAGTGCAGTTTCTGCCAGCAGCTGATACTGTAAACCTCATTTTCTAAAGAGATTAAATTTATGAGAGCAATCTGCTCGTTCCTCGCTCTGTCCGTCTCTGAAGCTCGTCCCACCCACTCATCCCCTCTGTAATTTGGGGATCTCTTAGCCAATGTCAATTAGAAAGGAGTAGAAATCTTCAGCATACACTGATGCTCTCTCCTCCCATCCAGGTGCAGGGCTGTAAACAGGATGACCTGATCACATCCTCTGGTTTTGTGTACTTCTCGAGAAACGAGATGAAGGCAAGGGCAGAAGTTTCCATAGGAAAGAAACAAGTGCAAAGGACGGGACAGCCCAGAGAACAAGGGGCAGGGAATGACAGGAGGCAAAGGCCATCTTTTCCAGCAACAGCACTGGCTCCTTTCATGCGACTCCAGCATAAACAGGGCTGATGATACACATCGTCCTGGCAGCCTGTGCTTCTCAGGATTCACTTTCATTTATTTCCACGGGGTTTCCCTCAATGCAAAAAGTAGCACATCATCCCTTTGGCTTTTCTGACAGGCACAGTGGCCGGTGCCCTCAGAATGGTGAGCTCCAGCACTGCTGCTCCGATCTCAGCAGCATCAGTGCCGCTGCCGAGGTCAGCCCTCCCACCCCATGGAGACATGCATCTGCTGCCCCTATTACCTATACTAATAGTATACGCAATAAAGAAGCCCTCCGAGGACCAAGGTGACGATCTCAGCGTTGTTCCCAAATACTTCCAAAAGCATCAAGTCCTGAATCAAGGTGTTTGAAGTAGCCAGTGCCTGTTTTGCAAAAGGTCTTCAACTAACTGGTGTTTTCTTTCTTCTCATGCTCACCTATAATAGCAGCTATCCCGCAAGGTCTGAGCTACTTCCCTAATTTCTAGCTTAAACTCATTCTGAAAGTTAGTTCTGAAGATAAAAAGATCTGCTTATTTTATCACAAAGTGGGAGATTGCCTCAAGCGGCAACCCATTGCTGAGGCAGCCTGGTGTAGATGGACATGCATTTGGAACCTGCTGTATTTTACCTGTGCCTAAGACAAAAAAAAAAAAAAAACTTGAGAGCTACTTTCTGTGCATGCAATCACTTACAATAGCAACTGGGAAAGAGAAAAAAAACTTTGACAACTTTACTGCAATTTGATAACTTTTGCCGAAAACCCAGCAGCCTGAACTGCCACAATCTATTAAACTGTACATTGCCTAAGCCCACTCAGTCTTGCATTAATTACAAAAGACAAATCACATCTTGAAAAAAGTTTTTATCAAGAGAAAACAGGCAATACCAAAAAACCCAAAATCTCTTTCTTGTGGTCTCTTCTTAATGGCAGCAGCATTTTAATATAATGATTTTAGAGCTGGTATCTTTTGCTTGTGAAAAATTGGTAGGTCCTGATTAAAAAAAATAAAAAAAGAAACTCCTGATGGCTGTTCATTAACTCATTAAAACCATCTTTCATTTGACTGAATTAAAAAAAACCGCAATCTCAAAACAAAACTATGGGAGCAGGTGAAAATGATGACAACGATGACATGAAAACTGATGCTGTTGGCATCAAGTAGCAGTTTTTTCTGCTACTGTCCCACCTCCCCCTCAGAGGTCTTGCAGTTTTTACACAAGCGAGATTGACTCACCAACACAGTTCTCCTGTATTCAGTTGAGTCACCCACATGTCTAAAGACTTTGTAGTGTCTTTACTATTACTAATTTAATGAAAGTCAGCATAGGATCCCTGTCTATCCGCTCCAGAATTTGCATTAAAAGCCGGTACTTTCAGGCGAATTGAAACAAAAAGCCATGTATTCCTCCTTTACAGTACCTAAACTGAGGGTGTCTACTTGCTTTTCTGTAGCAACACTGAGGATATGAGGCCATGACTGCTCTGACAACTGTTCTAGAAGAATGGGATAATGGTGGTAGGTTAGTTAAAATCTAAGTATATGGGAGAAAAATTAGAATACCAAGTTTTTGTTCAAATGCATTGCATGTGCCTTATGCCAAATATACTTGGCTCAATGCTATTTGCATCTTCTGCATGTATGGTTGACCACATTCTGGCCTAAGCTTCGTGCTATTTTGAGAAGATTGGGAGCACTCATAGCATAAAAACAGTTTGAATTTTCTCTATCATTGCATCCTTCTACAGAAGAAAAGGGAAACATCTGTAGTCACGTCCATGCATTCGTGACCAGGGTTGAAGACCGCATGATCCCAAGCACAGTTCTGTGTGCAGTGGCACATTCTTCTGAATTAGAACTCATCTGCTGTTATGAGAGATGGGTTATTTAGATGACTATGGTCATCTAAATGACTGACTGTCGTTGGTTTATTTAGATGACATAAGATGACTATGTCACGCAAAATATTTCAGACACTTTGGGTTTTGGAGTCTTAAATTGTCTTTTACACACCAACTATAGCCATGCATATATTATGGCTTGGGAAGGTAAAACTGAAAAGCAAATGGATTGTTTGGGTCAATCTTAATGTTAGATCTCCAGCATTTTCTCCTCTTTGGCTGGCCTTCAGTCTGTCCTGGCCTTTCATGCCCCTCAGCCTGTGAAAGCCCTTTGGCAGGCTGACAGTTGACCCCTGTTGAGTGACAAAAAATAAAGAGAGCGAGAATTCTTAGAGAAAACCGACAGCTTTGCTAGTATATGAAACGACAGCTTTACCAGAGCCTGTAGCCCACTCCTGCAGCCTGGCAGGCAGCCTCCCTTGCTGCTCTTTGCAAACACCCCGAGGCCGGAGGGGATGCTCCTGGGGGGCTGGGGCTTGTGCCCCCCTTCTCCTCCCACCACCCCTGCCACCAAATACATACATAAATAACAGGACTGACACAGAAAAAACCAAACAAACATACCCAACACCCAACCCAGAACCGGGGTTGTTGGTATTTTTCGCCGCCCCTTCGCATAATTAATATATTCGCGTTTCCTCCCACTCTCCCAATGGGCTACCAGCTGCAGAGGTCCTGAATAGCCAGCTTAATTGGGCTTTGTCATGCAGAATACCTCTATTTTCTATAGCAGGTTACAAAGGGGCCCTTGGCAGACATGGCGGGCTCCCCTGGCCGAGGGCCCTGCCCGGCTGCACCCATCACCTCTCTGCATGCCGCCCAGGTAGTGCACCAGAGTGCAGGGTCACCTCCAACCCACCAGTCCCCGCTGCAGGGTCACCTCCGACCCCCTGGTGCCTAGTGCAGGGTCACCTCCAACCCACCAGTGCCTGGTGGAGGGCCACCTCCAACCCATCACCCCCTGGTGCAGGGTCACCTCCAACCTCCCAGTGCCCAGTGCAGGGTCACCTCCAACCCATCACCTCCCGGGGTGAAGGGTCACCTCCAACCCACCAGTGCCCAGTGCAGGGTCACAGCTCCGGTTCTGCAGCTCCCCTGTCTGCTTCCAAATGCCACCGGGACACTCCGACCTGGCTGGGCCCCTTTCCCTTGCAAACAGAGCAAGAGTCTCTCAGCCAAATTTTTTTTCCGATGCGATCTAATGTTTTATTAAAACTCAGACCTTATGAACAAGTGCTCCTGTTTCATAGCAAATCAGGGTGATTAGAGTTAATTAGCAAACCCCAGACTCAAAACAAATTTGCTATTATAGGCTAATCATACATTCTCTATATGATATAAATAGTGTAGAGCGTGGGGTGTGGATATTCACTGTGAATTACAGCTAATTATTATTTGGATACCAAGCTACTACTTCTGCCTGTTGATTGGCACTGTTGCCTTCAGAGTATCTTTTTTCCTCCTCTTGTTTCTTGTTTTGACAGTTTAAATCCAGGTCTATGTGACACAGAAAGCTAATAAAATTCTCATTTCATTGTTAATCTGATTTCATCGCAGTATAGGTTTTTACCCTCACACCTGTGTAGCAGGGTGTAATTCCACTAATAATAATTTAAAAAAAAAAATCAACATATTCATTGCATGTCTTTTCCCTGATGATATATTGTGAGCAGTGTGAGTTGAAAAAGAGCCATTTATTCTCACCGTGAATGAGTCTGCCTGGAACTGAAGACTTCACCTGCCTCCTCAGTCAATTAGGAATGTATCGAAAATTCTACCAGAAAACGAGTTAAATTAACCGTTAGCTAATTTCCTTGTGTCCCTCCTACATAATCCCCCCTTTTCAGCTTGCCCCAGAAATTACCACATGTTGCAAGGTTCAAATAGTGCCTAATGAAACAGTGACTAAATGGTTCGCTCAAACCCCCAGTGAAGCCCTTTCGCTGTGCCTTCAAAGCCTGGGGGGCTGCAGCGGTCGGGGGTCCCCATCTTAAAAAAAATAATAATAATAAAAAAATATATATATATATTCGACGTGGCCCCCGCGCGGGTGAGGACACGCGTGAGAGCTGCCGGGGGGGGCTACATACAACTTTATTTTCAACACCCCGTGTTGGTGCTTTCTCCGAGGGCGTAAAAAAGCGATTCAAAAAGAAGCGCCCTGGTATTGCCGGGGTCTGCCCGGGAGGCAGCCGTTCCCCCCGCAGCTTCGAGGTCCCCCCGCCGCTTTCTTTACATTCAGGCGGAGCCCAAGCGTTTTCTCCTTTTCTCACAGTGGTTCCACGTAACTTGTAAACGTTGCTTTTACCGAGGTTCCTCAGTTTAAGGACGGAAAGAAAAAAACAGCCCCAGGTCGGCAATCTTTGCAAAACCCGTCCGAAGAGGAGTTTTGCCCCGCAGTTACAAGCTCTTGTTCCTGCCTAAAGCGGCTTCGCTGAAGTGTCATCTACTAAAACTCGGTGAATTCCGCAAAGAGAGTCGAGTCACTTATTTGAAACGGTGAGGCTAATACAAAGTCATCAAAGCACTATGGTTCTTGTCTTTAAGTGACAACCCCCTTTATGGAACTGTTTGAAATACGCCTCCTGCTTTTCAATGTCTCTCTATCCATCTTTGTCTGCTCTTCAGAAAAGTAGACAATATAAAGCAAAGCCTGGCGAGCTCCCCACGCTCTGGCTTGGGCAGTGCCAACGTGAGCCTTGAAATTGTCACTCCTTCATTAATCTGAAACTAGTTATTTTTCCAGAGCACACAGCACACGCTTCCGATCTCTTTGGGTTCGCTTCCAACAGCTTAAATTCCCCCCGGAGTCGGGGGGGATCGGAGCGGGGGGGTGTGAGGCGCGGAGGGGCCGGCTGGAAGGCGCGGAGGGGGGCGGAGAGGGGCGCGGAGCAGATCCTGCGTGAAATCGGCGCTTTCACGGCGCGGACACTAGCGCGGACACACGCCCCGAGGTTTTTCCCGAGTGGCACATGGGATTCAGGGTGGGTGTTATTCCGCTGTCATACGGGATTCCGCCCCCTCGCCCTCAATCCCGCGGGGCAGCTGCCCCAGCCCACGGCTTTCCTCCTTTCTCAGGGCCGGGGACCCATCGGGGACAGCCGGGACTGGGCTGCAAAACCACCCCGGGGGGCTTCGCCCCCGGACCGACACCCGGTTCGGCCGCCGGAGGTGCGCGGAGGCTGCGGGGTGCTCGTACTCAAACCCTTCGCGATTACTCCGAATCCTTTTCGAGCAGCCTCGAAGACTTAAAAATAGTAACAATAATAATTATCTTGGGGGTTTTTTTGCTATTTTTTCCCCGAAGGAACGCGTGTTTCAGGCCCCGTATCCGGGAGGGGAGCGCTCCCTGCCCTGCCTGCATCCCCCGGCACGGGGGCAGGGATGCTCGCCGGGCTGCTCGCCCGTGCGGTGGCAACCGGACTCGCCCCTTCCCGGTCCTTTTATCCCTGTGGGCAGGACAGAAGCTCCCGAGTGGGCCTGGTGCCTCTGGCCCCGGTCACACCGGCGGGTGGGAGGAGGGAGCTGCCACTGTGGGCTGCGCTGCCCTAAGTCCGAGGTGAGAGACGCCGGTGATGGGCGTCGCGGTAAGAGCTCCGACAGCGGGGAAAGGTTTCAGCTGCGCCCGGGGGCGGGGGGGAGGTGGATTCCAGGGCAAGACTGGAGAAAGCAGCCGGGAGAGGTCGGTGCCGTGGGTCTGATCTCGGCCGTGCAGACCGAGGTGGGGGACACCCTTCCAGAGGGATGTTTTCCTCCTCGGAGTTTTTCAGTTGGAAAGAGTTAAATCGATTTGAAGGAAGCAAATAAATATCTAAGGGTGGGGAAGCTTCCCTGGGGAATGCTGTGTTTGCATAGCCGTCCCATACCTGAAAACCACCCCGCACACACACCGCCGCCTGAAACCGCCACCCCGGGGGGACCGGCAGTTCCTCTGCCCTCGAGTGATGCCAAAGGCAAGTGGCTCCAGCAGCAGCGGTCGCAGGTCGCCGCCACATGCTCCTCTTTTCCTGACTGCCCGCAGCGAGACACATCTGGTGGATAACGCGCAGTTAAGTGCAGTAAGTGCAGCTGGAATATGTCGGGACCGTGCCTGCGACATATCCGGTGCTAAAAACGGGAATAAGGCTGGGAAGTCGCATGGAGGCTCCCGATGCGAGGGCAGTGCCGCAGAGGCGGTCGGAACCCCTCCAAGGCTCCGTTCTCGACCTCTAAAGAGAAGCGAATTATTGCTCCCACGGGAATGATAAAGACAAACGCGGTCGTGTTTCCAGTGCTCTCAAACATCGTCGTGACAAGTACCAAGGAAAAATAAGAGGGTAGCGTTTGTTTCTTATTCACTGCACTTGCAACAAACACTGTTTGGGCTCACACTGAATGGTAAAGGAAAAAGCTGTTCTTTTGGGTGCTGTCCCATGTCCCCCAGGCCCTTCAGCCTCCTCTACAGCTTCTGCTCCCAGCCCTGTTGCTGACCATACCCTCTGCCTCAAGGTCTGCCTCTGTGATACCATCTCGTTCCCCATGTAGACATCCTCTTCCAGCAGGCTGTTGGGAAAAAGACATCCCGCTGCCCCCCAGTTACGGGTTACCCGATTCCTGCCAGTCTGGACGGTGGCAGCTGAGGTCTCCCCTGGGTCTGTCCCCCCCCAGCCCGCTCCTGAGCTCTGCAGAACTCTTAGGAACTCAACATCTTGGAGACCCTTGCAGAGCTATTGTGTCAGCCGGCTGGTTGGCATCGATCAACGGCGTTTAAGAGTTATGAGGGGATGGGGGTGAGTGGCAGACAGATAAGTAGAGTGACTGCATAATCCTTATTTCCTTAGAAAACCAATGATAAGAGGAATATTAAACAGGGAACTGAACACTGCCTGTCTTGGGCACTGAATGAGTCGGGGGAAAAATCTGCACTTTGTGCACTTTGTGGGAGAAAAAAAAAAAAGAATAGAAAAAAGAAGGAAAAAAAAAACATCAACACATTATAATGTCAGGGCACAAGATGAATTAATTAAATTTACCCAGGAAATTTTTTTTTTTCCTAACTGTTGAATGCTGGACTTCGAAACCCTACAAAATGTTCACTGCAAGTTAGGGTACCTAAAACTTCCAGCAGTGCTCCTGTCACACTGGCTTGGACTCCCCAGTGCTAGGTTCAGGTTGAGTGTTGTGCCAGCCTTCTGAAATATGTTGGGGCAAACCAGTGCGTCGTTTCTTTTTTCCAAAATTTTTAACATGAAACATTTACTTTGAAATAAAGAGAAATCTGATGATGACAACAACTGTCTTGACAGCATAGCTTGCATGCGATAATATGTCACTACTTGCTTTCAACCCTTGAAAGATACATACAAACATTGATTACTACAAGAAACTAATTTCTTTTTCCTTTCATTTTCAAGAAATTGTTAAATACTGCAATGAAGAAACTTGCTCATGTATCTCTGGATGGGGTGAAATCTAGCAGCAGAGGGAAATACCCATTTGTTCAACGAGCAGCATATTTCCACAGAGTTGCACTGAGAACAGATACACTCTACCAAGAAATATCTTTGCAGATTTAAAGTACCTTTGAGTTCTGCAATGTCACCCAGATTAGATTTGAAAGAGTGTGATGCTTTTTCTCCCCCAGCACAGTTTCGCCTTCCCAGGCTGCTGCAGGCCTGTTGCTTCCCTCCTGTAAGGGGATGACACCGCTGAGAGGGTGGGCAGGACCTTCTGTGGTGCTAAAGCCTCCTCACAGAGCTTCTGGGTTGGAAAAGACCCGGTGGGTTATAGGAGCAAGCTAGACAGGGGAGAACTGGAGCAGAGGAACAACAGTTTCCAGAGCCTATCTCAGCAGATTTGAGGGCAAGAGGAGACAGTCCCCTCAGCCGGGCCCTCCATGAGGTACCCTGGAAGGAAGTCACAAGGCTCACAAGACTTTGGCCCTCTGGTCTCCGCAGCCTGGCAAGTGAGGGCACTGCCAACATCCCCAATCTGCCAGCTGGGATGTGGGGCTGCTGGCCTCTGTACAGGCCCTCAGCTGAGGCAGTGAGATGGTTGTGAGATGGAAGAGTGAGATTTTCTATTTGTTTTCCAACTCCAGGCTAGAAACTTCAGTCCTGCTGTTCCTTTCCCCTCCTGTCGCACTGCAGGTGTGCTGGGCACTGGCTCTGCCCCAAAGCCTTTCCAGCTGGTCCAGGCTGTGGGGCTGTGCCCACACCAGGCCCCCTCCATCCTACCCCAGACCTGCCCATGCTCCTGATCTCTCCTCCAAGATGAGCAAGCAGTGAGAGTGTCACTGTGCTGCAGCGGCAGCTCTCACCAGCATCCAGGGTGCTCGGGTCATTCACATTGCAACAGGAACCCCAAGCAGGCTTATTACTCATTTTCTGATTAGAAGCAGAGCAGGCAAGTGAAATTGGAGACATACCTCTGAGCCCAAGCTCCCAGGTTAGGGATGTACGAGAAATGTAGGGATTGCTCAGGGAATTATTTACCTAAAAGATTTTGCAGTAGTTTTGGAGGCTGAAGTCAAAAGTGCAGGTGGGTTAGTGGGAAGCCCACCCAAAGAAAAGGTGTGAGCGGGGAATAACACGTTGTGCAAGAGGCACTTCTGATCCGCTCAGATGCTGTCTGCCAGGACCGCAGGAACTAGGAAAAAAAGTTATAGAGAGGCTCATTTGGGACTGACCGGCTCCAGCGCCATCCCGCTCCCCCTGCAAGGAGCTCAGGACGTACCGCCCAAGGCGGATTTGGCCCCGGAACGGCGGCCCCGGGCCAGCGGCAGCCGGGTGTCCCCGGCGCGGTTGCCACCGGGCGAGCAGACGGGAGAAAGCTGTCAACAGCGGCCGGGGCTGGAAAATAACACAAAGCTTCTGGGGCTCAGAAAAGCGGCTTCATTTGCATTCCGCTCGGCCGGAGCGGGGTCCCCCCACCCTCCTCCGCCCCCCCCCAGCCG
>VYZM01006123.1:325508-342872 GCA_013398915.1 Dromas ardeola
CCCCCCCCGCCCTTTTCACCCCCACTGCATCTTGCCAAATTGGCAATTACTCCAACGGACAAAGCCTTCAAATATCTGGACACTTCTCAGCCCAACGGTATCAAAAAGGAAAACTTAAAAGTGAACTTCCCCGACCGCTTCAGGACCGCAGCGCCCAGCGCTAATGAAAGGCGAACATGTCGGGGGGGGATTCTTTGATCTCCACCAAGTTTGCTGAAGCAATCATTCAAAGTAAAATTGGATAAACAGCTAAATACGGTCGGTGGCTCCGGAGCATTTCAGATTGCATTAAAAAGCCAAGGTTTTCGCAGCATATTACGCGATTTTCCAATGACCTGTTTTATGGGAGTTTAAGAAGAGACTTATCGTTAAGAGAAGGGCGATCGCGTTCTCGTTTGGCAGATGCGAAGAGGCGTTTAAAACGGACTACGGATCCCACCCCGCTTGACTGGGGAAAGGGAAGCGACAATTGTGCTCTAAAGCAGAAAACACAGACTACGCCTGATTACCGGGGGCTGAGCAGCGGCTGGGGAGTGAGTCAATAGCCTTAACGTGTTCAGAGGCGGTTGTCGCTCACAAGGGCCGGACCGGGACGCGGACATCCTACCAGCCCTCCCGCACACCCACTCTCCTGCTGTTCAAACCCAGGAAAATAAAACCGCTGCCCGTCTTCTGATGGAGAGGGCATTTCCTCTCGCCCCTGAGACCAGCGAGGCTCAGCGGTGCAAGTCCAGCCTTGTTAAGAGAGGGGTCAGGTCTCGTCCTGCTGTCCCGTCCTCGTCCCCAACCTGTCCCCAACCTGTCCCCCACCCCGAGCAGGGGCCGGCTCGACCCCAGCCCTGCTCGCCTGTCCCCAATTCGCCACCTCCCCGACGGCCCTGAGCAGGCGCGATGCACTGGTGTTTTTAGGGACACTCCACACTCGGCGATCTGAGGATTTATGGATGGCAATTAAAGTTTTATGAATTGCAGCTGAGGCTGGTTATGGAGCTATTTGAATGTGATTAGAATTCAATTAGAAAGTGTTTACCGGCCGGCGGGGCTCCGGAGTGTAAACAGACAGCTATTCCAGCAATGCGCTAATCCCGCGTCTTGTGACAACAATTAGGGACTCGCGGGGTTTAGGCGGGTCGGCTCCTACCTCACCTACTTTTTTTCCCCAAAAACTGTTGCCGAGGGCTCAGCCGCGGCCCCGGAGCCCCGGGCAGTGGCGGGGCCCAGGACCGCTGCCCGCCCCGCCGCCGGGGTGCTAGGGACCGTGGGCCCCGGGATGCGACGGTGTGTCCCCCCATCCCCGGCGGGGCTCTGCCTCCTGAGCTCCGATGGGGCCGGTGAGATTTCAGTCACGGTCACAGTGCCCAGGCACGGAATTTTGCCTTGCTCTCCCCGTTTAAAACACAGTTGATCTGGCGGAAATTTGAATTAATGCGTTTTCTTTCTTTTTTATTTTATTTTCCTTTACGAGGGGCTATATTGAAAAAGGATAATAATAAACAACAACCCCATCATCGGTCTCAGTGGAAAAAACTGTCTGCAGTGATAGGGTGGATCTGGGGAGGGGGCTGTCGCAAGGGAAGGCAGACAGAGCAAGAGTCAGATCAAAATTGCAATTTGTAATTGTTATAATAAACCAAGCGCAGTGATAAAAGAGAGGAGAAAAAAAAATCCACAAAGCAAAACCCACCTCTGAAAGCCAGAGCAAGAAAAGAAGTCATTTGAAAGAAAAGATATCCCAAACCAGGCGGAATGATGTAAGGCGTGCGCCCACATCACATCGGCCTCGTTACAATTTTATTTTTCAATAATTCTGTCCGATAAAATTTCATTGTCCATTAAGTAATCCCCGAAATGAGAGCTCTTATGAGCCTATAATGAGCTCTAATTGCTACGACTGGGAGAGCCACGTGGAAGGATTTAGAAGGTATTAAGCAGTTGGGTACAGAGCACAGGCTGTTACCTAGCCATTACTTTCATAATTCAAGGAGAAAATTAGTCCTTTTAAGGGAAAATCCTTTGATTCCCTTCATTCTGCTCGGGGTGACAGAGTATAGCTTTGTCTGCCTTTAGTTCAAGACAGTGTAACAAATGAGAATGTAACGAAATTGCCCCCTTTTGAAAGTGGAGCAGTTCAAAAAGAACATCAGAGCCGCTCCCCTGGTCCGCCGAGCGCAGGACTGGGTGCTGGTCCCTCTTTTCTTCCAGATGTCTCTAACACCTTTATGTAGAAGAGATTCACGGCTTAAATGACAAAAGCAACCCTTTCCCTTCCCTCCCCCAACCCCCGCAGCTCCCGGCAGAAGAAAAAGCCGTGCCCGCCCGCAGAAAGCATCTCCGCCGAGTTCACGGGAGGAGCTGCCTCCGTGGAAAGCGCCGCAGCCCGGGGACACGTTTCGACCAACAAAAAACAAAACAAAACAAAAAAAAAACAAAAAAAAACCCCAAAAAACTCCAAAACCACCCTCTGCAGAGCGGCAAACATCCCGGCGGGGTGAGATGCGGTGGGTCTCGGCAGGACGAGCTCCGGGCTGGGTCAGTCCTCAGCAGGGAAAGCCCCCCTCAAAATAAAGCCCTGGGTGGGTAAAGCGAGGGGCCGCGGGCTCCTGCCCTGTAATCGCATTTATTCGCTAATCTAACATTGATTTCCTATTAGTTTCCAAAGCGATCGGCGATCTCGAAGCAGGGTTTTGTGAAGTGAAGGCAAGCAAAAGACAGGACTTGCCCCCAGCTCCCATTAAGGGGGTCATTATAAAAGCGTGAACAAGTCTATTAATGTTTTATTGAAAGCGCATCGTTAACTTGTATCCATCCTTTTCTGAAAGTGGCATTGTGATATTGCTGTCTGTGGCACATCTTACCCAATATAGCCCGAGATTTCTCCATTATCTGTAACCAAGCAACACTTTCTGAATACCAAAAATTGAAAAGAACCGCTTAGTCTTCAAGAAAGTCCTCAATAATAGTGGAAAAGAACAAAGATCCAGGAGACAACAAAATGCCACAGGGGTGACTTTTCATGAGCAATTATCTCTCATTAATCAGAAGAACAGCTGCAATATTAATTTTCTCTCTTTCTTCCTCTCTTTTCACAGTCCCCAACATTTGAATAATCATAAATTTTGATTTCATGGAGCAGCAACATTGCCAGCGCCTTCGAGACACAAGCTACCTACGCAGGGCGCACGCTTTGCACATAGCTCTTATTTTAAGGCTGCCAAAGAAAGTAAAGAAAAGAAAAGAGAGGAGAGGAAAAGTTTGGGCTGGGCTGCTTTCCCCCCCCCTCCTTTTGCCTCGGAGGACGGATTAAACCAGCAGCCCCTTCCCTCCACCCCTGCCTCTTTCACTCCCGGAAAGGAACCGGCGAATGTACCGAGTGTCTGCGCTGGCTTAAAGCGTGGGAGTTTCAACAACCTCGCTGTCCATTTAACTTCCAAACATGAAGCCAAGCGTTGTAGATCTGTCCAAAGAGACAATCTTGGGGCGTAACGCGCATTGTGAGACATCAAAAGGCCCTTGGCGTTATATGCACTAAGAAGCGCATTCAGCAAGAAGGGTGCAATGCCTCCCTTTTCAGGGGCTCAGCCGCTGATTGTTTAACAAGCGACGTCGCCGCCGCAAGAAAACCGCGCTCCTCCAAAGATAGGGATGTATCATTAAAACACGTTTTGTTTTTTTTTTTATTTTGGGGGGCGGTGAGGGAGGATTCCAAAGAATCTCATTAAGGGCAGGGGCCGGCGACCGCCACGCCGGGGATGGGAGCAGTGCCCTGGGGATGGGAGCGCGCAGTCTCTCCTGCCCGGCTCCTCACTGCCCGGGGGGGGACACAGGGCAGAGACCCCACCACCCCTCTTAAATTCTGCCCATCTCCTTGTTCTCGGAGGGTAGAGGAGAGGAGCTTCTCTCTGAGACCTGCTCGCAGCGCGGTAGGAGCTAGTGGGCTCTCCCCAGGGTTTGCGGGTTGACCGTGGGCTGAGGAGAGGGGACTTTGTCTCCTCCCCACTCCCCACAGATGCAGCTCTCCCGTGCCCTTCCCTTCCCTTCCCTTCCGTTCCCTTCCCTGGGAGACTTCCTTAGTCCCTATCCCCGGTCATAGATTAACCCCACATCGACTTGGCCCAGCAGCCCCCCCACCCCGGGAAACCAGGCCATTTTTGAGAAAATTGGGATTTTGACTGAGAGACCTGTGGAGCCCCCCCTTGCACAGAGGAACCCCCTTCTCTGGGATGCGGGTCCTGCCACTTCGTGCTGGGGAGAAACCTGCCCCCTCCTTCAGTCCCTCGCAGTCCTTGGGGAGATGACCCTGCTCCCACTTCACCTTGTTGGTGCTTTTCACTCAGGTTTTTTTTTTGCACCTGATTAGATCTAAACTTCTGCGTGAGTCCTTCAGGGTGGCTGTGATCACTCAGATTTGTGAGTGCCTCAAAGAAAGTCCCAGCAGCAGCCTTCAGCCCACTCTCCCCTTTCACGGTCTGACCCTGGGTCTTCTACCTTCACCTGCAGGTCTACCATGATAACTGTCCTTAATGTGATGACCAACCAGCAGGCCTTATTCTGCCATCATTTTTTAATTCCTAAATGAATAAGGTCTGTACTTAAACACATGGGTGTAAACCTTAATTCTCTCACTCTTCAATCCTCTTAAAAAGCGTGTTGTCTCGTTGATGGGTTCCCTTCAGTGTCTGGATGCAAAGGAAGCTTCTTGTTTTCTCCTTCTCACCATAGTGAAGTCTACATCAGTGTTTCTTCACTGTCTGTCCTCCTACAAGAGATTGTGTGGAGGAGCCAGAGGAGGAAACACCCAATAGCATTATCGTTATCCACAGTCTTGTATTTCTCTGAGCCTGGCTTTGCCATGTCCCTTATACTCTTCAGACATGGTGCAACGTCAGGCCAGACACTTCAGACAGTCTGGGCCCTGGTTTTGTTAACAACCTTTGTTTAGAGCTCTAGCAGCTAGAATTGTTAGCTGCTGCAGATGATGTGTATGAGGGAAAGCTGTGATGGTGTATTTTTGATGGGGATAAAGCTAAACCTCTGCAACAGCCTCACTGAAGGTTTATGGTGGGAGGTGGAGATGAAACCCCAAGCTCACATGAGTCAGAACAAGGACTGAGAATGCTGTTGTGGACTCTGGAGCACGCCAGCCATGACCAGTTCTGTTTTTACATTGATGTATCGCAAATCAATACAAGAGTGACACTTCGTAGTAATACAGGTACCAACCCAGCAAAGAACACGAGATTCTGTGTAACATTTAACATAATTTCTAATTTCTATCCTTGAAATCCAACCCTCATGCATTTTGATCCTTAGGGCTTATGCTTAGGTTGAAGCATTCTGCTTGACAGTGACCAAAAAGCAGTCTTTTGAATTTGGGAGCTGCCTGTTTCACAGTCTGAATATTGTATGAATTTTGAATTCACCTCACCCAGCCTAAAATGGATTATAATTTTTTTCCTTTTTCCTGGAATGACAGTATGGATGTGGGATAGCCCAAGAACTACAAAGTGATGAAGGAACTTGCTACAGGAGAGATGATACTACTCCTGCAGACTCAGGAAGCAGGAGGGGAAAACAGTTAATCGTGGAGTTCCTCAAGGATAAGACTCAGAAGCAGTTGAATTACTTAGTTTAATTTGTTTTCTTGGCACAGGCAATAGGATTATCCTATTCATAGGAAAGAGTTGAAGTCAGTATCTGTGGAGACTGGAGTGCCATACTGGAAGAAGCGGATTCTCTGAGAAATGCAATGACAAAGCCAATATAAGCTAGAAGCTCTATGGCTGAACATGACATTGTGACTGAGGCACCTGAGCACACTGAAGCATCACTGTGGTTGGTAAGGCAACAGGCGAATGCAATCACACAGCACAACAGGCAAGGTCATTCCACTAAGATGGAAATACTAAAGCCATTGTGCATGAGGAAACTATGTCTGGGATAGCTGACAGCTCTCCACCTCCATCCCAGAAAAGTGTAAATTAGAGCAGCTGTAGGAGTATAGCATTAGAGGAACGTGGACCTTCACATGAAGAGAAGAGAGAGAAGAGCTATTCCATCCAAAGAAGAATACCACCACAAGAACAGATGGATAGAATCTGGCCATGTGGAAATTTAGCCTGGAAATAAAAAAGAGCTTCTAAGTATGTGAGAAATGAAGCTCTGAAACTCATTGTGGGATTTACCAATGGGAAAATGAAATGCAAGTAGTTTTAAGAGAACACTTGACACACTTCTGACTGCTACATAACAGTACCTGAAGTTATGGGATTTTTTTTTTTTTCTGGAGTGAAGACACACACAAGGGCTGCTTAATATCCTTTTTGACATAGTACTGACTAAAAATTAAGTTGTTGATTATTTGAGGGAATGTGTTTTCTAAGAAAGGTGCTGGATTGGTATTCCTAAAAACTAGGATCCACAGAGCAGATGGTGCATTTTTTTTTCCTTTTTACATTTGCTGTTAAGATAACGGAAGGACAAAACCCATGTGTGCCAAAATGGTGTTTTTTCCAGAAGTCAGGACAAACATTGGTCTGATTTTGATATGATCTGGAAGCCACTATGAGGAAGAAACCTACCATCTCATTTCTTCGCCTTCTTACAACATAGTCTTAGCTTTGCCCAAGCAGCTGTTATGTGGAAACAAATCTCTAATGCCTGTGGCTGGAAGCAGCCCTTTTCCAGTTTCATCCTTTTATATGTATTTGTATCCTCAATTTAAAATAAAGGAACAAACTCAAAAGTTTCAGGAAGCACAGTCTCAGTGAAGTATAGGCTAGGCGTACCCTACGTCTTGCTTTGCTAGGAAGAAAACATGTTAAAGCAGCATGCAATATTAGCCTGTCAAAATGGAACCAAAATGAAGATTTTTATTAAAACAATATCCAAAAAGTTTTGTGTAGCCTGCCTCTTCTTATTTATAATGAATAAATTGTCCAAGCCTGCATTCAAAGCTTTCTCTTTGAAAAATCATAGAAACAAAGTAATTTCACATATTTTACAATCTTGTGTAAGTATACTAGTTCAAAGCTTATTTAGTCTGCTATAGTGTTGAGGTTATGCCAAAATTTAATGGAAAAAGAATGTCAGAAGTCCTGCAAATTAGTTTATAAGGTTCAGAGCACTATTCTAGTGAAAAAGAAAGGCATTCAAATAGAAAAAAAAATACAGTGTGAAGCTTCTGAAGAAGGAAGAAGTATTGGCACCTAAACCACCAGAAGATGTAAGTAGGAAGGTGTAAGTCACAATTTTAAAGTGTAAATGAAATATAATTACTATTATACATTGATCAGATGAAAAAACATCAGCCAAAAAGGAGTCCAATGCCTGAAGAGCAGCTCAGACTCAAGTATCTCCAGTTTAGTAGTCCAGGTTCTCTCTATTACACTGCAGCTGAATCAAAGAGCTAATATTCCTATTAAAGCACCTATACATCTAGAATACAATTAAAACTACAGTGTGTAAGAGGTGTGACTGTCTGCACCCCCACGCATACTGAGACAGTGACTTGTTACAGGTCAGAAGATGGAAGGGTTTGGGTAAAAATATTACTCTCAGTTACAGAGCTGTAAGACAGAGTTACTCTGCAGCTATTCTGAATGGTGCAGTGGGAGTAGAATTTGGCCTGGTGTTTTCAAAGGTTAGTTAAACAAAATATGACCTTTTTCAGGCTAGGGGAACAAAAGAGGTCAGCTCATTCTCCAGAGCTACAAAAGGTCTTTCAAGGGTACCAAAGAAATAAAAATAAAAGCCATGATCGCACTTCCTAGATGCACACATAGAAACAACGCCTGTATGTTAAGGTATTGCCCAGTGGGAAAAACCCTGGGAGCTTCCCAATCAATGAGAATCCTGCCAGTAATTCACTCACTATGGGAAAGGTGTATAGATTCAAACAATCAATTTTGTCCACAGTCCCAGAGCAAGATAACTGCACAACTGGGATTTGACCCAACGTCTCCTGTCTTCGGAATCTTGCAGAATTGCAGAGAATCTGACTGCACTTTAATAACTCCTCAAGCAAATCAAGCCTAATGCAGCTTTCCCATTCCTTTGGGGCAAGAGTTTACACAGGTTATTCTCTCGCTCGCAAGGACACTCTGGTACAAGTTGTCCATTGTGTGCAAACAGATCAGTTATCCAAACCTAACTGATTTCATTCTCTGCTGCAGGCTGGAATTGTTACTCCAGTCTCTTCGAGGAGAGAAAACAACTGTACTCCAATATCTTAACCAAGCTGCAACAAGATTTACGAATCTGATCACAAAGTGCCTTTGAATTACGTGTGCGATTCTTTCCTCTTCTGCTTTTTCACAGATGCATCAAGAAACTGTAGCATTCATATGGTGATGGGATAACGCACAGATTTTCACTCTGCTGCGTCAGGCCCAATGCTTAGGGCCAGAATGCCAGCAGCCAAAAATGAGCTTAAAGAGAGAACTGGATCCTGAAGAGAGGCAATTCCTTCACAATCTCTCTCTTGCTTTGAAAGGAAAGTAAGTTTATTTTCAGGTTGCAAATTATTCCCATCTCTCATGCTTTATCACAGAGGTTGGAGCTGTTATTTGTTCTTTATCTTCCTTGAGGACATCCTACTCTAGGAATGTAGTGTATTCCACTACAAGTACTTTTATCACACTTTAAACAACTTCCCAGAATGAGAGCATCTTTTTTTTCATGCTGTTAGACCGATTATGGATCAAGTCTCATAGCATCAGAGAGAAAAATATTTCCTTGCAAGAGATGTTATTTTAAAATGTTCAGAAGGAAATGAAACTGTCATATTAGAAAGAGATGGGTTCTAGAAATCTCTCTTTGTTTCTCTGCAATAGGAATGAACATGTTAGCACACCCAAATGTTAATGAACGTTAAAGTCTTCAGAGGAAATCTCAGTTGTTCGTGTTTTGATGATTTTAAATGAAAGACATCCTTCCCTGTTCTCTTTAGATCAACATTTGTCACAGTAATTAATGAGGAAGTAATTATAATGTAATTTGTCAGAATAATCTGACAGGCAAAGAATTATGTTCTCAATCCTAAAGGAATACATAGTTCTGGTTTTCCGACAGATTGGGTACATGTGGGTGGCATAGCAGAGGGTATTTGCCTTTAAGCAGGATAAAAACTTTGGCACTTTCTATTCTCAAGCTAAAATGGACAGAGGCATTGTCTAATTCTCTAAAATATGCTACATGGAGGCATTTTATCTTAACAACAGATCAGTAAACCTGATTTTTAACATTTTTTTCAAATAAAGGCTTCTTATTATGGTGACTTTGAGATTTGCAGTTCAGTTGCAGCAGTTAAGGAGTCACTCGCTGTTTGTTTAAGACGGTGAGTAAACATCTTAGGAATTCAGTCATATTTACCAAGAGAAAAATAACTGTCCTTGAAACAAATATAAACTATGGGGTGAGGCATCAAGGGACATAAAAACAAAGAAACAAATAAAAATAAAGACATTAAATTAAAATCCCTACTGATGTTCAGGAGGGCACAGTTGTTCATTCCAACAGCAGCTAGAAGAGCCCCACATTTGTCATTGGCTTTCTTGTTTGTTTTGTGGGTTTTTTTTAGGATAGGACTCCATTACAGCTTTACCCAGCGACCAACATCTGTCTCGAACAGACACAGCAGAGAATTCAGCCCACAGTATTCCTTGATACTTGTTTTCAGCATTTCCAACAGATACTGTTTTTAAAGGTGATCTTCTGAAGAAAGGTTTGATATTCTACGTTTGCCATTTTAAGAACGTCTTAAAAGCCTAGAACTTGCTGTTCTGTTTGTATGTTTATATGATTTTGTTATATATTTGTTTTTAGTGTACTTTATACTTCTGTAGTTGCAGCATAGAAACCCCCATAGGTTTCAAGGCAACATCTATCTCACATAAAAGGAAAAATGGAGACTTTTTGTGTGTTTCTGTTTAATTTAGTTGATTATAGAAAAAAAAAGGAGCAAGGATTCTGCTATATTAGACTCTCATATTGATGGGAAGGGAAGAAACAACTGACCATGCATATTTGCTATGTCAGCAAGTCCTACGGAAGACAAGAAAAAAAACCCAATGACAAGCCTAAAAACACCCAGGAGTTTATCCTGGCTGTATGTTATGTGGATCACAAGTAGATCTTTAAGTCAGGCATATCACAAATTCTTTTTTGGATTAGGAGATTCTGCCTTCAATAATGTGTTGTCATGTGGTTCTTGAAAGAGCAGGAGTATCCAACTGCACCCCTCCACAGTTTTAACAGACTTGAAACTGCAAGGACTCTATTCTTCATTTTGTTATATGTTAAGGAAATTCTGAAAAGGAAGTATCTGCTTTTCTCTTTACATGAGATCTATGTTTTCTGTACCTAATTTGTGGCTTACAGAGTCTCTTTCAGAAATACTATTTTCTATACATAAGTATCTTTTGAACTCTCCTCATTAAACTCATATAAATGCAATATAGGAAGCTGGACCAAAATGAAAACAAAATAAATTGCTTGACAGAAGGAAAAAAGGCTAATAAAAACATTAAATGAATTGGAGCTATTCACCATATCTTTTTACTCTAAGAGCTAACTCAATTCTGCGTCATAAAGCCAGCAACAAAACTCTGACTTATTGCAATGGTTGGGTGTTAAGACTTCCCTTTGCTTTTCACACAGAAAACTTCAGTTAGTTTACCTGTGGTTTTGCAAAATAATCAACCCAACGGAACTGGTCAGAGAAATGAACGCAACACCGTGGGTCTAACAGTAAGTTCTGCCGTGTTATTTGCAGCTACCTACCCTGACTTTGCCTTTCCACACTTCTGCAATACTGTAACTAAAATCTCATTTTTAGGTTTTGTTTTATTTTATTTTATTTTGTTGAAACTCAAGGGGTGGCGGTGACTGACACCATTACCAGGAATGTTTGCTTTATCAGTTGCACTTTGGCCAGGCTTATAGAGAGCAATCGGACATTTATGCGAGACAGAGGAGCCAACCCAGAGATGAGAGGCTCCGTGGCATGGGAAGTGACTAATGTGAGACGAGGTCTTGGGACAGAAAAAGAAAAGCACATCCTGGGGTAGCCATTTGTGAAGGTTTGCTACAGTCCTGTAGCTTTGCTGAACTCCCTCAGTGGTGTCAGTGAATGTAAATTATAGTCTACTATTTCTGTCTTCCTGTCTCTGGCTTCTCTACCTTCCTATGCTCCCCTGCTTGCCCTCTTCCCTTGCTATTGCCACCCACTCTTGCTTTCCTTCTTACTACCTCTCTTCTCTTAATTAATCAGGGAAAAAAATAGAGAAGCTGTTCCTGCCAGCTTTGCTTTGCTGTCGAGTGGTGGTAGGAGTTCAAAGAACGAGGTTACTCCTGCACCTGCTGCTTGTTCTTTGATGCCTTGTTGCGTGAAACAGTTTCCTTCAGAAATCCAACAACGTACTAATTAACAAAGGAAAAGACAGGGAGAAACAAGCCAAAGAGTGTGGGAGGAATGAGGCGTGTGACAATGGAGAAGATACTAGAGGGGAGCAGGGGAAAGAAGCAATGGCAAAGGGGGAAATGGGAAAGAAACACACAGAGAATGGAGTGGGACAAACAATAAAGGAGAGGAAAATAAATAAAGCAGGCTGCAAAAGAGAAAGAGAGGGAGCTTCAGCAAGTTTGCTGATGACACAAAACCGGGAGGAATGGCTGTCACACCAGAAGGCTGTGCCGCCATTCAGCGAGACCTGGACAGGCAGGAGAGCTGGGCAGAGAGGAACCTACTGAAGTTCAACAAGGGCAAGTGTAGGGTCCTGCGCCTGGGGAGGAATCACCCCATGCACCGGTACAGGTTAGGGGTTGACCTGCTGGAAAGCAGCCCTGCAGAGAGGGACCTGGGAGTCCTGGTGGACAACAAGTTGACCATGAGCCAGCAATGTGCCCTTGTGGCCAAGAAGGCCAATGGTCTCCTGGGGTGCATTAAAAAGAGCATGGCCAGCAGGTGGAGGGAGGTCATCCTCCCCCTTTGCTCTGCCCTGGTGAGGCCACATCTGGAGTACTCTGTCCACTTCTCAGCACCCCAGTTCAAGAAAGACAGGGAACTAGGGGAGAGAGTCCAGTGGAGGGCTACGAAGATGATCAAGGGACTGGAGCACCTCTCTTATGAGGAAAGGCTGAGAGACCTGGGTCTGTTTAGCCTGGAGAAGACTGAGAGGGATCTCATCAGTGCTTATCAATATGTAAAGTGTGTGTGTCAAGAGGAGGGGGCCAGGCTCTTTCTAGGGGTGCCCAGCAACAGGACAAGGGGCAACGGGCACAAACTGGAACACAGGAAATTCCATCTCAACTTGAGGAGATGGAAAGAAAAGCTTCTTTACTTTGAGGGTGCCAGAGCACTGGAACAGGCTGCCCAGAGAGGTGGTGTAGTCTCCATCTCTGGAGATACTCAAAATCCGCCTGGACGCATTCTTGTGCAACCTGCTCTAGGTGAACCTGCTTTGGCCGGGGGGTTGGACTAGATGATCTCTGAAGGTCCCTTCTAACCCTGACCATTCTGTGATTCTGATTCTGTGATTCTGTGAACTGGAATGAAGAGCTACAAAAAAAGAAATGTGACAATGATTTAGCGTCCCCTTTACACAGCCCTTACAGAGCAACTCTGAGGACAAGTGAGTACCTCAGTGTGTTGGGTCTGTGTGGCCAGGTTTTGGTAGCAGCAGGGGCTACACGGGTGGCTTCTGTTAGAAGCTTCCCCCATGTCCAATAGAGCCAATGCCAGCCGGCTCCAAGATGGACCTGCCGCTGGCCAAGGCTGAGCCCATCAGTGACGGTGGTAGCACCTCTGTGATAACATAGTTAAGAAGGGGAAAAAAAAACTGTGCAGCAGCAGCCAGAAGAGAGGAGTGAGAATATGTGAGAGGAACATCTCTGCAGACACCAAGGTCAATGAAGAAGGTGGGGGTGGAGGTGCTCCAGGCGCCAGAGCAGAGATTCCCCTGCAGCCCATGGTGAAGGCCACAGTGAGGCAAGCTGTCCCCCCTGGGGCCCATGGAGGTCCACGGTGGAGCAGATATCCACCTGCAGCCCATGGTGGTTAACAGTGGAATAGATATCCACCTGCAGCCCATGGAGGACCCCACGCTGGAGCAGGTGGATGCCTGAAGGAGGCTGTGAACCCATGGAGAGCCTGTTCTAGAGCAGGGTCCTGGCAGGACCTGTGGCCCCGTGGAGAGAGGAGCCCATGCTGGAGCAGGTTTGCTGGCAGGACTTGTGACCCTGCAGGGGATTTATGCTGGACCAGTTCATGAAGAACTGTCTCCCATGGGAGGAACCCCACGCTGGAGCAGGGGAAGTGTGTGAGGAGTCCTCCCCCTGAGGAGGAAGGACTGGCAGTGACAACATGTGATGAACTGACCACAGTTCCCATTCCCTGTCCCCCTGTGCCGTGGGCGGAGAAGGCAGAGAAATCAGGAGTGAAGGGTGGTGGGAAAGTGTTTTAAGATTTAGTTTTTATTTCTCATTACCCTACTCTGATTGGATTGATAATAAATTAAATGAATTTTCCCCAAGTCGAGTCTGTTTTGCCCGTGACGGTAACTGCCAAATGATCTTCCTGTCCTTATCTTGACCCTCGAGCCTTTCATTATATTTTCTTCCCCCCCCAACCCAGCTGAGGAGGGAAGAGATAGACTGGCTTTGGTGGGTACCTGGCGTCCAGCCAGGGTCAACCCACCACACTTGGTCAGAGTTGTGCACAGCACCAGTTCTCCCCCACTGAACTGTTGGGTGGAACAAACAATTTCACCGGGGAGGGCACTCCTGCCTGGATCAACACTGTGCTCCCCAAGCTGGACTTTAGGCCCACCCTCTTTTATTTAGATATAAAGTAAGTGGCTTAAAAATACGATCAGTACAAGCCTAGCATTACTCTGACTGTTCCCAGAGAAAGGACAATGCACTATGAACAGGAGAGGTGTCCCACCATTTTGGGTCTGAGTACACACCAAAACAGTCACAAGCAAATGCCATGATGTGAAGGCACGGACTTGGGAGTGCGTGGTTGGTGGGCAGTCCATCACATGACAGTGAGGTGATGGCAGTGGAGAAGGAATCATGGAAACGTAGAATTGCCTAGGTTGGCAGGGACCTATCAGATCATTGAGTCCAACCATCAACCTAACTCTGACAAAAAACATCACTAAACCATGTACCTAAGCACCACATCTACCCGTCTGTTAAATCCCTCCAGGGATGGTGACTCCACCACTTCCCTAGGCAGCCTATTCCAATGCTTGACAACCCTTTTGGTGAAGAAGTTTTTCCTAATATCCAATCTAAACCTCCCCTGGCACAACTTGAGGCCATTTCCTCTTGTCCTATCGCCTGTTACTTGGGAGAAGAGACCGACCCCCACCTGGCTACAACCTCCTTTCAGGTAGCTGTAGAGAGCGATAAGGTCTCCCCTCAGCCTCCTTTTCTCGCAGCTAAACAATCCTCAACTGCTCCTCATAAGACTTGTTCTCTAAAAGGAGTGACTACTCATACGATACTCCTGAAACCGAGGAGAGAGGCCCATAGCAAGACCTTCTTCCGTCTGTGGTAGGATGCCAACAGCACACAACGGGCAGTTTACTTACTGCCTCCAAGGGTGGTCCAGTACTAATGAGACCAGTACTGAAGGTGTTGGTAAATGAGACAAGAGACACACTGCAATCTCAAGATTAAGGCAGTTAATTTCTGTCTAAAAACCAAGATTCTAGCACTGCCCATGGGAGATGATAAAAATGTTACTTAAACTGAATTTTTCATGGGTTGCTGCTAGCTGTGTGTACTTCAGTTTTAGTGTGTCTGATACGCCAAAGTACCTCGAGCTCACCACTGCAGTCAGCCGCAGTGCTTTGAGTGCAACAGGTGCTACAGAATATTGGCTGAAACACCACGGGCATCTCAACCTAGAAACACAGCACTGCAGCTTAATATCTGCCACAGCTCTTCATCTGTTAAACGTTACCACACACTGAACGTCTGGAAACAGCAGACCGTGAAACAGATATTTGTTAGGCAAGTAATGTACACCTAACACAATGAACTAATTGAGGGTCCTGGGACTTTTTCTCCTTGTCATAGATCAAATCCATCAAGCGAGCTAAAGAAGCTCGTCATGCCACGCAGCACAGGGACCTCGGACCTCAAACAGGAGAGCTGGCCCTGCAGCACAGCTACAAGAACCCAAGCGCGGTGTAGGTGAGCCCATCCCTTCAACATCATTTCCAAGATTTCCAGCACGGTGCTGCATAGCACTGGGTCTGATAACCCAGCTGCTACCGTGAAACAGTCATCTGCAAACAAGCAGGATACCAGATTTGTCTGTAGAGCGAGCCAGCACAAGGAGGCATAGCTTCACCGAAACCAGTGGGTTTCCTCTTGCTTTTTGCCAGTGTTAAATTTGGTCCATTTTCTCAATTTCAGGACTGTTAGACAGAAGCAATGAGTCATCACTCCCGCCAAATGCAATTTCTATGTGTGAGACATATGCAAGAACAGTAACTAGGTGAAAAAAACCACACGTAAGCATACTAATATGAAAGCGAACTATTACTCAGGGGAATTCTGTGTTATTCTGTAGAATTTTGTTCTTTGGGAAATGAAACCTCTTACAAGTAGCTCATGACACAGAAATACTTAGTTTTCCAATGTGATAGTAAAAGATGCTGCTTTTTTCCTTTACAGCAAAGATAGTGTCATGGACTATCACAAAACTACTCTGCTTCTGCCCTGGTTTTACACAGAGCAGTAAGCACCCTCACATCTTTGTGTAGACTTTATTTCTGAGAAATACACCATGACGATCTTTATGAGTAATGGAGATTAAGTGGCAACGTAGTCTTTCAGAAATAAGCTGGTCAGTATATATACTATAACTAGACAGGAAAACAGAACTGCAGGTTTCAGAAATAAAATGATCTATCAGTGAAGACTTTTAATATGAGAAAGGGGCTATTGTAATTATGACATATGGAGTAGAGTACTGAGGAAAGGGGAATGTGGAATTCCCTTCACGTTCATGAAAAGCAGGTTCAGCCCCAAACAGTTTCTTGAGAAGTCTTCCATGTCACTGTAACTGCCAATATCTAGGCAGTAAATGCTGCTACAAGTACATGATCCACCATTCTACTCCGTCAAATATAAAAGATCTGCTCTCCCTTTTCAAAATGTCACCCTGCTGCTGCTAAATCCCATGTCAGTACTGCCTTCCCCTGTTGTCACAACAGCCAATGGCCCTACCTGTTGCTGAGGCCGTTACGCTCCAACCGGCATTTTCCAGCCTTTGCTTTAGGTTTTGATGATGACAGATAACAAAACTGCAGACACAGAACCAAGAGTCCCCTTCATTTTTAGAGTTTTCTCGTTAGCTTTCGTATCTATAGCCAAGAGGCCTATCGATTTTTAGGGTTTTCTAGTAACCTTTTGTATCTATAGTTGAGAGTCCCATTGATTTTTAAGGTTTTCGGGTTAGCTTTCCTATCTACAGTTGAGAGTCCTGTTGATTTTTAGGGGTTTCTGGTCAGGGTTTTTATCTATAGTCAAGAGTCCTGTTGATTTTTAGGGTTTTCTGGTTAGTTCTCGCATCTATAGTCAAGAGTCCCATTGCTTTTTAGGGTTTTCTGGTTAGTTTTCATATCTACAGTCAAGAGACCCATTGAATTTTAGGGTTTTCTAGTTAGCTTTCGCACCTGTAGTCCTAAACGGGCTGTTTCTCTGCCATTTCACTGTGACTGTCTGCTCCGTGCCCCATGCGAACAACGGTCTCGGCGTGGTGGCTTCCATGGAGGGCTGAAAGTCTACTGGACACTACCAGCATTGAGGCAGAGGCAAACATCTGGCACTGTTCCTCACCTGAACTGGCCAGCCTGGGCTGCTTCCCTCACAATCCCCTCAATTAAGCCAGAGGGCCCAGGGGGCAACCCCTCAGCCTAACGGCAGGCCCCCCGACCCCTGGGTTGTTTTCACAGACGGTCAAAAAGGGGCTAAAAAGACAAGAAAGCACACACCCGGCTTGAAGAAACATTACAAAAACCCCTCTCAAGTCACCAATAAAGCCGAAGGCGACCCGAAGCCCCATAGCAGCTACCGCAGGCCCCCGCCGCCTCACGCTGAGGCGGCCCCTCGCGCCCTCCTCCGCCCCTCCCCTCCCCTCCGCGCTCGGCGGGTGGGCGTGGCGAGTGGGCGGGGCGTGGCCGGCGGCCGGATGTTGTTGTTGTTGTTCCTGCCCCGCCCCTCGCCCCCTCCCTCCCTCCGCGGAGGGTGACGGGCGCTTCCTCGCCCGGAGCCGCTGCCTCGGCCGCCGCCGCCGCTCCGTCACCCGACCCGGCACCGGGGCGTCCCCGCCGGCTTCCCGCGGCC
>VYZM01006123.1:343864-378721 GCA_013398915.1 Dromas ardeola
AGTATTCACTGTCCAGCAGGACTAGGCTTGCAGTACAAGCATAAAGCTTGAGGGAATTGTGGTCTATTGCTCCGAGTCTATTGTGGTCTATTACTCCCCTTGCATTGGCAGGGGGGGTTCGACTAGATCTCCAAAGGTCCCTTCCAACCCCAACCATTCTGTTAGTCCCATGAACTCTACTAAATTTTCAGATACTGACCTGTCCAGAAATCCGGGTCTGAATTTAGAGTAGTTTTGTGTCACTTTGCTACATTACTGCTTTAATATTTGGTTGACATTAAGTAATACCAAGAACCGGGCAGTGCAGTTTGCTATCTGGTTAAAAACAGGAAGTAAGACACGATAGACTGAGAGAGGGTTGGAGGTTTGGAAGGATGTGCATGGGCAGGAGGCTGAGGAGGCCCCATTAAAGAATCAGAAGCATGTAGCTGACTGTTTATTGTGAACAAAAGTTACCATCCAATGACTTCTCTGAAAATGAACTGGTAGCCTTAGCCTGTTCCTGGTGAGCAGATCAAAACCACAATTAGATAGTTTTCATATTGGCAAATGCAAAAATATAAAGAACAGAAATGGAGGCAAAGACTTGTTTCTTCTCCAGTACTGGAAGGTAAGTTGTGTGGGACAAGATCAGGGCCCGTTAGTGGAATCATGAAGAAGCTTGTATAGTGTGTTTGTGACTAGTAAGGGTGTTGTGGTTGAAAAAGGATGATTGCCTCATTAATTGTTCATTAATGGTCACTAGCTCATTATTACTTTAGGATCTTCCTTAAAATATTTGTTCTTTAGGTTTTGGATGAGCAATGAAATATGAACATGTACCTCCAAAATTAGGCAACTGATCTTCATGTGCTTTCTTTATTGCATCAGGTGTGAACAGTTCACTGGATGGCATCAGCCACTTTTACCTTTGTACAGCCTATAACTTTTTTTGTCGTTGATCGAGGAGCTTATTATTAAAAGTTAGATCACTGTCAGAACATTCACCGGGTGGATTTAAGGAATAGGTCAAGTCCTATGTGTATAATTAATTACTCTTGTCTGGTAGAAAAGCATGTATGTGTTTTGAAGGTCTGACAAAAATTATCAGCGGTTAAGCAAATACTGGATTGATCTGTCCCTGGCTCTGTGGTTTGATAAGTTGCTGACTGCTTCTGCCCTGTGTGTATTTAAACAGAAGCTCTCTTTTCATAGTCTATTGTCATATCCTCTCTCGTCTTACATAGGAGTCATAATGTTGAGTTTGAAATATGTCATTTCCATGACTACAGATTCATGTCAGAAAGACATTTACTATTACTTGATTTCATCCCACAGACAATGTAAGTGCTTGAGTGTCCTTTCTAAGTCGTGTAGTTAAAAGTGATTAAAGGAAAGCAGGTAAATATTATCCAAATAAAACATTCAAAGGCCTTGCCTTTTCAGGATGTGAGGCTTTTATGTAGCACTAAGAGTTATCTTCTTAAAATCACTGGTTGGGGCATGCTGCACACAATTCTAAACCGCCTTGATTTGTTTGTTGTTTTTTTTTTTTCAACATGTTAAAAAAAAAATGTTTAGTTAAACTGTTTTCACACCAGCAGAGTTTGGTAGTCAGGAATAATATTTGACCTGGTTTCTGATTACTTGAGGTGATCTCTTCTAATGGCAAGAAACTTGAAAGATGAGGAAATACACAACTTTACTTACAACTGAATTGAAAATCCAAGGTATTTCATATTCGTTTCTAAAATCATATTAGGGAGGAAAGGGAGGCATGTGAGTTTGAAATTGTGAAGAGAATATTTGTGATAGGTTGTCTGGCTGTATTTTTCAGTGACTGTTTTCCTGGGCTTTCCTGTTCCTTGACCAGTTGAGACATATGTGCTATATATATATATGTGTGTGTGTATATATATATATATATATATATATATCAGTCTGTGTTAGCTGGTAATACTGGATTTATTAGTCTTTTGCAGTGCCCAAATGATGGAGAGCTGTTGTGATGTGCTAGTGAATTTCTTTCTGTGCTGTTTGTCATCTTAGTGTATTGTATGTTGATGTAAGATAACAGTTTGGAGGGGGGAAAAAAAACTCAAAAAATATATTTTCACCCAATTCAGTTTTTTTAATATTAACTTAAGTCTGCTTACATGTTTTTGAACCTTACTCAGTATCAAGGCCATATGAGTGAAAACAGGGCTAAGTAAGAATTATGGAGGAGGAGTGTTAAGATTTGTGGAATGTATATTTTAAAGGGTTGTGAACATGTGGAACTAAAGAGTCCAGTTGAGAGCAATGAAAAAATTGTTTAGTGTCCCTATAAGAGAGGACGAAGAGGATAGTGTGTGTGTCAGTTTCATGTTTTAGGAAGATCTGAGCTGCAAACTGAAAAAAGGTTGCAGGTTGGCTGTGTCCTATACTGTAAACTTCTATACTTTGAAGTTTCCACCTCTCACAGTTTCTTTCCTCGCTGTATGCAAGGGCGGGAATTCAGCTGAACCTTTCAAGCAGAGTCATGTTCAAGAAACACTTTTTCAGGTTCCAGGAAGGTTAAAGAAAGTACTCATGCACAAGGTGAGCGTGGATCTGTTGATGACATTATGTAGAATGGGAAAGGCATAGAGCAAGCAGAGAAGAGTACGTGTCACTGAAGATGGAGTATTGTACAAAAGAAATCTAGTGCTATATGAGGACAGCTGTCTGTGGAAATGCGTCTCCAAAATATTGACCTTCAGCGTTTGATTTTAAGACACTTTTTGCTGTTTTTTGTCAGAGCAGTTGTGTCTTTACAGTGAACATGTAGCGTTCTGTGGAGTTTCTAATATTTTAACTTCCAAATTGCAGCGTGCAGTCAAGAGTGATAGTACTGAGATCCCATAATTATTTACCAAAGCTTTTAATGTATGAAATCATCCTTTTTTACTACCTGTGTATGCTGGCAAAACTGTAATACGGGAAGCTCAGAATGATGTTGGTAGCTGGTTGAGATAGCTTTGATATTTCAGTTTCGCTGCCTCACCAGGTATTAAACATCGCCACAAGCCTTGAGTAAGGACTTTCAGTCTCATTTGCTTATAACTTCACCAATGTGTAACTGTATTGGTCAGAAGTTTCTGTGCCTCTCTCTGCCTCAGCGTGTTTATAAATTCAGATACCTATAGAGCTTTGCCGGTGGAGTTGTCTTTGTCAGGTATGGCTTTTGCGATCTCCATGAATATTTGCTTGCGTTTGATGAAGCTGTCAACATTTGAATACTTTTGGATTGTGTATTCACAAAAAAAGCCTTGTTTCTGTCCTGCTGATTTCCCAGCCAACCTTCAGCATGGGACCGAGCATTACGTGTTTTTGTGACTTAAATGAGAGCAGGGAGACTTCCTTCTGCCTTTGCTTTACCTGCTTATGCCTCAGACTAAAGGACTTCCTTGGTATTCTGGGTAGAGGGGCGGCCGAAATTCTGTTTTGTCTCCTCATGTGTGGCTCAGCTTCATTTTAGTTCTTGCAACAAAAGCTGATTTGGACTGAATTACCCTTGTAGTTGGCCACTCACTTATTTCTCAAATTTATATTTAATTCCATTATTCATAGTAAAGCTCTTCTGGATGTTGAAGCATGAAGTACATGAAGATCATTCTTTGAAGAGATGTGCCTCTTAGGCATCTGTCTCTGGTGTTGATTTGATTAATTATATAGTAAAGTGGTGTTACCTTTTATTTTTGAGACTTTTGATAGCAGCTGTGTATCTTGAGCTTGGAGTCCTTCTCCAGGCTTGCCTGCTTATGTATACGGATCCAAGGGATTTTTTTGAGGCTTTGGTTCCCACTTCAGCCTGCTGGCAATTTTAAGTAGCTTAACTGACAGGGCATGGCACTTCTTTCTGACTTTTACATAACTTTTGCCTCAGCACTTGGTTCACTCGGGATTTTGGGGGAAGGGTGGATGGTCCTTCTGTCATGGAGTATTCAACAGGCTTTTCAATGGTAGAAATATGTTTCCAATAAGTATGGGTTTTCTTTATTCTGTGTTGAACTGGTAAACTTGCCATATATTTCTCTGGTTAACAATTTTCATTTGTTACTTCACCAGTTTTGAGGGATTTGTAGGAGTTGCAGAGCTACTATTCCAATTACAAATACTCAAATACACTAGGTAACTTAGGTGTGAGTAAGGTCTATGGGGAGACCTTATTGCAGCCTATAAAGGAGGCTTATAAGAAAAATGGAGAATGACTTTTTACTAGGCCTGTAGTGACAGGACAAAAGGCAATGGTTTTAAACAGAAAGAGGGTAGATTTAGAGTGGATGTAAGGAAGAAATTTTTTATGATGTGGGTGGTGAGATACTGGAACAGGTTGCCCAAGAGAAGTTGTAGGTGCCCCCTTACTGAAAGTGTGGTCTGGTTGGAATGGGCATTGAGCAACCTGATCTAGTAGAAGATGTCCCTGCCCACAACAGGGGCATTTGTACTAGGTGATCTTTGAAGTCTCTTCCAACAGAAATTGTTCTCTGTTTTACGATTCTACTGTCTGCAGTCAATGATAGGGAGGTGATCTGTTTACTTTTCCTTAAGACCATATGTAAAAGTCACCTACAGCATCAAATTCAGAAGCTGTCAAGCCTGGTGTGCTGTTGCAAACGGTGGCAACAGGCAGTGCTACTTACGGGTTGCATGCAAGTCTAGCTGTTCCTGTTGTCTGTTCTCCTTGTACTCTCAGGCATCTTCAGTAGTGCGAGGTGATGTATGTTTCAACATCGTCTTTCCTTTAGTCTCTGTTTCAGGGAGCTTGTGTAATCTCTCTTAGAATCATAGAATAGTTTGTGTTGGAATGGATCTTTAAAGGTCATATAGTCCAACCTACCCTGTAAAGGGTAGGGACGTCTTCGACTAGATCAGCTTGCTCAGAGTCCCATCCAATATGACCTTGAATGGTACCAGGGATGAGACGTCTACTACCTCCCTGGGCAACCTGTTGCAGTGTTTCACCACCCTCATTGTAAAGAATTTCTTCCTTATATCTAATCTAACGTCTTTTAGTTTAAAACTGTTACCCCTTTTCCTATCGCTACAGGCCCTGCTAAAAAATTTGTTTTCATGTTTCTTATAAGCCCCCTTCAGGTACTGAAAGGCCACTATAAGGTCCCCCCAAAGCCTTCTCTTCTCCAGGCTGAACAACCCCAACTCTCTCAGCCTGTCCTCACAGCAGAGGTGCTCCAGCCTCTGATAATCTGTGTGGCCTCCTCTGGACCTGCTTCAACAGGTCTATGTCTTTCCTGTGCTGAGCGCCCCAGAGCTGGACGTTGTACTGCAGGTGGGGTCTCACCAGAAGGGAGTAAAGGGGCAGAATCCCCTCCCTCGCCCTGCTGGCCACGCTGCTTTTGATGCAGCCCAGGATATGGTTGGCTTTCTGGGCTGAGAGTGCACATTGCTGGCTCATGTTTGGCTTTTCATCCACCAATACCCCCAAGTCCTTCTCAGCAGGGCTGCTCTCAATCCCCGAGTCTGCATTGATACCGGGGGTTGCCCCAACCCAGGTGCAGGACCCTGTACTTGGCCTTGTTGAACCTCGTGAGGTTCTCACAGGCCCACTTCTCGAGCTTGTCCAGGTCCCTCTGGATGGCATCCTGTCCCTCAGGTGTGTCAGCCACACTACTTAGCTTGGTGTTGTCTGCAAATTTGCTGAGGGTGTACTTGATTCCACTGTCTGTGTCATTGATGAAGATACTGAACAGGACTGGTCCCAATACGGAGCCCTGAGGAACACCACTTGTCACTGATCTCCATCTGGACATAGAGCCATTGACCACTACCCTCTGGATGCGACCATCCAACCAATTCCTCATCCGCTGGACAGTCCACCCATCAAATCCTTATCTCTCTAATTTAGGGAGAAGGATGTTGTGGGGGACCATGTCAAAGACCTTACAGAGGTCCAGATAGACGACATCCGTCGCTCTTCCCCTCTCCCCTGATGTAGTCACTCCATCATAGATGGCCATGAGGTTGGTCAGGCAGGACCTGCCCTCAGTGAAGCTATGCTGGCTGTCTCAAATCACCTCCTGTCCTCCATGTGCCTTAGCATAGCTTCTAGGAGGATCTGTTGTGTGTTCTTCCCAGGCACAGAGGTGAGGCTGACAGGGCAGTAGTTCCCAGGGCCCTCCTTCTACCCTTTTTAAAAATGGGTGCAATGTTTCTTCAAATCTGTTGACGCAGTCTGCGTCACTAACCTCAAGTGGAAACAAACCCAGAAGTTTGTTGCTTGCAACTTAAAGAAGCGCTTTCTTTTATCTGCGTCAACCAATCTTCTACTAGTTTCAGTGAGTGCCCTGTGTTGTGGGCTTTGGTGATTAGCAGTTAATCATTCACCTTATCCACTGCCTTCCTGAATCTTTGTACTTTGATCATCTACCCTCCTCAGCCACCTTTTCCAAGTCAGTGTCAGCCTGGTTAGTTGCCTAAGGCAGTTGCTATAGTCCCTTAATTATATTAGTCTTCCTTTTCTGTGCTTTCTCATTAACTCCAAGTCCTCCATGAATTGAGGATGCCAGAACTGCACCCAGTACTCAATATGAGGGTACGTGAGGGTTCTATGGAGAGTGAAAACGATGCCCTCTGTGTTTGTTCTTAATCACCTTCCTAGTGGTGCCCAGCATTTTATTGCTATTTCTGGCGGCTGCTGCTTGCGTTGAGCTGATGTTTAAGAGAATCATGGGTGGTGATAAAAGATCTCTCTTGTGAGCTGTAGCTGCCAAAGTGTAGTTGAGTATCACATAAGCATAGTTTAGCTTTCCCAAGATTCAGCACCTTTTATTTATCTACGCAGAAGCTCATTTGCCACCTTTTGTCCCCTGGGTTTTGCGAGGTTTTTCTACAGTGGCTCACCATTGGTACAGCACTGAACAGCCTATTTAATTACTTGGACGAAGTTCTCTATTGGCATGCAGATCATTCAGAAAAAATAAACCAGCCCTGAGAAATGCTTAGCTGCTCAATAATCATACTGTCAAAGCAAATTATATCTTTAAAATCTTCAACAATCAAGGCTCAGGTGAGCTCTTCTGCACACAACTGAGCTGTGTGTGATAGATCTTGCTGCCGATACTCAAGTCTTGAGCAGTTTAATTTCTGATTTGTGTTGTTTGTAGTATCTGATAGTAAGACTGCTTTGGTTTATATTCATAAGGTTATTAATGACAAGTGAAATTTTACACTGACTGCTATTTACCAAATTAGTAGCCAGTCATTATTAATGGCTTTTGTTAGACTGTATAGTCCCTATTAGAAGTTATTGCTCAGTCTGAGCAATAGCTATTCCTCAGTTATATCTCAGACCAGGTATTTTCAGCATGCCGGAAAATATTCAAATTTTTCTTTGAGGTTCATCCATTCCTGAACCCAAATAGCAAACTGTAAGACACAAAACACTTTTTTTTATAGACAAAGCAAAACTCTTCTAATCTTTAGATCTCTTGAAACCCAGAATTGTCAGTACCTGCAGCCCATCTCAAACTTTGTCATAGCTTTACCTTTGCAATTGGTATGTTTCTTTCAAATTAGTTAGCATTTAAGTGGTGGTTTTTTTGGTAGTATTTTGTATTCTGAAACTTACTAGTGTACGTTGTTCTGAATAAAGAAGCTGGCATTCATTATGCTTTGAACAGCTATTTAGCGTGGCCTGGGTGGAATATCACTGGATAAGTTTTTCTTCATGGTGGAGGAAAGGGGTGGTGGTAATTCAAACTGTGGCATTAACTTACTTCCTCTCTCCCCTTAAGTACTTCCCTTCACTTTTCACACTTGCCACTATTGCTTATAAAGATTTTGCTGAGTATGGGGAAGAGTCAATAGTATCAACAGAAATTTAAGAAGAGCCTATAAGCAGAGTGGATTTCAAACTGTATACAGTTAGTATAATTTTAGGAATTACTTTTAATAGCAACTGTTTTTTTTCCTGAAATTAATGCCTTTTTGGTATGAACCCTAAGAGTGTTATGAGGTGCTTGTAAGTTGTGGCATGGATTTGGATTATTTATAATTTTGGTATCATTTTGTTTTTGCAGGTTTGGACTAAGCAACAAATTTGAAGCAGAATTTCCTTCCTCTTTAACTGGAAAGGTGAGTATCTGTGTATAGGAATTTGGAATTAGAGTTAAGGTGTTATTACAAAAACAAGAGTTCCAGGTGTAGTCCATTGTAAGAGTAATAAATCACACTGCTGTGGTACTAATTAGTTTTGGGTTTTTTTTTTTCCCCGCCTTGTAGGTTGCACCTGAAGAATTTAAAGCCAGCATCAGTAGAGTTAACAGTTGTCTTAAGAAGAACCTTCCAGTTAATGTACGATGGCTACTATGTGGATGCCTTTGCTGCTGCTGCACTTTAGGTTGTAGTATGTGGCCAGTTATCTGCCTCAGTAAAAGAGTAAGTTGAACTCTTCACATAATTTTTGATAGAGTTGTAGTGGGTTTATTTTTTTTTCTCCCCCACCTTTAAAAACTGTGTCTAGAACTTACTTAAATCAGTTTGATTTCATGCATTTTGATATCTGTTGTCTGTCATACTAGTTAAAGTCACAACAGACACCAGTCAGAACTTTGAGCTTATAACTGACTGAGTGGTAGTATAGCTGAATGTCTTTGCTAGAACCATGTACTCTACAGCACTTATTATTATTGGAGAGACTTTCAACTTACTTTTCCAATAGCTGCATCTTCTCTGTGATACACTGAGATTTTAAGAATTTGGCAGTGATTGAGTGGCAGTTTTATTTTAGTGGCATCTGATTACACTGTAGCCCGAATAGCCATATGTTTTTGTTTAAAAGGCAGTTTTTTAAAAGGTAATAATTGATTTTTCTTTTTGGATTTTCCTTCCAAGCTGTAGATAAGTAAGTTGGTTTTTTTAACATTAAGAACTAGAAAGTAGCATTTTGCCTGTGTAAACTTTGCAGTTAGTGTATTGTTCACAACAGAAGCTCATTGCACATGGCTATTTTTCACTTCCCTTCCCTCAGTGCACTTAATTAGGCTACCCTCCCATCTCTTCTGTTTTCACGTGTGTAAAATTGTCTTTAGCTAGTCCTGTTTCACTACTTTGCAAGAATTCTCTGTGCCTCTCCATCCTCTCCTCATTATTAGCAGTGTTCATCTTTGTTTCATGGCTAGGCTTGCATATATTCTCTCTCATGTAATACCTCTTAATGCTACAAATTGTGTACAATTCAGTACACTGAACGTCATCATGATTTTGTTTATCAGAGTCCTCATTTTACAGGTTCAGTAAATCAAAGCATTCTAAAAAAAATATTTATAGGATGAACGCTGATCGTAACAAAACCTGTATGCGTTTTTCTATCATCTAACTTCCTGTGTTAAGGTCTTAATGCGTAGTCCCTTTGAGAAATTATTTAAGGCTAGTTTTAATTGTGTACAAAATAAGGTAGAGAAGTGTCCTGGTAACATGGAGTCAGTGGGGAAAAAACCAAATGTTGGTGTCAGCGTGAATTATATCAAACCCTAGGTTTTCTGTCTTTAAGCTGTCACAAAATAATAAGCGTCCTGTAGCATGATCCATGTCCTGAAAGTCTGTTACAAGAAATTATAATTTGCTGATTGCTTCTGCAGATAAGTTGGGGACTTAACTAGCTTGCAGAGAAGACTACCTTTGCCGTTCTAGGCCTAGCTCTGTTAGTTACAGACACAAGGAAAGCTTGCATTGCTAATGTCCATGTTTAACTTCTAAAGGAGAAAGCTTCTGGTGCTCTTAGTTTGACCCATTTTTCTCACATAGTGTGCTGTTGTAGCCGGAAATGATAGCAGGATGTAACATGGTAGGGGCTGATGCTGCTAGTGTCACAGTTTTGCCGATACAAGGCAGACTAACCTAGTCAGTGTGAAGTAATAACTTACATTTGATCTCTTTTACTGCTCGTTTCTGACTTTGCTGTGTCTTAGAAGAGGGTTGTGTTGATCAAATGATCCTCCATGCTTTGACTTCTTCAGATCTCCTTTCACTGTCCAGACTCCAGCCATAGGTAGAGTCACAACAACCAGGATTCACTTCTTGAGAAACAGGGATTCAGGATGACATGTGCCTGTTTCTTCCCTTCATCTTTTAGATACAATGGATTCTTTCCCAGTGACGCTCATAATGTAAAACAATTATAACAAACAGACAATAAATAAACAGTTACTTTTTTTACAGTACCTGCACTTGTCTGAGAAGTGTTGCCCAGAGAGCTTTGCTAATTCATCCCTGTCCTAAGTGATTCCTAGGGAAAGGACAGTTACTGGGAGCTGGCCTGTGTTCCATCCTTTCCTGCAGTGATCACAAAAGACTCCCAAGAACCATGTAATTAGAGAGCTTGATTTCCTAAAGCAGGATGGGAGTGTTCCCATGCAGAACTGAAATTTGTGTGGAACATGTTTTAATCGCACAATAAAATTATACTAGCCCTCATCTTTGCTCTTTTATACTAAAACAGAAGACTAACAAATTTGTTTTGTTGAATTGCATATACAGTGAGCTAACAAGTGGGAGTGTTTTTGAAGTTAAGGATTTCATTAAATGAAACAACTGTTTCAACTATACAATTGCTTGCTTTTAATACAGAAGAGTAATTTTTTCTCAGAATGACCAGTTAAGAAATACCTGTTTTAATGAGGCTGAATCAATCTACCATGCACTTAAATTGCTGGTAGACTTTGCAGCTCTTTTTCAGAGAAACCTTTTTTTAAGGTTCATGTAGACAAAATGAAAGCCACGGCTTCAGAGTTTGTGAAGTTACAATAATTCTCTTAATCTTTCTCTGTATTCTGTATTTTTACCGCTTCTCATTGACTTTTTTAATTCTAACAGAATGTTATCACAAATGTAAATACAATTTTTGAAATTACAGACAATTATTGAAAGTTTGTGTGCAATGGGAATATATGCTTATTTTTGTGCAGTGAAAAATAAGTTAGGGGTTTGTCTCCTTAAATCTGCAGGTGCTTCGAACTAGGAATTTATTAAGTCACAGACATTTGTAAGCTTAATTGTTAATTATATCACTTTAATGTATTTCCATGCAATGAAAGCTTTCCCTTCACTGTATTTTTCTTTTCAGTGCTTTGTTCAGTGCTAGTTTTGGAAGTCTTTGTACAGTATTGTTTCCATTCTTCTTTTGCATTGAGGTATTTGAGAAAAAGCCTGCTACTCTTCACCAGTAGAATAAATGTTTAATTTGATTCAATATCTTATTGCCTCTCTCCTTTTATGTGGTCTTGATTCGATTTTAATGAATAAAAGCTGCAAGAAAATTACAGGAAATACAGTCCCTCGTTTGCAGATCTAGATCATCAATGATCTTCAGCAGTTTTACTCATAGATTGTACCATCCTTTTCTGGGACAAGTTCCAGATTGTACAAATGAACATGAAGTCTTTAAGTTATTGTTCTTTAAATAAAGAGAATGACATAGTGAATTATAATTCGAAAAGCACTATGGGCTGAGGTGCCCATTTGAAGCCACTTTTTCAAATGAATTGACACTCATTTTCAGTATTAACTAAATGCTGTAGTTCCCAACGCGTAAATAGGATAAATAATTTCAACAGAAGCGGTAACAATGAAAGCTATGATAGAATTGCAGTACCGCTGGATTTCTTAAAAGCTGGTATTGTACGTGTAAATTGCATGTTTCTGAAGGTTCATGGGCAATCTCTTAAAATGAATAGAATGTGATGTTTAAGAGCGATCTGTGCTTCATACTTTCAAGAGCTACTTGTTTGTTTGTGAATTCACACAAAGCTGATGAATGCTGCTTAAGCCTGTCACTTACGTAGCAGTTTACATCTTCAGAGTGCTGTATAAACATAAGCTAATTACAGCTTCCAAAGTATCGATTAAATTAAATTTGTGGCGGAGGAGCTGGAACAAATTTTCTTAAATGCAGTAGTCTTGCTTGTTGGTGGATGATACTGATGTTAAAGTACACTAGCTCAGTTTATTGAAGCTATGAATACATTACACTTATTTTCAAAACTGAAGGAAATATGTATTTTTCTCCTCTGCCTATCTGCCACTTGGCACTGGAAGTACTCTATTAACATAGTGCTTTTCCAAGCAGTTCCTCAAGGGAATGACTGAAGGTGCCTTGTTTTTGAAGTCTCTGTTGTGACAATTTACACTGTAACTCAGTTTGGAAGAATCTTTAAAATTGTAATGTAATTATTATGTTTATCCTAACCAGAGCACAGGATCTCTCTATTGGCTCTAGTCAGCTTAGGAAAACTTTTTTAAAGTAGAACTTGTACGTACCAAATATGCATTCTTGACCATTGTCTTCAAATATACTCAGGCACGTTTAAAATCATCTCTTCTTTTACTATTAGCTATGAAATGAAAACTTTAAAAGAATCAGAAGATTTAGACGTGGTATACTTTTCTTTAAAAATTGTTCACTATAATTTTCGTCAGCTTGTAGAACACTATAAATGTGAAATCATGATGTGTATAGCTCTGAGGTTGTTGTTATTATTTTTTTTTCTATCTCTGAAATCAGATTTTATTTCTTTCAGAGCACCCTGTAAAGGTTTATCAGGTTTTCATGTGCTTTCCTAAAGGGTAGTGAGTTGTGTAGAGTAGTGAGTTGGTGCATAACGAGGCGTGGGAGCAGATAGTTCTGCCACGTCTTTTAATTTGTAATCCTACTTGGGATGGGCAGGGCAATAAGATGGCCATAAAGAATATTTATGTATATAAGTAAATCACAAAATATTAGTTCATTTCTTTATAGGTCAAATGCAAATCCTTTAGTATTTCAAAAATATGTAATCTTAAGTTAAATTTGTAATTTCATGTATTCTTGATAATAGGTTTTATATTAATCTTAAATGCAGCATATATCTTTTGTTTCTGTAGTGAATGTTCTAAATGCTATTTAAAATTTAATTGCATTTGTAATTAGAATGATACCTGAACATTCTAATATTAATCAAAATAATACACGTAGGACTAACGTTTCTGTATTATAGCGCCTTTTACATTGTGATGGCTAAGGCATGTAGGTGGAGCCATAGATGATGCAGTGGTTTGGTTTTAATGTTGCTTTCTGTATTGCTTTACATGTCCAATTTGACATGTTTCTGAAGAAACAAATGTGAGCTAGTCGAAATTCACATAGAGCTGTTTTGAAAGCATGCTAAAAATGGTCTAGCTTGTTGTCAGATTTGTAAATCGGGTTAGGAAGGTTCATTTTTAGGCAGTCTTTAGCAACTTGTAGATGATGCCAAATAGAGAGCATATGCAAACGCTGTTGAGCAAAGAGTTAGAATGCAAAATTATCTGAAATTCATATGATAAAATAAGTAGAAAGCACTTGCTAGCCTGTGTTACTGTAAAACAAACATAAAACTAGAATGGGCTGCTGGCAAAGTGTGAGGTAGTGACAGTTCTGTGCCTCTTGTCTTGCATTTTCTCAAAGTAGTCTTGCTCTGGGATGTATTCACTTTTTCACTTTATTACACAGAAAATAATGTTTTACCCTGGTTTAAGTGAAGCACTCTCAGGAACTCAAGTACTATATATAAGTAAAGTAACTTGTTATTTAACAAAAAAAAAAAAATTAGTTCAAGAAACATGACTGCTGACAAAACAGTTGGGAGGATGAGAGGGGCAGCTCTTCTACAAAAGAGTTGAAGGAGTTGGTAAATCTTCTACTGTGCCAAACACATGTAAAGTGGAAAGTGACTGCTTGCTTTTTATTTTGTTCCCTGTAAAAATTATTTTTGCTGAATTTTGGAATAAATTGCTGAATTTGGAACAATAATGATGATGGTGATGGAAAATATATTTTTTAAGTAGCCAGATTTATTTTTTCTAAATTGGTTAACTAGCTACAGGATTAACCTGCTTGGGATTCTGTAGTTTTCTGGTTCAATCCTAGATAAGAAAGGCACTGTAGAGGCTGTCCCTTTCAGGGGGAATCGTTCTCTTCAGCGTGCACACTGGTGAAGAATTTTTTTACAGGGCCTTCTAGAGTTATTGTGTTAAGTTGTGTTGCCTTTCAGTCTTCTTGGCCATGTAGCTCCTCTTCCATTCTTGGCCCCTGCCCTTAGACAGTCCTCACTGCAGGAGTCAAAGGCTTTTACATGCTAATAAATTAAACCTGGGCGTGCTCCTAGGAATTGGTGCTTTATAATGCGTACTCTAAGAGAGGTCCCTGGCAGGCTTGGGGTCTGTATCCTGTAACAATTCCTAGGCATTATCAGAATGCTCCAGGCACTACAAGTGGTTCGGAGGTTATGAAAACTGACTGATATAGATGTAAGCTGTTCCCTGCCAGCTGGCTTCAAGGGAATGGGAATGCTTCTGGGCACAGGTTCCTTTTTTAATAGAGATGCAACCTGAGATTCTTTAGTTTCTCCACCTGCACTGCCTTGAACTATGTTCCATAGCATACTACTGGATATTTTGGAAATAAAGGACGGAGACACAAATTAACACCTCTATAACCTTAAAAGAGAAGATGTAGGTGGAATTTTCATCCACATTCAGTTTGTAATTTCCCACAGTGGGTGACACCAGATGAGTTATTTGGTGAAGTTTCAATCCTATTTTCATCCTTGTTACGGTCAATTCCATTTTACGTGTTCATTTTCTGTGGCCCTTTCTGTGAGAATGTCTTTCAGCAGGAGGTGGATGCTTTAGATTGTCATGGTCAGATTTGAATAATTTGTTTGGAGAAAACAGAGCTTCATGGTTTTTGTTTCCTTATAATGACAGAGAATCAGAGCTAGAATTTAATCGTAGAATAAAAGAGTTAAAAATCTTCATTTACAAATTCAAGTACCAACATTAGTTATATTCCTGATGCTTCGTGGATCAGTTCAACATCTGTCTGCCTGTGAAATGTGTTGTTCTACATCTCCATTAGGCCTTCTCAAGGGAAGTGTGTTAATTTTACCAAGGTCAAGACCGTTTCTTTTACAAGGCTTCTCCATAGTATGAAATTTCCAACAATGGTTGGTTCTAGTCACTGTCATCTCATTACGGAAAGTAGCTAGCTACACTTACTTGGTGACTTAGCTCTTAGAGGACAACTAAAATACCCAGTGGCCTTAGCATCTTGAGTCTTTCGGATTGTCTATATTTGAGAGGAAATGTATATAAAAAGTTTATTACAAAAAAATCAACTTTTAGGAACTTCCCCTGATAATTTCTCTCTGCCACGTGTTTCTATCAGTTCATACATTGGTGATAACACTACAAAATGTTCTCCGTTGTGCTCCTGGATAATGTACATGGGGTGTATGTTTCTGTGTACCTTCTTCAGTCTCCACAGATTTCATGGCTTCAGTGCTTTCTTAAAAAACAGCCTAGGAGTTTGAGAATCGAGGTAACCAGAGTCTCTGAGGAATGGTCTTTGGCTTAGATAGTAAAAACCGTTACATGCAGTGATGTCAAATAATGTTGCTCTCCTCTTTATATCAGCAGGCAATGAGGTGGAAGGGACCTTTGCAGAAAGTAGTCAATCTGATTTGATTCATTAACCTTTAAATTCGTCTCTCTGTGATGTGTCAACCCAGGGTTGAGACCCATACAAATTAGGTCAATTTATGGATCGTGTGAGGATATGGGACAATATCCTCAGGGCTATCTTTTGGAATGTGAAATTACCTGAGGTCAACTTGATGCTCTTGGTTCTTCTGCTCCAGAATTCTGCTGATTACGTTTATCTTTGCCTGATCAGGACCTTTGATCTGTGCTTTGTTCTGGGCTTACTTTCTGCCCGGGATCATCTGTAAGGTAAGATGAGATGCAGCAACAGCAATCCTGTTGGACAAGGCACTTATTTTAAGATTGTATGAAAAGCACCAGAATGCCACATTTATTTTCAGATTATTCTTCAATCCGTGTAGCATGGGCTTCACTCACTTTCTTGAATGGATGCTGCAGTGGCTTCTGGGATGAGCACCCTTACAATAGTCTCTAGTGAGAAATATCCCAGGTACAAATAGGAAAGATGATGCAAGATGCGCCTAGGTGGTTGAACAGACCCCTTTCAAACTACTGTATGTGCTGAAGCAGGTATTCCAGGATGTCAGGATCTGAAATCAACTCAGGTTTCACCTTCATCATCTTTGGCTTTCACAAATAGAGAATTCCTCAGTAAGATGGGACTCTTACCAATTTACAGTTTCTAAAGGTTTATTTGTGATGCAGTGTTCAAGGTGGGGACTTTCTCAGCACAGATAAAGATACCTGTAATACAGTTATGCATGTTCTGAGTACAGCGTTGGCATTTTTGCACCACCAATATGGGCCTCAAAATTGGCTTTGGGGATGTTTTGGCACGTTGAAAATGTGTCTCAGTCGTGTGGCTCAGTTACCTTCTAACTCTGTATTTCATTGTTTGTGCTGACAACTAAATTACTTGGGTATAAATTTTGTAGTCAGGTTTATCTTTGTTTGGAGAATGAACAGAAAATCCTGCTTCCATCATTTCTCTCTGAGTGAGGTGGTGAGTTCAGACCTTTGATAGGATCCTCTGCCTTTCTTCCATGGGGTATAATACAAATTCTGGCCACATGAGAATCAACAAAAATCTTCTTAAATTGGTCTCTTTGTATTTTGAAATTTGACCATAAAGTGTATTTTTTTTCAGGGCAATATTCAAAATTATTAATACTTGATTGTGTTAAAGTTTTATATGAAGTAATTTGAAAATCTCCACGTACTATTTATTGGACTAATGTTGCACTACATCTATATATGTTTTGGAGTTTTCAGATGAGAAGTCAAAGATCAAATGCATATAGTGGGAGATTCTTCCGTTGTCCCAGACAACTATTAATAAAATTGATAGTGGAGGATCCTGTTGTTACTGTCCATGTTGTTTCCCCGCTTAAATAAAGACAAAGGGAGGTACTCAAATTAGCACCGTTTTGGGTGTCATGTAAGATCCTTTTGTTTAATATTGTAGCAGTCATTCACTGATTTACAGCGGGATTTGAGAGGGCTTTGGCCCATTCACTAATAGGGTTTAGTGTACCCTGCGTGTTCGCGGTCATGCGCTGCAAGAGGGGAGCCCTGTGGCTGCACAGCCTCCCAGTCCAGGTCTGGAATTGGAAGCAAACTTCACTAGATGCTGCAAAGACATAACTGAAAGATCTTGCAGTTAGTAATTCAGGTAGTAACACACTATTTGTAGTCGATACCGCCTTGTTTCTGCATGAAAAGTTCATACTTGGTCTTCCTATTTTTTTTTGTCTTCCATGTTTAAGGGCAAAACTTTATTTTACTCAATTGGGAGCAATAAGCATTGGTGAAATTGTAGAGCTGGACTTTTTTGGTAGTCTGATTTTTCAAAAGATGCTGTCAAACAGGAATATCTTTAAAGACTCAGTTATTTTAGAGGAATGTTTCATTAAACATTGGATCTCGATAGTTGATTGAAGAAGTCTATTTCACAAAATTCTGTGGATTACATTAAAGACTGCTTTTTTCATGGAGTATGTTACAAAGCATACTTTCTTATCATTGGTATGCTAAAAAGTGGACTTGAATTGCAGTTTTAGCTTTGCTCAGATATTGGATTGGGTTTTTTAAGAAAAAAAATTTAAAAGCTGGATAGTATTAAATCTTCCTAATAAGCAAGTCTCTCTTCCACTTAATTTGTGCTTTTGTTGTGGCTAACAAATAATTTGCTGTATGGGTTTTTCTGTACACCATTGATAGAATATATAAGCTTGTCATCCTAGTGTGCTGGAAATGCTACACTCAAATCAAGTGTTCCTTTCTGGTTTTGTATATCCTCACCTGCTCCTCACTGTAAATCATTGAGATGTCAAGAGCAGTGATTAATTAAGCTGCACGTGCAAGTGCTTTTTTTCACCTGTCAAGTAGGAAGAAAACTTACTATAGTGAATTGTGTGATGCCGTTTAATTCATTTCTTTTTATTCCAAGCTCTGAGGTTTGCAGAAATATTTTACAGTCTTATTTTCATTAACATTTCTGTATTAATAACATGCTGTGAGTTGGGAGCTGTGACTATCCCAAATTATACTACAGGAAGGATTGTGTTTAAGCTCTGGGAACATAAATAATCGTGGTTTCGAGGCTGTGCGTGTTTTTATCTCGCGCTAGTCAAGTGACTTTAAACTGGCTTCTTATTTAAATAAACCAATTAATAGTGCATAACTACCTATCAATTTCTTATTTATGTGTATGTATTGTAATATATATGTAATTTTATTGGAATTTGAAAAGCTTGGATGTTTTTCACACTCTTTGGGGCAAACAATGAAATTAAATTGTATAGTGATCTTAATCTGTTATTAAAAGGTCCTGGAAAAGGAAGATTACAAGGTAGATTCAGGTTTTGAATCGGTTTTGCCATTGGTTTAGCAGCGGGTGGGCAGGCAGATGCCTGCTCAGAGTAGAACCTATTGCCATTTTTCACCATTGATAGAGTAGCCTTTCAGAGTCAATGAGCTCTGTCAATGTGAGCTTGTCAAGGCTACAACTTCATAGACCTGAGAGGCGGTTTGAGAGGTCAGCCCTTTTCAGGTTTGCTGTGATGCAAATGAACTTTAATGCTTAAACAACTATTGGAATTTTTATGTCTGCTCCTTGTTCTTTTTTCTTCACAAAGTCATTGACGAGACATTCAGTGCTTTTTAAATTGGAAGTTGCATTGTGCTAAAGACCTAGTACAGATTTACGGAGGGCTGAAAGCAGTTAGATCATGTTCTTTTCATGGTGCGATTAGAATCAAATCGATTTCCCTACAGCCTTCAGCATTCAGATGGCAATTTTAACAAAGCTTGGGGGCTAGACAAGGGACAAAACGACTGAACTGAATGTTAATTACACTCTGCAGCCTTATTTTCTTTTGATTTGGAGCTGACTGGCAACTAAATTAACAAAAGTGTGACCATAACTGCTGCCCTATTTTCATTTAAAAGGAGAGCAGACTCTAAAAGGCTATCTTTACAAAGAAACAAGTGAGGTCTACTGATTATTGTTAAAGGGCACTGTCTTTAAAAACATAATAATAACAATAACCCCGAAAATACTCAATTCCCAATTGATGTGATAAATTAGTTACTGGTACATCCACCTTCTGATAATTCTTTGACTTGTGCTTTTTGAAATAAAACATGATAAAAATTCAGTGTAATGATTGCTCATAGATAGCAATGATCTAATTTTAATCATGTGACCACAGTCCATGCTTAGATGTGTTTCCCCACAACTGCTTCGGCATTAAAGTAGGGAGAAACCGATGTTTGAAAAGCGAGATGTTAATATTTGGTGGGTAAGGAATAATTTGTTGTCGGATTTTTATTTTACTCAGACATTCTTGTTCTCGTGACAGCATTTAGTTTGATTTGCTAAGGTTCATTTACAGTACTTGTATTTTGTAGTAATAACAGCAAGATGCTTTCTCATCCCTTCCCCGCACCCCTCTCTGCCTTGTAAGGAAGCTGCAGCTGCACTAAGTTGTATTTGATCCTTGTCATTGCTCCGTCCTTTTGCACCTGCAGCTCTGTTGGTCTCATCTTAACACCTGGCACCATGAATTATCCTCTTTTTATTCAAAGTCAGTAGCAAATCCCATTTAGAGCTAAGCAGCATATATTCTGGCAGTCAAATGACCATAAATGTCAGAATGTATTTCTCGAATGTAAATATAACTGAATAATTATACTCAAAATGCTGTGAAACTTTACAGCACAGAGTGTCCTTTAATACTAGCATGCATAATCTTAAAAAGCTGTGCAGAACAGCTTTCAGGATTCTCTTATCCGAAGGATCAAGTGTGGAGAACATAGGCAGTAAGACTGCTTTAGAATGCTAAATACTGGGTTTGCTCTTTATACAAATCACAGATTTAGTAATATTCAGTTGTGCAGTTTACTGTAACTTTCTGCATTTGGTTTTCAGTCTCTAAAATCTGGATATGAATGTAACAGAAATTTCTCTGTTGTTTAGAGTATTGCGTATTTGTACTTGACCTACAGCACTGCAAAATAGTTTGCAACGTTTGTCAGTTTAGATGCTGACCTTCTTAGAAGCTTTTAGAGCACTGGTACTGGGGGAGCAGTGTTCCTGCTTTTATACTTAGTTTCAAAATTTCTGTGGTTTTAAAGTTCTAACTACTACAAGAACTGGAAAGCACATATATGAACAAGTCTTTGTTCCCAAATGGTTGAAGATAGTTATTTGGGTGTCATAAAAAGTTATTTCAGTTCTAGTTACTATTTAATACCAGAGAAGTTTTGATAGTACTACAGACCACCCTGTACTCAGTCACTGTCCTGTACCTCTCTCCTTTTCACACAAAAGCAGCTGCGAAACAAAGTTTTTCTAAAACCAGTCAAGAGTAAAATTCTTTCTCATTTGTCTTCCAGACACGAAGATCGATTGAGAAGTTATTAGAATGGGAAAACAATAGGTTATACCACAAGGTGAGTGCCGCAGGGAGCAGCTTCGTACTGTTGGAGTTTGAATTGCACAGTATGGAAACAGATGCTTTTGTTGAACGAAAAATATGAAAGGTGGACAAATGGGCTAGTCTGTGTGCTGCAATAAAATACAGCTCATTTTTCTTCTTTTTCTTTCCTCCTTGTCTAGCTGTGCTTGCATTGGAGACTAAGCAAAAGGAAATGTGAAACGAATAACATGATGGAATATGTAAGTTAAAGGGCTGTTTTGTGAGTTTCTCTATTAAATGATCATTTATTTTGCTTCTGATCTTATTCTTTTCATGATTATTAATCAGTAAAGGTGTCAGGAGCTTAATCGCCTGAGTGCAAGGATTTTCTACGGTTCACAGATGCATGGTTTCATGTGCAGGACTGATTTATAAAGTTATGAATGACTTGAAAACAAGGCTTCACTGTGTTCTGAAAAATAATAAATTAATTGCCAAGATAAAATAGCTTGAACATGTGCTGATGGAGTGTGAAATTTTAGATGCTGTATAAAGAATAACCACAACTTTGGTTACGCAGCAAGTCAGATATGGCTGTTTTATATAATGCTAATCAAGTCTAAAAGTATGGAAGAAGACCTTTCAAGTAAGCTGTTGGAGCTTAAGAAGCCTTTAGCCTTTTTAGATTTTAACTGCCCCTTACCTCAACTGTCTTGAAAGTATCTTTATCTCTAAGTGGTGTCGCTAAAATATTTTCAAGTCTCTCTCTGGAGTTTTAACTTAGTTCAATCTTTGGCTGAGATTCCATAAGCCCTTCTTGGAAATACACAGTGAGAAGTTATACGCGGTTTAAAGTGAATGCTGTCCAATGTGGGATTTCAGCTTGTTTGGCTTGCAACCTTCTCTTTTGGTGCTGTTTTTATTTTCAAAACGTCTTGGAGGCACATAGAATAGGATGAAATTAAGCTGCTAAAAATATAAGAAACATTAGAATTTGCATAATTCCTTTTAATGCTGTAGGAATTAGGTGATAGGAAGGGTTAACTTATTTTTAAAAATAAAGATTAGCCTTTGAGAAATATCTACTGTATTAGTTCTAACTTATCTGTGATATTTCATTACATGGTACTCAGTCTATTCTTTGAAAGAGCAAAGCTATCATGCATATAAAAATTTTATAAGTGATTAAATAGTTGGAAATTGTGTTAAAAGGCTTTGTTTTAGTCTTACCCTTTTTCCTGTTTCTACATTAGATCTTATTTCTAGTCTGAAACATAAGATCTTTAAAATGCATTTTTTACAGAATGGCTCTATTCAGTTCACTGAATAAGCAGACTTTTTGTAACATCTGTTCTTCAAAATTTTTTGGTTTAGATGTATGAGATGTGACTGAAAACGGAATAAAGCAGATTTCAGAAAGTACATTTGAGTTTTACCTAAATGAAGTTTTTTTTTTTTTTTTATTTTAGTGAAAATTTGTTTTTCTACAGGAAAACATTGTCAGGTCCAATGTTTTGCAGATTCAATTGGTAAAAACACATACAGTGCTAGTTCTGTAAATAAAAAAAAAATGTTGCCCAGCAACATTTACCAATGAACATTCATTCTATTAAAAAAAGTTTAAAATCATTTGACCTGTTTTACATTAATAATATGTAAGCATGAGCATGTAGTTCTACAGGATAAAGATGTAAGGTCTTATTTTCAATTTGTGAAACACCTAATATATTATCTCTGGATATATTTCATGAGAAAATTTTTACAAAACTTCTCTGTACCGTTTTCTCATTTTCAGTGAATTGATTTGCTAGTCTCTTAAAAGCTACCCTTAATATCATTTTAATGATTTAAACAATAAATATTTATCCTCAATTTTTTTTTCAAAATAGGTGATATAAATTAGACTCTTGTACCCAAAACTTGGTGCTTTGCCAACTTGAGGTTCTAGATCCAGTTGTAGATGCTAAATTAAATAAACAATTAAGTAAATTAAATAAAGACAAGATATTCTTACGCTTTTGGCATAAACACTGTGTTCCAGCTTTACTTTTTGCTCCCTTTTTGAAACCTTGCCTGAATGCCAGAAGCCCTGGTATTTCTGAAGCATCCAGTGGCTGACTCATGTCAGTGATCAATGGATTTTGAGCAGTTTGCATCGCTTCTGTAAATCAGTCCCTTCTGAATATCTCTAAACATTAAATTCTGCACCCGATTTTGGCATTCATTATTTCAAAAGTGTTTGCCTTAGAAATAAAATCAGAGATTGACTTCTTTTCCGAAGTTCAGTATGCTATCAGAGATGGAAGTATTTACGTTCTAAGCAGCCAAGGTGTGTTCTCCTTTACAATCAAAAACATTTAGAAATTACTTTTCAACTACTTAGAAAGGCAAGCTCCCCTTACAATTAAAATCTTCAGTTATGTTACCGGATGCATTTATTTGTTTATGAATGTAACCATGCCGCTGTATTATGACTGTCTCTCTGAAGAAAGAAAATGCACGAGTGAACATTCTCTTTAAACTTTCAATTGAAAGTAGGATAAATACTTGGATTGTGATCTGGAGTGTACCCTACCATGCGTCCGTAGCTCAGAAACACATATGTTAAATTTGAATCGGGACCATAAGAGTAACCATGCAAAAGCATTAGTCAAGTTTCTTGTGAGCTTGCAGATTTGTTAGATAAGGGAACTTCGCAAAGGTTGATACGCCTTTCTATACAAGTTTTGAAGTATAAACTTGATTTAGAATCCTATATTAAGTGGAAACAATTTTGAAGTAAAGGAAATTGCATGTGTAATTGAAAATTAACTTTGCATACATCGTGCCTGCTGTTTTTTTTTTAAATGAATATGTTTCTCTCTCATATTTTTTCCTAATCAATTTATTGTATTAAAGAGTAATTAAGTAGTAGCTTATTTCACTTTGTTTAGATGTGTTAGGTATTGGTAGGCAAACTTTTCCAATCGAATTTGATTCTTTACGAGTTTTGGTTTTCTAACCTAAAACAATTATATCAAACATGACTTTTCTAATGATGTCCTACCTAAGAAAAGCACTGTGATCTTTGATCGTCATTACAACTTGATGTACTGAAAAAAAAAAAAGACAAAAAAAAAGCATGTGAATTATTGTGGTAGACAATAGAATTGCTGCCATCTTCCATTTAATATACATTTGTTTTCTTTTTATACAGGTCATCCTTATAGAATTTTTACCAAAGACACCGATTTTTCGACCGGATTAGCATTTGATTTATTTATAGAGACTTACTCAAGTATGTTGTCTTTCCAATGGTGCCTTGCTTGGTGCTCTCCTGGTGGTGACATAGCATTGGTTCTACAGAATCTTGTGGTGTTTTCATTCTTTTTTGTTTGTTTTTTTTGTTTGTTTTGTTTTGTTGTTTTGTTTTTTAAAAATAAGAGCATGTTCTAAGTGCATTTGGTCAAAGTCTGCAAAGTCATTTCACGCAACTGTTAACTACTTCTTAAGTTATTGTTACTTTTACTACTTCTGTTTATTACTGTATCTTGATTTTCAAAGAGTCTTTTATATGTGTGCGCGCGTGTGTGTACATATATATATATTACTATAAATACACAGCTGAAAATGGTATATAAGTGAGCAGGTATTTTTTTATCCCAAAATGACACAACTGATTGACTGTACATTGTGCAAGTCCTTTTAATCATTCATTTACATGCTGAAGTACCTTCTGAGATCTTCCTAAACTTTTGTCAGTGACTAGTCAATTGTAAATATTTTTATTTCTTTTTGGGATATTGGCTAGCCTCTTCCAACAAAAGAAGGAGATGAAGTTCTTTTTGAAACTGTGTTTTTTGGAAACCAAATGTCACTGCATTAGCAGAAGTCTCTGTGCTTTTCATGAAGAAGTCCTGTCAGCTGGTTCTGAAAACGTTCTTATTTAAGGATTTAAAAGAAAAAAAAAGGCAGCAAAATAGAATTATTTTACTCGGAGTAGAAGAATAGCTGAGAGAATTGCATGCATCTGGTTAGTAGAACTCAAGATCACAGAAATATTAGTATTGCAGATTATAATGTAGCTGTTTTAATTCAGGCTAATGCCATCTATCAGCTTTATTCCTACTGTTTACCAGATCCTGTACACAGGGGTGCAGAAGGACTTGTTTTACTAAAACTTATGTCCAAGAGGACCTTTCAGGGTTTTTTATTTGTTTGTGTTTTTTGTTGTTGTTGTTTTAAAGCCACATAAGCAGAAAAAAAGTTATTGAAGAAATCTTGAACAGTACAGTTCCAGATGCAAATGCAGATGCCATGTATTAAAAATAATTAAAGCAGGGTACACTGGGCAACAGTGTAAGTTTAAATGTGTTAGATAATTATTTATTGCACCCTTGCTTCTGCTCGTTTTGGTTTACAAAGCTTGTTTTCTGCACAAGTATAAGACTCTCTTTTTTAACTGGATATATGATATATGCTTGGGTCAGGCCAGTTGTATTTTGTTTCTTCTACTTATATCTTAGTTGTACATATCTTCACGCATAGTTGTTTGGGTTTTTTTAATTGCAACTCAAAATCATATTTTTAAATTTGCTTTAGGTATCTAAAATGACTGTACATGAACATTATTGTAAGCTAAGAATATGTTCCTTGTACAGTTGTGGTAGCAAGCAATAATGTGAATATATGAAAAACCAGATATACTCTGCTTAGTATTTGTATGAATGAAAAGTTGATACCACTACAAGAATAATCTTCTCTTTCTAATCTTTTAAATACAAGTTTTATTTCAAGGTAATACAGGTACCTTGATGCTGTGAACTATTTTTCTATGTCTTCAAAATATTTATTCTCTGTAAAGTATTCTCTAGTATTATATTCCTAAATTGTTGATAGTGGGAGTGGTCTAGAAAGTTTTAAGTTTTCTTAAATCTAAGCCTTCTGTATCTGTTCCCAAAACTCATCCTTTGCTCAGCTTTTGTCTGTGGATTCCTGCTGTTTATTTTGAAAATAGCTCAGCTATGCTTTTCATCCAAGCCTACAAGTGTGTTTCGTTGACTTGACAGAAGATGGTTTTTAATTAACAAATACCAACTTTGTGCTGCCCCAGTCTTCTGAGTCCCACAATGGTTTCTCTGCAAAGTTAACTGATTATAAATTAAAAAAAAAAAAAACAAACAAAAAACCAAAAAACCCAAACCAACAATTTCAGCCTCTTCTCTAGTACAAATCTGGGTCTGCAGCACTCCCCCTCTCACTCAGAAGTATTGGGTATAATCTCGGACCAGTTTCAGGCTATGTGGGAGGCCAGAAGCCCAACATTGATGGCAGCTGAGGTTGTGGAGGTTTGGGGTGCAGGGGGGAGGTTGGAATTGGAGAGAAATGGTAACTGGTGATAAATACTGATGACCAGAAATATGTGTTGATTTCTTCAAGTGTCAGTTTTTAATTAAATTAATATCGAATCATACAAGGCCTAGATTTTACTATCAAAATTCTCCGTTGACTGTATAGATAGGTTTGCGTCATGGATGCAGTTTTCCACTGGTAGTTCGTTAGTGTGGAGGGATAGATTGGATGTGGTTTGTGATAGATTCATAGCAGCACCACATTCCACGTGAGCCACCTGCCTTAGTTTACTACCCAAACTTCCCAGACTACGTTCTGTGACACCACGACTACCTTGCCAGCAGCACCCAAACCTACCTACAGTAAAGCTACTTCGAGTGCGATGTGTGCTAAAACCAGAGCAGTGAAGAGCGAGGTTTACAGGCTTAGAAAGAGTATCTCATTAGTGGAGCTTCTACATAAGCGGTAGTGCTGGTTAAGATCTTGTCTACTTTTAGGTGCATCTGCATCTACTTGGCTAGCAGGCATTTTCTGTATTTTAATTATGACTTTCTCTCTTAAGAATGCTAGGATAGGGGTCCAAAATAGAGCTCTGAGCAATTAAAAAATTAAATCCCTTAGTGAGGAGACCGAACTAATTGCTTCTTAGAGCATTTCTGATATTTTATTAAAGCAGTATCTCTGACTTAAAATGCAACTAGGAGACTTGAGACACTGCGTTTATATTTAAATGAGTTTTGCTCAAAAGTTTTCCTCTCCTGATGAAGCAGTACACTCACCTAGTTTGACTGTTATAAGACATTTTCATACAATCCCTTTCAATTCATTAATTACAATGATAGAAATTGAACATGGCAGGAACTTTAATCAACTATTTAATGCCTGCGGCAGTCATCGGGATTTTCTGTTAATGTTGTTTCTAAAATACTGAGCCTATTTATTTGGTGTGCTAGCGAGAAGACATACGTTACCTCCTTCTTGTCTAATTGGCAAAGGGTGAAGGTGCAACAGTTTGAGCAGGCCAGAAGCTGTAGTCAGAGTTCAGGACGTAGCCTACTCTTTGCTAAAATAAATATTGCATTGTACTAATCTGTTCAGCACCTTGCAACTCAGCAATCCCTACGAATTATTTTGTCTATTTCCAATATCCTCGAATAGTAAGAGTTAGGTACCCGCTTGATATTCATCATCTAACAAATGATGCTAATTATGTCTGCTTCACCTTTAGCCTGAAAAACTAATGGTAAAGGCATTAATGACTCCCTGTGAAGGCTAATTATTATTTTTAGTTATAGTGGCCTTTAATTGGCCAATAAAGATTTCTTTCTTACTGTAATATAATCAAAATTAATTATTTTTGATCTTTTTAGTGATAGGTAGAAATTAGTCTTGAGGGGAAAAAGCTTTCTGTCTGACCTTACACAAAGAACTCTGTAGAGATCATATGTCATTGAATAGCTAGGATTTGAAGTTTATACTGTGATTGGCAAACTTCACCAGAAATTAAAATGTTTGTGGAGATAAGTTACACGAAGTCAGTAATTTTTTTGTAACAGCTCAGTAAAAGTCATTTTAATAAACTGTGCATGTAAATCCAAAAATGTCTGTGGCAAATCTAAAATTTCCCATGATACTCAAAACCAAGTAGATTGTAAAAACTTTTTACAGTACTTAGATGTAAATTACAATCTGAGTCTATTTGTTAAATGATACTTTTTGTAAATCTCAAGACCACGGGGTTTAAATCTAATACTCTCTCTGAGATATATGCTTACTTAAAAGTCAGTTCGGGTTTTTTTTTTTCCCTAAAAGTCATTATTTAGCCCTGAAGGTTGCAGGAGAGGAGCTTTAAAATGCAATCTGTAACTGCTCAGAAGGCAAAGAAAAAGAACTTGTCTTTATTCCCTTCCCTCCACCCCCCCACGCCAAAGTCTTAATTTTAAATCGGTCCCCTTGTTTTGGAAGTCCTAGCTTATGGTTTTTGAGCAGCTGGCAATAATGCAAATTGTCCACCGAAAAAAACCCATTTGAATTCTGAACAATTTAAAGAGATCACTTTAATTGAAGAGGCAAAAGACTTGTTAAGCAAAGAAAATCCCTGGTTCTTTTAAGTTCTCTCAGCACTGCTGTTGAGTAATTAAAAGAAGGATCATGATGACCCTACATTAGGTCAAAATCCAGATGATTTTATGTAAAGGAAATGCTCAATTAGAGAGGTCTCAGAGCCCCAAATGTCTTGGATTCATAGTATCGACTTATTAAGGGTAAGTGGCGCTGGCTAGTTTTGTATCCGTGACTAAAATCATTTATGTTGCTCTTCAGCAACCTTGCTTATGAAAAGAAAGCATTTTAGAAATAAGATCTGTATTCATCACCGCTAATTTGCTGTAATTTCTGTGCTGCTTCTCCCTATAGCCACATTGCATTTCCATCACAAACAGCTAAATGTATGATCGTTATAATGCCTTTAATAGCCATATTGTAGGTAGAAATATTAACCTCTCAGGGACTAATAGGAAATATGAAAATGGAGTTAACGAGCTGAATGCCTATCTGCATGAAGGCTTACTTTGCAAACAGCACCCTAGAAAACTTCTGATTGTAATATGCATGACCATTATGAATGTTATCAATATACAGCTATGAGAGCTCCCTTTACCCTGTGTTATTAGGCTGCTGAATGTCAAAGTATGTTGGATAAGGATAAATGAAGTTTTTTGCTGATTTGGATAGAGTCATTATTTCTAATGGTGCTAACCTTCTTAATTCCTGTGTTTATGCTTTGTAAAGTTCTCTCCATAGGCTGGGTAAATCAGGGGATACTGGTGTAATGAGGAAACAGTATGTATCGTTCTTCTTCTTAAGGGAGCGGGAAAGTCTCAAGGGGAGAAGTACTCTAGAAGCAAAAACTTTCACTGCTGAAACATCATGCATTTATTCTTCATTAGTTACAGATCTCCATTTGGGTTGTTTTGTTGGTAACGGTATTTTACAGTTCATTAATTTTTGAACCTCATCTTTTTGCACACTGATGTTTCAGTCAGCGTGGGCTGAATTAGAGACTATTTTTGAAAATTAAAAAAAAAAAAAGTACTTGTATGAAACTTCATATGTTGACACTTGTTGTGCTGGTGTGTGTATCTCCACCATGTGACACCTGGGTAATACATCTTTTATAAACTAAATTTTACTATTTTCATGGAAGATAGTATTTGAAAAAATTCTTCTACTTTAACTCATTAGTATTTCATTAAAATTTATTTTCTTAAAAAAAGATTCATAAATACTTGACTCCTCAGAATGCAACAGACCATTAGGAAAGATTTAGTGAGGCAAAGGATGAAACATAGGAATTAGGAGAAGCAACACCCAAAAGATTGAATTTGAGGATTAGGTTTGGAATTATCCAAGTGTGATAGAAAATAGTTTTGAACTGTATGAAACGGTATTGAATAATGAAAGTTAAGTAAAAGCTAGCAATCCATTTCAGTAATTATGTAGACTGTCTTAATTTCTATTACATTTTTATTTTAACAAGTGTGTTGTTAATTTATCTTGGTTATGCCCTGATTCATAGACAATTTGCTATTATGCAGATTTGGAGGTAAGCTTCCTTGTAAACTCAGCATCTCTTAGTTTAAAATATCCAGACCAAACCGGAATCGCTCATGAGAGCTCCGCAGTGAGTACAGAACAGTTTTTTCCTAAGCTGGAGCCTGTAATGCATGGCTAATTGTTTCCAAAGAAAATTCTTGACTTGGCCCGGCAGCTGCTGTCATGTGACAGTATATCTAAGGCCCAGGAGTAGGATCCAGTTAGGATAATTTAAGTTCAGGTAAGTAAGATAGACGTTTGTAGTTAGTTGTAGCTTTTATGGAGAAGGGAACCATTGACAAATGCTCACTTTTCGAGGGCAGATAGTAGATTTTATAATGTTTATTGAAACATGTGCCCCCCACCCCCCCCCCCGACTTGTTTTTAACTTCATTGTTGAAAGTTACTTTGCCTCGTGTTGAAAACTAGACTTGGTAGTTAGCTAAAGGTTTTTTTTTTTCCTGTTACAGTGTTTTAGGTTTTTCTTTTCTTAAATCACGTTTAGAAACTTTTCAGAAAGTCAGATAAGCTGATGCAATATAACTGATATTTTAGCGGCTCTATACTTAAACTGATTTCCTTGTACCGATACAAATATCTCACTCATCCACTCTAAATGGTTATCTCTGATCCTTCTGTGCTTGCAACAGGCTTTCCAACTTGCTAGGATATGCAGTGTGCATACTTGTTAATATTGTCCATGAGTGGTTTCGTTCAGTGAGATAATGAGGAATGCAGAGTAGTTCCTAATCTGAAAAGTGTAACTCAGATTCTTGTTTCCATAGAAGACTGAATATGGCAATCAGAATACGAAACTAATTCCCAACATAAATTTTAAATAGAATATTAAACTACAAAACAGTGCCTAAATGTTGTGTGCTAAATTAGCCCTGTGTAATTCCTGTTGCTTTAAAAGAATTTGCGGAGAATTGCATTGGATTGTATGTGCTTAGGAAAAAACCTGTTAAACATACAAAGCAGTAATGGTAAACAGGTCACTGAAGGGATGTCATCTTTCAACAAGGCAAACTTAAAAACCAATATTTTGGACTATTATAAATCTATTTCAGGCAGAAAATGCATAAGCAATAATTTAGTCTGGAACTGGATATTAAAGAAGCTGCTATTTACAGAGAGACTTGATGGTAATTTTGCCTATTGGGCGTCTCCTCTCATACAGAGTTTAGAAGATAGGGTTGCTGTGATTTCCACTGTTGTAACATTCCTCTTCAAATATTTTAAGTCTGGGTGAGAGACTGAAAGCTTAGAGGCCAGTACTGTGTTCACAGGGCCCACGGCTTTGGGAGGAGAAGATAGGAAGAAAAGGACTTTTTTTTAAGGCTGCACAATTGTATATATGCATATTTAAGAGTATTTAACCATGTCTGCTAAATTACTGAAGTTAATCTATTGTTGAATTATAGAATATTATTTAATACATCAGCATTGTTTTTTCCTGACCTGACCCAGAATTGGAATGGACTCCAATATAAATTTTTTTAAAGCATTTCTTAAGTTGTATGTATTATAAACTAATAAAATAATTGTTAACCTGTCTACTCAGCCTTACCGTTTTTCATCTATCCAATATGTTGGGCAGGGTGGGGGTGGCAGTAGGGAGAGCAAGAAAAAGAAAGAAGAACCCCAGAAACTTCTGCCTTACAATACAATGGTCTCTTCGAATCTTCAGTTGATATTTTTTGTCTAAATTAGGGGGGAAAAAAAAGATAAAATGGTTTTGGGTAATTTAGGTGACTCTAGGAGTAGAGTTACCGAAGTTAGAGGTGTTGCCTGCCTTAAATGTTTCAAACTGGCTTTTCATTAAGTCCGCATTTGGAGTTCTTTAAGCTTTTCAAGCTCTAATGGTAGGAGGATTTATTGTATTTATTACTGTTAGGGTTGAATAGTAATGTTGAAGTTGTTAGTGTTGTTGTTTTTTTTTTTTAATATATACTAGCGCTCTCAATCAAGATATACTTTCCATCTTGTTTATTCAGAAAGGAATCATTCCCATCTGTGTAACTGATGTGTTTTTAAGGCAGTCAGATAGGAAATGCTGGATAACCTGAACCTTGCGAGCACAAACCCATCCTGGTCTCGATTGTCATCAGCCAGCTGCTTTTCTGTGCCTGAAACATCTTACAGCTCTGTGGAAATCTTAACAGCCTCTTTATAATGTACATTTGTATAATATATATATATAAAATGTGTGTGTGTTATACGTGCCCATGTAGAGAAGGGGAGGGTGCCGCTGGTCGGGGCAGTGAAGCGTTGAGGGTGTTGTAATTTGGGCTTGCAAAAGCGGCATTGGGCTTGCAAAAGCGGTATGATACAATGTTGCTGAGCAGAAAAGCGCACGATAGATTTAATGTAGCCAATTGTGTACTTTTGAAAAAAAGAGTAACTGTTCAGTGTGAGTTAATTTTGGATTTTTTCAGCATCTCCCTTTTAGGCTTTGTGCTGCATTCTTCTAGACAAATGCGTATTCCATGTGGGCCACTGTTCTGCTAAATGCTCTCAGTTCTCCTTTTGCAATCAAGATTATGTTGCTAAGGAGATTTTGCTTTTATTGGTGCCATTGATTTGTGTTAATACGTTTTGAATACCTCTCGGTATTCTTCCGTAGACAAGGCCAAAAGAAAAACTTCCCTGAGTTTCCCGATTTACATTACAAATGGAGCGGTGGTGTAATGAAGCCGATATAAAGTGGGCAGTTGAAAGGGAACTAAAGAAGGGCACTCAAGTGAGAAATGAAGAAATGTGCCGAGAGCGGTCTGCGGGCCGCCTTCGGCCCAGCTGCGGGAGCGGGCCCGGGCCGGCCTGGGGACAGCGGGGACAGCCCGCGCCTCCGTCCGCCCGGACCACCCACCCCGGCTCCCCGGATTACCCCTTTCAGCCCCGGGGACGAGGAGGGAAAGCTCCGCGGAGCCGCAGAAACGTGGCCTCGGCCTCCACAGCGGTGACCCGGGCGCCTGCGTCGCCTCCGGGGCCCACCTCCGGCCATCACCGTGCCTCCGGGCAGGGACACCTTCCACAGCACCTCAGGGTGACCACCTGTGGCCGTGTGTGACCACCACGCCGTGGGCAGGTTGTGCCGAGAGCCCACGCTCAGCCGCTCCATCTCCGTGGTGCCCTTGAGGAGGGGGCGGTGGGGCTGCCCGGGCGCTGCCTTCCCCCCCTCAAGGCCGCCTGCACTAAAAAAAAACACAAGCAGACAACCAGCCCCCTACGGCCACCAAACAAAAAAGAAAATAACACTTCAGAATGAAAAAATCATTAATAAACACCCCAAGCCTTTTAACCTTCTTAACGCAGAGGGACGTCAGGCCTCCTGCCCTGGTGTACGTGGGCAAGGCCCTCCTTTGGCTGCTCTCCTCCAGGTTACGTGGACGAGCTCCTGAGGGACTCAAAGACCTCGTAGCTTTTTTTTTTTTTTTTTTTTTTGTAATATGAAAAGATTACTCAAAGAATGTTCGCACCAAAAAAGACGAAGAGCATTGCCGTCTTCCAGGATTTGCCGTCACAGAAATCTTCTGCCTGCGGTGAACCGAAGCCCTGCCGCCTGCTTGACGTGGGGCGGGCAGGGAGAGGGTCGGCGTCCGCTTCTGCGAACGAGGTAAGGGGGCCTCTGCCGAGTGATGGCTGTGTTTGCAGAGCACCTCGGTGGCGGCACTGCCGATGTTCAGAGGTGAGGACCGCTGTTCCACAGCCCCTGGTGTCGCAGGGGAACGGTGTGAGCCACGTGCTAGTGAACAAACTGGGACGTTAACTGGCTTCAGGCACCTCATCGAGGTTTTGGCTTTCCCCCGGCGTGGGGAGGTGACCCAAAGTCACAGTATCGCCTGACTTGTGATCCGAAGGAGCGAATGTGTTTTGAAATAGAAGGGATTGCTCTACCTTTTGCATCGAGACCAGCAGCCTGCTTTATGGTGTATATTGCGTACTGCAAAACTGTCTCATTTGTGTAGGCTTGGCTTGCTGCTTCATGTTGTTTAAGCCAGACGTCTTCATTTTTAAGCTATTGAGCACATTCTGTGTCGCATAAACTTTCCTTCCTCTGCTCTCCCTCTCTGCAGTGTTAAGTCCCTGCCAGGAGGATGGGAACTCAGGCTGGCTCAGTAGATGGGAGGAGTAGGAAAGCTCAGCCTCTCTACTTCTCTACGTGACCTTTTGAGGACTCCAGGTATTAAGTGACTTATTCCTGTTTGCGTGCCTTTTGAAGATCTCAATCTTGAGTGGTTACTTAATAAAACAAGACAGAAATGTGTAAGGGTAGCTCTTCTATACAAATTATACAAAGCGTATTTTAGCAGCGGGTCGCACTCAGGGTTTTGTGCTGTTCCGTAGTAACTTCACGGTTCTAGAGTAAAATCCTTTATCGTGTTTTGGGAGCGTGTGCCCAAACATGTTATCTTTAATATGCTTTTTCATACCTTTTCCAACACACTCTGTGGAAAGGGCCTGTTTTTATATGAGATAATGAGTTTTGAGGTTAATGAGGATAGGGCCCAGAATTCCTACTGTATTGTGTGCCATTGAGTATACAGTAGAAATAAATTAAGAGAGGCAGACAGTGTTTTAAAATCCTCTTTCATTTAGGCATTTTGTTTAGCATTCAGAACACAGCCACATTACATGATTAGCTGATTTTAATGAGTGTCCGCTAATCAGTTAAATGAAAGTGTGTGGAAAACCTAAAAAGATTACTTTATATTTGCGGAGACAGTCTGTTTACATTGTTATACTTCAGCTAAGAGGATACTTGGCATGTATGATGCATCTAAGAGAAAAATGTGGAAGGCCAAAGAAACCTTGAAGACAATTGGATCCAGCCCATTCTCCCTCTCCCCACAATGCAAGCTCTGATGACTTAGTATTTTAATTAATGTCAACCCTTACCATCAGTGCTCATGGGAACAATCATTAAACCAACACAAAAACATTTTAAATGGCTGGCAACCTACCAGATACTGAGCTAAGCATTCCCATGGTAGAGTGGACGGTTTCATAGCCAATTCTGCACTGGATTAAATGTGTTCTCTAATAGTACTGGCTTGAAAGGCTATTATTTTCATACTAAACAATGCAGTATGGTTTCTAAGTTCTTCTATTTTAAAATGTTTTTATATTTACTTCCCAACACTAGTATCAACGTTATTTATATGGATGTGGTTGAATTTTACTCTTTATTGTTACTAAAACTTTTTTTTTCCTCCTTTCCCCCCCTTTTTTGGTTTCCTTGCTGCTAAACCAAAACCGTATTATTTTTTTTCTCTTAGATAATTCACATGATCAGACACAGCCTAAACCAACAATCATTTGTAGGTCTAAAAATTGCTGGCTGAGTGAATTTTAAAATAGGACAACTTATATATTTTTGATTTAGTATTATGTTACTTTTGCACGGTAGGAACTGGGTCACGTCTCTTCCTAGTAGGTACTTTCCTGTCCTCACCACTGCAGTATTTGCTTGCCAAGTGTACTAAGTAGCCTGATCTTTCTTATTCCTCGAAGGCCTTTTTTTTTTTTTTTT